>JARJCV010000021.1:0-381974 GCA_029281435.1 Mycena haematopus | reverse complement strand
CTGGGGCCTCATAGCCTCGGGACAGCGTGATGCGCGCCAAGGTAATATTTTGGACTCATCAATAAATGGGATTGTATGATTAATAACTCGCAACAGCGGCAACGGCGTATCTGACGCAACACGACAAATTGGCTTGGCATATTCCAATAATTCCTCTCTCGCAGCTTGGAGGACATCTTCCTTCAGGGAAGTAGCCCCTGCAAGAACTCGCACGGTGGCAACTCCTTGCAAAGGCAAAGCATCAGAACTCCCAATCAACACATGGGCAGGATTCAAGCCGATGCTTACCTTGTGCTGATAGAGCCAAGCAGTGCCCAATATCATGTCATAACCACTCAAGTTTGCGACGAAGAAAGTGCGGTCAGCGTTGATATCCTGATAGCGGCAGTTGACGGTCACGGAATGGTTAATTTTCGACCAAGAGCCCTGAACCGCTAATTGCAGGGTGATCGGATCAGTTAACTCGCTTCTTTTCAAACGTAACTGATCCGCGACTGTTGTCGATATTAAATCACCAAGCGATCCGGAGTCCACGAGCGCGCGGACCGGACTCCCGTTAACCAAGACCACAATGATTAAGGGCTTGGCGACAACTCTCTCGGCGATGCGGGGTGTAGACGCCGTCCGGGCAATTCCCTTCATGCTCCCTGGGGGTACCTGCACGCCACCGCAATACAGGCATTCAATTGTAGTGCCAAATATAGAGTCCAGGTAATCTTCTTCCGGTGTTGTGGCCCATCCGCACTCAAGATCACTTTCCCGGAGAGTGAACTTAAGCTTGCGCTGATGAATCCAATTGACCAAGTCGAGTTTTGGGCTCATCAAGGTGTCTTCTGAGATGTGCTCGTGCAAGTCATCGTCCCCGAACGGGATATGGAGAACGTATGATCCGGGATCATCGTCTTCAAGTGCCCGTGGCAACTTCTCCACAATAACGCACCCGATCGAGGGCATGTCTCGACGAATTTCAGCGAAATATTGTTCTATTCCGTTGATCAAGAGATCATCGACAGTGATCTCGTGCAGTCGATCGTGAGTGTAATCCAACAATTCCATCTCCTGGGCCAAATGCCCGGAATACCAACGCGCAATCTGGAAATGCGGGACCCGGAGAAACGCCAAAGGCAAAATGGTCACTCCTCCAGTAAACACGTCGTCGATCTCATAGAAATTCCTGGACACACGTGTAATTCTGAACCGCTTGCCGTCACGCCGTTCATCACTCCAAGGAACACGTTCGTCTCCTGGGTACGGCTGTAAGAATTCCAAAAGAGAGCAAGCACTTGCGCCCATTATGTCACCGATGCGATGAGCACGAGGCAGCAGATCCCGCGCCTGTAAGTCGCGTTCGATAGAGGCGCGTTCCCACAAACGAAGCCGGCCTTCAAACGTGTCCCGATTGCTGTCATATAGATTATCTGACGTCTCTGAATCACTGGCAGATTTCAGTGGGGACATGGCCTCCAACTCGCTGGTTGACCACTCAGAGTCAGTCTCGGAAGGTAGCAGCTCTGGGTCGGTCTCGGGATCGTCTATCAAGTCGTACTCTTCGGCTTCGTCACTCATCGCACGGCTTGCGAGAGAATACCAAGCACGCAGATTAAAGTCTGGATTTCGGAGGCAAGATTTACCCAGCGAGAGTTCAAGGTCCAATTTCCTATCAAGAATGACCACGGTGGAGTCTGGACCATCCCGAACATCAAAACGTTCTAGTTCCCATGGAAACAATTCAGATAATTCAATATTTGTCCCTTGAATCAAGGCGTCTCCCAACTCAAGGAGGTAGCGAGGTTTCAACGGGACATCCTCAGGCAGGAGTCCCATCACTTCGTGCCGTTTGCGTGCATACCAGAGGCCGGTCTGGAGTTCCGCATCCTCCAAGATTCTCGTTTCAACCAGTATGTCATCGCCGGTAACGTGATCGAATATGATGTGCTGATTGTCATTGAGTTTACACACACCGAACCTTTCCTCGCTGAATACGTCGTCTTCTAGCATTGGGCTCTCGCCTGGGTAAGGCTGCGCATACTGCAACGCAAGCTTGAAGTTCTTGGCAAACAGATCTCCTACGGTTATTTCGGTGATTGCCGGACGGATCATCGGCGGATCAGCCTGATCAAATCTGGAATAGTACCAGCCGGCCAGGTTGAAGTTGTGGTCCCGAACTTGGGATTTCAGCAAAGTCTCTGTGTGATCCAAAATGCGATGGTGAATGATCAGGGCCTCCGAAGTGTCTTCAAGTTCAGATACTCGGAGCGGTGATTCGTCGAGATCGCACTCAAGAATTCGGGCCAGCGCAATTGCCGTACCTTCCACCAATGTGTTCCCAATGCCACAGGCATATCGCTCCTCATACGGGAGCGTGTCTGGGTCTAAATCCAAGATTTCTTGCTGCTTATCTGCGTACCAAAGTCCCACTGGGAAATCTCTGTCTTCGAGAAGTGCAGATTCGATCAAAACATCGATTCCGGTAAGATAATCAAAGACAATGTGCTGGGTATCGTTCAACCGGCACACCGTGAAGCGGTGTTCGTCTCGTTCCTCAGGGTCACCTGGATACGGCTGTGCGAAATGAAGCGCGAGCATCAAGTGCTTGGCAATTAAATCTCCACTTGGAAGGTACACCGTAGCAGTGTTTGATTCATTGGAGTGAGGGAAGCCGAAATTTTCGATATCAATAGGGTCCCCGCCCTCCTCGGCTTCCATACTGGTGAGTCCGATGGCGCCAACATGCATAGTTTCCAATACTTCTGTACTTTCGTACAGAGGCTGATTCGAGCGTGACGTGGACGCGACTGGAATCGTTACGCTATTCGAGCGAATGCCGGGGGGTTTGCCTTTATTCTTTGAGGTTACGGTCATTGTTTTGGGGCAATTCCGTGCCAAATGACCGGGTTCCTCACAGGTAAAGCACAACCCCTTTGCCAATAGTTCATTGCGCCGTTCCGGCGACATTTTCTTATCAAACGTCGCCTTGGGTTTGTTTGGTACGTTTACCGCGGACGTGCGGAGCACCTCTCCACGAGACATGCCTCCACTGCGCCCTCCGCGACCGCGACTGCGGCCACGACCTCTAAATCCGCCGCGGGCTGGTTGGTCCCGATTCCGCTGATGCGATGTTCCCTCCTGTTTTGCAGGAGGGGGAGGCGCACCCTTGCCCTTGCTCAACTTTAGAAGAACCTCGGCATGCTCGGCACCTTTGATGACGTTCTCCCAAGAAGAAATTTCGGGGTCAAGATTCTGGCGGTACATTTCCTGCTGAATCTCTCCGCAGAAACTGTTCCAAACTTTGACGACTTTCTCCTGGTCGTGTTTCAACCCAATGGTGGTGCTGTATATTTGTGCGAACTCAGCGACATGCGCATTGACCGTTCTCTCATTCTGGAAACACTGGTTCAATTTTTTGCGCTGAGTATTGCGGAAATCAGGCGGGAAAATGAAGTCGAACAGTCCAATGAAGAATTTCTCAAGGTCATAATTTTCCTCCTCGGGGACAACGACCTGATTGTAATAATCGGCAGCTTTGTCCTTGAGGTAGTAGGAAACATAGAAGACCTGGTCTTCAACGGGTACACGTCCCATTTTCACGTATGCTGAACTCTCGCGCACAAATATCTGAAATGCGGTAGCATTCATTTCACCATCGTACTTAGTTGGAACAATAGGCTTCAGAAGCATCCGTGGCCTCGCACCGCTGCTTCGACTAGAAGACATTCGGCGGTGCCGAGCTGCCGCCGAGGACCGCTTTCCATCGTCACTCATTTCCCCGTCGCTCTTTGGCCCCGACCCATCCGAGCCGGGATCAGAGGGGTCAGCGGGATCGGGAGGGGGTGCTGCCGCTGCCGCTGCTGAGCCACGAATCGCTTTCACGAGCGTGCTGCCAAGGGCAATACGGCCGGGTGTGATACGAGCCCGATCACTCGGGTTTCTGGCCGCCGATGTCTCAGCTCGGACCAAGCCCGCAATATGCCTATCGACGGCAACCTTGACTTTGTTCTGTGGCAGTCTCACCGCCTCAGGCTCCGCTGTTTCCTGCATTTCAAGACGACGAACTTTCTCCTCAAGTTCAGCAATTTTTTCGTCCTTGTTTTGACTGGACTGAGAGCCAACTGGGCTCTTGATAACAACGGGGCGCGAATCTCGATTCACCACCGGCTTTGGAACGCTGGTGATCTCAACTCGCTCGGGGATGTGCCTATCGTCAAAAAACCCCGGGGGTGTGGGAATAGTTTCTTCCTTAATCACACGGTTAATCTCCGCATAATTATCCAGCGCTTCGCGCTGGGCCTGGAAATCCTCCTCCGTGAAACTCTGGAGGAAGCTCATGTTCCCCCAATTCCTGGGGTCCGCCCCTTTGCCTTTGTTCTGGGAGGGACTGGCAGGGCCGACAACAACAGGAGACACGGGGGTGTTATCAGCCACAATTTCTATTTTCGTGGTCTGATTGCTCCCGGTGGGAGCCGGAGAATTTTGAGCCGTTTTGAAATTCCCTTCCACATGGACGGGAACATCCACAACGGGATCCGAAACCACGGGAACAGCCTGGGGGCTATTCTGCGAAGGGTGGTCCCGCTCAATTTCTGCTGCAAGTCTGGCATTCTTCGCCAGTTTCTCGTAGCGCCTCGCGAGGTTCTCGAGGTCCTCACGACTCATCTCGTTGTGGGCATGCACAAAAGTGGAAGGGGTGCTGGCTCGTTCAGCAGTAGTAGCAATATTAATATTACGGGTATGATTGCTACCAGCTGACGACGAGCGCTCGCGATGCGAGCGCACTGTCTTACGAGAGACGGGGGTCCAGCCCCTGTCTTCTTGTTCTTCCTGGGGCACGGTGGCCCCGAAACCTGCATCGCCCTGGAGAGGAGAAAGCTCGCTAAGCGAGCGGCCGGCGTCAAAGACGCCGGGACTACCACGTTCAACGAGAACGGGTCCTCCCATCGCCCAAGTGCTCGGCACAGTGGCTAAGGGGTCAAGGGTATCGTGGCTGCTGTCTTCCGCACCAGAGACGGAGGGAGACACCGCCAAATTGGCACCGAAGACGGGCAGCGGAGCATCGAAAATGCCGGCTGCTGTCGCGCCACGGGTATGGTGCCCTGGGTTTTCGGTAGTTGCCATTGTTGTAGTTAGAAGACGGTTGGGGTGGTCGACTGCAGAGCGGAGAGTTCGAGTTGATCAGACTAGAAGGATCCAGCAGAGCAGAGACAGTATCGAGCAGTTAAAAATATGTGGCGAGGAGCTAGTGTCATATCCCGTGCCGGGGATGGAAACGGACGGACTAGATGCGGACGGAACCGCCGGATCCGGAACGGGATTAAGACGGGAATCGTCAAAGTGCCGGAGATGTGGTCATTCTCGTGAACACTACGGTGCGTGAAGGCGGGTGAGTGCACGACTATCTGGGATGCGTGACCACCGGACGGAAGGCTAGTGGACTGACACAGACAAGAGGTGACCCGAGTAAGTAAATGGTCAAAAGCCGGAGGTGCAGGAAGGCCGGAGACCCAAAGGAATAGAAGGCGAAGGCCAAACGGAGGCCGGGGTGGAATATAAGTGTAAATGGTTCCGCGAGTCGAAACAAGCTCGAAAGCGGCCGCATCGGCCGAAGCGGCCGAGGCGGCCGAGTCGGGTGCGACCCGGGCCCGAGGAATGACAGAGTTCACCAGAACTGGTAAACAGAGGGCCAGGGTAAGCTGTTACAAGGAACGAAAGAGCTAGTCGAAGACTGGTCCGAATAGTGAAGTCGAAAGGAATTTGGGAAGGCACAATGAAGGCGAATGTGGCCGGGTGGGTCCCGGGTCCGAGAGGAGAGTGGACCGGACCCGAGACGGCCGGAAACGGCCGGATCCGAGGGGAATTCGGCCCAAGAGAAAAGGTCGAAGAATAAGCAACCAAGAATTAAGACGAAGTCGGAAACCAAGAGTGAACAGGATGTTCAGCACATGGCAAGTAAGCACAAGACAAGTAGGCACATAACAAGTAATTTTGAAGCTAAGCTACATGGTAGTATGTACTTGGCTTATATACTAGAGTAGTTAATTGTATATACAAAAGCGGTAAGAAGTTGAACAGAACAATAGTGAACAATAGGACAAATACGTATGGGGTAAAGTAATGCCAGGATCATAAGTAAATAACAAAAGAAACAATAAGGACGAATAGGAAGGAGGGAGACAGACAATAAGGTCGGATCAAAGGCATGGGAATAAGGCCTAGGAATATCCGAGGAAAACCCTGAAGACAGTACAAGTCGAAAGTCAGAGTACGGTAAGTAAGTAGAAAGATAATGAAAGCATAAATGAATGGGCAAATAGGAGGCCGGGAAGCGGCCGGATTCCGGAGGGGAATAGGACCGGAAAAGTGCGGACCCGAGATGGGGAGTGCACCGGAAAACGCGGACCCGGGAGGGACCGAATAAATGAGTAATAAGCCAGAAAGTGTACAACACCTAGATGGCTGGAGAACGGGGCCGTGTGAATGGACGAAGCGGCCGAAGCGGCCGCCGAGGAGCCGAAGATAAGAAGGTAATGAAGTGGGGAAGACATAAGCCCAGAAAACCTGAAGGCGAAGCAACGAGAGTGAAGCAGAACTCGATGCGAGGTTAATGGAGGAGTGCCGCAAGTAAGAATGTAATGCGATCGGAAATCGAGCGGACCCGGCAGGATAGCGGACCCGGCGGGGAAGCGGAGCCGGAAAGGAGGTAGACAGGATGGGAATGTCCACGGCTGAGGGCGGGCCCGAGGCGCAAGTATGAAGGGAGAATAATCACAACTGAAGTGAATATAGTTGTGCTGTAACTGGGAATGTAATGCAACCGGAAGTCGAGCGCACCCGGCAGGGCAGCGGACCCGGCGGAGAAACGGAGCCGGAAGGGAGGTAGACATGATGGGAATGTCCACGGCCGAGGGCGGGCCCGAAACAGCAGTACAAAGGGAGAATATTGCGAGGAAGTGAATACGGCGAAGTCAAGGAAGTACGGCCTGGATGCAAACAGGCTGGGGATGAAACCCGGAAGTGAAGTGACCGGCTAGTAAGTGCAGCCGAAAGGGAAGTGACTAGAATGGTAGTGTTCCCGGGTCCGAGCGGACCCGAGGCGGGAATGCAACGGAACACTAGAATGCGAATAGGAGACAAAGCGGGAGTTCGAGTAGACCGGAAGTGAGCGCAGAGTCTTTAAAGTTGAATATGTTCTTGGCTTATCACGTAAAGGTCACGGGGACGTGACAGTCTTCAGATGTGCAAGCTGCGAACCGCATGTTTGCTAACGCTGTTCGGAATTTGGAATCTTCCACCGATTCGGTGCGTTGACACATGTTTTGTATGAGAATCACAACCGTCGTCACCTGTTGCCAAATAATTTTGCCTATAGCAGCCCTTTGCTCGCATTTACGTTGCCTAGCGCGGCGGAATGGCGATGGTTCATGGTTGCCACTGAACAAGGGCGTAGCGTTCACGGGCGGCAATTGACCGAAATCCCCCGCAAAAATCATGTTCATGCCGCCGAACGGTACGTTGCATTCACCGAGGGCGAATGCGAGTTTTGAACTGATGTTGTACAAAGCTTGGCAGGACACCATTGAAACCTCGTCCAGGAAAATGTAGTCAACGCCCCTCAAGCGCTCTTGAATTTTCTTGACTGACGCGCCCTGGTGACTATCTTCATCCACTCCATCCCGAATGCCTAACACAGAGTGATAAGTGCTGCCTCCAAGCAAAGCGGCTGATGTACCAGTCGGACCGAGTACGAGAAATCGGTGAGCTTCGCCTCGACTTTCGAAAAATTGAATCAAAGCTTTGATAACCTGACTTTTGCCAGTGCCGCCTACCCCACCTAAATACATACGCAAAGGTGCTGCATTTTTTTCCAGTGAGTGATTAGCAACTATCCGGAATGCTCTTTCTTGTTCGTTGTTCAATTTGAACTCCGCGAGGACATCCCGAACATTATCGGCTGCTTGTTCTTGTTTGGCTACGTACTCTTTGGTAAAATACGTAGCGGGTAATTCGGACACCCCTTCAACATGTTCACTTGGAACATGTTGCGTCGTTTTCAAATTCTTGGGTGCGTTGACAAACTTTGCAGCAAACAATTCGCCCTTCAATGTTTTCTGTTTTTTTTTGCCATTGTTTACCTGACAATCGTGTATTTAACATTTGCTTTTGAGGCTCCGTGAGCGTGGCCAATCTGATCGTCCAGCCGTTTCTGGTCAGTATGTTTTCGAGATCGGACATCTGAGTGTCTTTTGAAACTTGCCTAGGTCCTTTGAGGTCCGACAATTGTTCAAGAAAAGCTTGGAAGTCCGTCTCGCCAAGTTGCGAGCCGTCGCCCGGTTGTTCATCTTCTCCATCCTGCCCAAGACGGTCTAAGAGTGAGAAAGAATTGTTCTTCGATTTGTCAAGCGCGGAATAATCATCTCTAGCATCATTGCATTCATATCGCAAGTTAAAATTATTCATTGTACGTAAGTCGTTGGGCGCGAATGCGTACGCGTTAAACGCAGAGTCCCACGTTTGTTCGCTGGTCTTTAGGTCTTCCCCTCTTCTCCAAGGTTTAAATAACGTCAACATCGTGCGGCAATACATCTCACGATCCCCTTGATCTCTCCGTGGCAGAGAACCACCTATAAAATTCGGTACGGTAATTGATATTTGTCGTCGGTCGCATTTAATGTAGTGGGTGCGCCACAGAGGATGTTCTTTTCGCAACGCATATGAGCGCAATTCATCCAATGCTTCTTTCCCGGCATCTGCAGGCAAGTCTTTTTCGAGCCAATCATCGTCTTGATCTTCGTGGCAGCCTTCGAGCGCGCGTTCGTTCGGATCCATTTGCAGATCATCGTCCGGCAGAATTTCGCCAAGGCTTAAAGCGAACTCAGCCATTTGTGCATGCGTGCGCTTGCATCTGGTGGCCACTTGCACGAATTCAAACACATTGCAATGCTCGTATTCGTCGGGACGATGAAGAAAATCGTCAACTGCCGTTGCGCCTACAAACTCTTTGGTGCTTTTCATTAACACTGCTTTGTTAGATTCATCCTCTATTTCCGACTCTGGTAAACAATTTACCTCGCCATTGGGTGCGTCGGTCGAAGGGTCAGGCCATGCTTTAGTCACCACCGCGACGTAAGCTCTCCACCAGCAAACCTTGAACTTGAGATTGGTATAATGATCAGGATTCCCGAGTAGATACATACTGGCCATTGGACTGCCGATTTGGAGCTTGGACGTCAACGTGTTCACCATTTGGGTAATCAACCGCCTGCCGTTCAATTCGGTTGTTTGCGACGCGTTTATGCTTTGTGTGTGCCTATGCAACACAGCGTTTACAGCGTCAAATACGTGATACAATTTTAGACTGGGTTTAGTAACATAATCACATATATACGCGATTACAGCTTTCATTGCGGTCCCAGACAACAAACTGGTGACGTCCGTGTTGCATCGCAAAGCGTATGTCAAAAGAGGACTGACTGTGTTGATATTAGGTTCTAAATGTTTCAACGTGATAGATCCATCTTCTGAATCAACTTCGGAAGTCAAATGTATGTCCCTCAGAAATCGCGCTGAACAAGTGCCATCCTGACGCAGACAACCACTAACTGATACCTTGAACTTCGCGCCAGCAGCCATCGGCTTGGACAGATCAGTGCCAACGATGGGCTTAAAGCAACTGTGAGTGTTCGATCGTAACATAAGGTCATCTACACATTGCTCATATTGCGTCCACCAAACGCTCACCCGATTGCATTGGACGCACGAAGGAAGACTGCAGTTCTTGGGACACACAGGGGGGGGTCGTGTAGGTAAGGTTTGTGTCGGGTCTTTGTAACCTATTGGTACGTCGACTTCTTGTACAGGCTCGTCTAATTCGTGCATTCCACGGGACGGCTTGACGAACAGGACTTTGGTTCGAACGTCAGCTATGGTCCCCGTCAAAAACTGGCCCACTTGGCACGATTCAAGATATTGCAGCATTGCTTTTTGAAACGCGCCTTCAGGGTCCATGATTCTATCACGAATTTCCTGGGGCGATAAGGCGCATTTGATCCAAATAAGCATATGCATATGTAAAGTCAAGCGTCCTTGTTGTTCCACGGTGCCATAATAGGCGTCGGTCTCTCCATACAAACCCGGATGGTCCGAACCAACCCCAAGTACGTGCTTAATAAAGGCTTCGGTGATGAAGTGAAAAAAACGAGCGGCTGCGACAGGATTTTTGGCTATGAGGTCCAACCGCTCGGCTTTCCCGCGCAAATCTGGGGAGAATGCTAGCTTGGTGTCTGCAAGGTACAAACACAACGGGTGATGAGTGTCCACGGGTGCATACGTCACAAACCAAGTAGGAGCGCCTTTGAAAGAAACCGCGGACCATAGCTCGTTGCGTTGATGTTTCTTCGAGGCCAAAGAGCCCTGCACCTGCGATCCGACGTGTTCCAATTCATTCAGTATGTCGAAGCAAGCTTGCTCAGCCGGGGTCTTCGTCTTGATATGTTCACCCGCTTCTAGTCGTCTGGCCAAGTCAGACAGAACAGCACCGTCCAATGCTTGCAATTTAGCAGTAACGCGTGCCATTTTGTTGCGTTCGACTAACAGATGGCCCCCAGTTTGCGATTGTTTCATTTGTGCTTCGTTGAATGCGACCATGGGAAAATACCAATCCATTTGAAACCGTTTGTCGTAGTAAAGCAGCAAGAACTTTTTGTGCGCGTCGTCGGATATACGCCGCTTGTGCTCTGCTTGTCCAATGCCCCCTTTCCGTAAGGAAAAAGCCAAGGGAACATTTGGGGGTAAAGCTGGGGGTTATTGTAAGTGGATTCAGGATTCACAGAATGGCCTACGCCAAGCGTTTTCGCGCCCGATTTGAGATGGTCCACTGCGACGGCTTTCAATGTCTCAAAATCTGCCTTATCATACTGATGACCCGTCAGGCCGGACACCACAAATGGACAAGGTCCTTCGGTTGTCCCTTCACGGTTCTCACCTGTGTCGTGCTGACTCAAGCCTTCAGGTTCAAGTATTGGATCGTCGACACCGGTTTCTTTCCATTCTACGCCGCAAAAGATGCCAGCCTCGGGCAGCGCGGCCAGATTCTCGGCTGATATTTCCAAATGCTGATAGTCTGAATGGTTCAACCTCAACCATTCTAAAGCGGTTTTGACTCTCGCCCTCCTGACTAACATCGGCGTTCTGCCAAAGTCTTCTTTAGTAGGTTTGGCGGAGCCGAGGAAGACAAAAGCGAGCACTTCGCTCAGCTCGTTCTTCGACAAAGGGAGTTTGTGATAAATTTTGGCTATTGGTGATTGGAACATGATCACGTTCGCCATCATTTTTCCCCGCCCGGATGCCACACGTACTACACACCGGTTATGTCGCACTTTGGCTATTAGCATGTGCTCAGCAAACTTCAGGTCTCTCAACTGCCAGGGAATTGTGCCGATCCAAAGATGATTAACCAAAGCATGAACAGGGACCGAACGGCGGCGAAGTGCTTTTTCGCATGGAACGCAAACATGACTACAAGTTTGATCAAGTACCGGCCCTTCTTCGTCGACTATAGGATCTTTGGGGCTCAAACGTTCTCGCCGGGTGACGTCGGTTCGCTTCAAGACGTCAAAATTCAGCATAACATCTTCTTTAGGCGTAGCACGCGACCTTAGCACGAGCTGGCCGCACACCGTGCATCCGACTTCTTCAAAAACAGAAGGTAAAAATTCATCGCAAAAACCCGATAAAATGGTATGTTGCAAATCCTTGGAGGCCGGAGGCAGAGGGAACGTGGTTCCTTGGGTGCTACGATTTGAGGTGGGGTGAGAATTGGACTTGCTGCTTTTGGTCCATTGTCTGATGTAGTTGAAGGTCGGGCCTTGGGTACGTTGTCACGTCTTTTCAATTTGAAAACACTCATGTAGTTACCACATTTGCAGGTGTGATTCGACAGTACATGCTTCAATTCGTTGGCCGACATTCTGGAGCCGGTTAAGCAGCCATGGTGATGGGCGATGACCTCAAGTTGGGATTTGTTAAGGTAATCAACAATCAATCGAAGAGGAATGTTCGAACATACGAGATTTGGGTCGAGTAATAGATCGGAATGCCGGGAGATCAAGCAATGTCGGGTGTATACGAAATCATCAGTCAACGAAATTTTGGCGTCTTTGTCAATTACAAAACAATGCAGGACGGAACCGGTGATGTTGGGCAGCCGACCACCTCCCGCGTACCGTGCAGCAGAGAAGCGAATGGGTATATGTCTCCGTGGATGGCGCAATGCACACAGGAATTGTATGATTTTCAACGACGGTCGAATGCCAGTCAATGTGTCCACATATATTGAACATAAAAACCCAGGGGCATGGGCTTTGGTCCAAAAAAGATAAATAGACGGTACCTTTGATTCTCTTGCTAAATGCGCTAACGATCTGAGATAGGGGCGGTTACGAAAGTCGTCCTCAAATCGGTCCGTCAAAACTTGCAAGTCGTGGCGATGATGGAGAAACCGAGTGGAGTTCAACTGTAACCTGCCGACAACGATGCGCGGAAGCCACCTACGATCGATTGTGTAGACGAACGCAATATGGTGTTGAAGGTTGATCCAAAGAGAAAGAACGTATGGTACGTCGCGCGAGTGCGGAATTGAACATATTGAGAGCTGGTTAGAGACAGCGAACACATCTTCCACATTCTGTTCAGGCGTCGTACGCAGCGCGCAATCGGATATAGAAGGACGAATAGGGACAAAGGTTCTCAGACCCCGCCAAGTGCAAATTTCTGTGGCTACGCGAGCCGAAGGACAGCGTCCATATGGGTCACGACCCGGCCAAGATCCAAGCAGGCGCAGAAAGAAGTTTGCAAGCAATAGTGACAGAACCATAAAGATGGGGCGAGCGTACATGATGGGAGTGTATAAGGAGCGGAAAGACAGGGCGGGAATGTATAAGCAGCGGTGAGACAGGAGGGATGTGATAGGGGTGAAGAGGGCTAGTAACCAGAAGGGAAGCGAATTGGGCAGAAACTGTGGACGGGGAGGGTGGGTCGGTAAAAGTAATGAGTCAACGTCGAAAGTCGAGTAAGTGTGGTGAAAAGGAGAAGCTGGTTTGGCCAAAAGAGGGCAGTGGATCGAAATTTGCTACATGCAAACTGTGAATGTGGATTTATCCAAGTTTCAACGGCTTAGATAATGGTTTGGGCATGGACGAGCAAATGACGGCGCCCACAGCAAAATCGGATTCCATTACATAAGGATATCTATGTACCGCCACTATTTATTCACAAAGCGTTTGTGATATTTAGGATCAACTTTGTTCCGGCTGATGTTTTTCGGAAAGAAGTCACAAAATCGTATTGAAAATAGGGACAGCCACTATTTTCCTTGTTCGATAGATTTACGAGGGTCGCGAAAAGTTCCCCTGCAGGATTATTAAGAACGATTACATAAGTACTCGTAATTCAATCTCCTTGTAGCTTTACTCAGCACGGACTTAATTCTCCGTGGATGACGTGTTGCTTGCGTGGTAAGGACGTCGAAAATTTTACGGGGTCGTCGTCGGATTGGGCTCTCGAGTCTCGAATTGTGCGCAAAGTATGACTCTCCAGCCTTCTCAGCTTAGAGGTAGGGCAGGTGAACTCGTTGTGGACTGGCACAGGGTCTGTGGATTACCGTGTTGGCCAGGGAATAGATTGGGCACCAGAGAAAGCAAGAGATCGTTGTGCTCAACGGATTTTTCCAATTTCTGCGCTCGGAAGAGTGGATTTATACTGCTCAAGTATGGGACAGTCACTCGTAGGAGGGTTTGTGCAGTAATTGGGGCCGTACAACGATTTCGAGTTTTCGAAAATGCCTGTGCTAAGTGAATGAATGGTTAGCGGCAGTGACGCGGCGCGGATCGGCGGACGCGGCGAAATATCCGTGCCCCCTTCTGCCTTGGTACCGGCTCTCTGCACCCCTTCTTTAGTGCAAGGTGTTACCTGGTTGACCTAGCGTAGCCTAACCTATATTTGCATCTTAATATTTCAATTTTGTAAGTAGCAGATTGGAAACTGGAACAAGGACCAAGGAACAAAGACACGCAATCAGGTTTTCTGGCCATAGCATCTTGCTCTTCAAAGTGAAACATATCGAGCCGGCCCATGGATTGGAGACATAACAGATGAGATTTGGAGCGATGGTTGAATTGGTACTGGAATTGTCCCGAATTGCTGCTGGTAAAGACCACTCGAGGTCCATTCAAGTTGAAACACACACAACCAAGCCCGTAGAAAACGCCGACGAGAAGGCAGCTATGAACGACTCAAGTGCTAGAGACACGAGTAAACACAAGGCAGGACAATCTTCTCACGGTTCATTTAATTCGCTCGTGCTCGAAGTTCCAACAAACGATCTGAAAGGCGGTATGTGAGTTATGATGGGAACAGGCAGAGAACGTGCCCGGAAGCCATAAATTTGGAAATGCCTGGTGTGGGCCTTGAAATATTGAAGTGTCGGTGACCGTCGAAGAAGGGTCAAAGAGGCCAAGACACAAAAATATGACATTCGGTTTTCAGTCGAGTCACAGGCATCGACAATATATTCATCCCCTTCTTCATCCAAGTTCAACTTGGGCACTTATCTTTCGCTCTCCATTGTCGCCTTCATCTAGCTCACTGTGCTGCTCTTGTACCCCTCCGCCTTGAGCTTGATCCATGCCGGGCGGGCCATAAGCTCCCCCCACCACCTTCGAATAACGCGACGTCAGTAAGTAAAAACTCTTCGAAATGAAGTCAACTTCTACCCACCGCTTGACATTAGGACCTCCGCTAGTCATGACATCCACCCCCGCATCCGCAAGCATGGGCGCATAGGAATAGTGGCAGAGATCCGCCAGCGTGAACTCCTGTTCAAAGGGGAATCAGGACTACTTATTTACGTATCAAAGCGGTGGGTGGGCCACATCTCCAGCCAAGAACCGCTGTTTCCCAAGGATACCCTCATAAACCTCAAGTTTCTCCGCAAACTCTTTGAGGGCTTCGGCGAGAACGCCCTGGTCGACGGGTAGACCGCGGTACCTTCCATCACTCACTCGTTCAGCGATGCTGTCTTGCACTGGATTTCCGAAGGCAGACTCACGGTTTCATCACCGCCTCCCTAACCACCGGAAGCACCGCGGGGTTGAACGCAGAATACTCCACCGAAATCGCCTGCTCCACCATCGTGCGCTCCTTCAGCCCTTGGGGCAGGAGATCCGGCCCCCGATCCCTTCGTTTAGCTCACTGTGCTCTTGTACCCCTCTGCCTTGAGCTTGATCCATGCAGGGCGGGACATGAGTTCGGTCCACCAACTTCGGATAATGGGACGTCAGTGAAAACTCCTCAAAATGAAGTAGAGTACCCACCGCTTGACATTGGGGCCCTTACTGGTCATGACATCCACCCCCGCATCGGCGAGCATCGGCGCATAGGAATAGTGGCAGAGATCCGCGAGCGTAAACTCCTGTTCAACGGGAGAAGAATCAGGATTATCTCTGTTGAAGCGGTGGGTTGCGAGGTAATCACATCTCCAGCCAAGAACTTGTGTTTACTGAGGATAACCTCGTAAACGTCGAGTTTCGCAGAAAACTCTTTCAGGCCTGCATCGAGAACGGCCTGGTCGACGGGTAGATTGCGGAACCTTCGATTACTGCTCAGCGATGCTTGGACTGGATTTTCGAAGGACTGGACTCACGGTTTCATCACTGCTTCTCTGATCACTGGGAGGATCGCGGGGTGGAACGTGGAGTACTCGATGGAAATCCCTTGCTCGACGAGGGTACGCTCCTTGAGCCCTTTGGGCAGAAGATCCGGCCCTTGGTTGGGGTATTTCTCTGCGATGTAATGACATATGGCGCGACTCTCGTACACGAGGAAACCGTCATCATCCTACGATGGATCAGCATTTAACGAAGGTACAGGGGAGGGGGCGCATACTGACGATCAGAGGCACCTGGCCGAACGGTTGCATCGCCATGTACTCGGGCTTTTTGTGATCCTTGCCCTCAAAATCGACGCGGACATACTCGAAAGGAACCCCCTTTTCCGCGAGGGCAAGTGCGACGATGGCCCCACCGCCGGCTACGTATGGCCCTGCATAGAATTTGAGGACCATGCTAGGATTTTGCGAGAAATTTCAAAGAGGAGGTCCGCAAGAATTTTATGCGACGGTGACGTGGTCAATCGATTGACGTCCTGGGAGATTACGAGTACGTTAGTAATCGTTCTTCATTCTCGTGACAGTGTAGGCCAGATTTTTGTTCACACGCTTTATCGAACAACGCGAAATAGTGGCGGTGCTTAAATTCGATAGATTTTTGTGATCGTTGTTTTACCCTGTCAGTAGGTCGATTTGATTCATTAGATCTCAATCTAATGGTCCTTCATGCACCGTGGGAAATGTTTATGTCACGGTTTCCGATTTTCTTCTCTCCACTCCACATTCGGTTTTTTTGTTTTCATTTGAGGCGGTTTTTGTAAGTGAGACTAGTGTATACCTATCCCACAGGTTATAGTACCTCAATCCGGTTCAAAATGAACAAAACAGCAATTTTTGGGCTTGATCGGCGTGTTTTGGAATAGGATGATCATTCATTAACCTCGTATTGGATATTTATGCTGGTATTAGTTTTATTGACAATACCACGACCTGGTGCGGTGGTAGGTGTCATTTTCAACGCTGCAAGACAATAAACTTTTGCGGCATTGCCGTTACTCTGTCACTCCGTCACAGCCGTGACTTTCTCCTTTCTCCACACCACATCCGGACGACTCGACCTGGCCTCTGTCTACGCGGCAACATCCTACTACTGTCTGGTGTTTCTCTGGCTCCATACCCTGTACATGGTTTTATCTCCGACATCTTTCCAGGTCTGCACTGCGAGGTGCGGGGTGCCTATCTGCGTACTCGAGGTGATTCTGCTTCAACGCGCTACCCACTTTTTTTCTGATCGCATCGCAAGCGTTCTCCACGCCAATTAACGTTAGTGATGATTGTCTGCGACGGGAGGGTCTTCTGCCTTCTGGGGCTCGTGGTGCTCTCCGACTCGCATTTGATGTGCTCGCTTGGGGAACATTTAGGCGGAAGTCTCGACGTCCAAGCGCTGTGAAGAGTAGGCCGCAGTGTGATGCGGATGGACGCGGCGTGGGGAGGGCATGCATGTGTCTTACGGTGTGTCCTTTCTTTTACCTCATCGGGTCACACTGAGGAGATTGTGTGCATAACATCTTCACAGCCGCCGCGATTTTTAAAAAAAAAATTGAATGCAGACGACACTGTGTACATGTGCGTTATCCTGTGCAAACTTCACAATATGTTGTGTCACGGCCGGCACCTTAGCACAGTAGATACTATGCATTTAAAGTGTTTCGATTCTAGCCAAAAGAAAATATTTAATGAACGTACTCGTCACCTGCCGCGCGCACAGCGTCGGCCCCACCCCCCGAGTCCTTGATTAAGTAATAATTTGCAAGCAGATCACGCTACTTGGACGGAAGCAGATTTTGACGCTGCGGTTGAAAATTGTGGTTGAATTGTTGGTTGTGTCGTCGCCGAGGTCAAAATAATAACAAGACAGAAGAATAGGAGTGCCGAGGACGGAGAGTAAAGATTATTTACATATTCGCTGCCAGTGTTGAAGAGGTGCGCCCATGAATATTCATCCCGCAGCAATCAATACTATGGCCCTGTTAAAAATGAGCATCGATGGTACATGTACGAGGCGAATGAATTATCCGGATACTTGCTCTGCGAATACTTCTAGAAACTCGCGGGACAAAATCAGGGTGCATGTGAGCATACGGTTCCGTGTCTTGAACTTCACGACGCCGCACCGTGAAGGGAGCGATTCGGAGACAGCCTGAGAAGCCCGAGTTTACTTACTTACTCAGCTTTGCCGGCCACATTGCTCAGCAACTTTGGTCTGCTACGTGGCCTTGTTGCACGCAAGGAAGTCTGTGACGCGTCTTTGTCACGGTGGTAAAGTACTTCAAGTTCCACGAATGATCGCAGATCTACTGACAAGTTAGATGTCGATAGGCTCCTCGGATTTCGAAGATATGCGAGGGAGGAAATATTCGTAGAACGAACGAGATGTTACAACGAGGTTTTGTGGTGTTTTGTGGGGGACTTGGCTGAGATCGTTGGGCTCGCGAATTTCCGAGCGCGTGGGAAAAGCGGCTGGGAAATTCCGAGACGGCAACGCGGACTCAGCCAAGCCCAGGACACAAGAACTGCCGGGGTCTTTAGGCGGAACGAAGACCCGAAACAGCCCAAGCGTGAAAAAGAGGGACGGCGGGTGGGGCAAAAAAGCTTCGAGGATGCGAGAGGTGAGCGAACGAGGAAAAAAAAGCTCGAGAGGGCGGACGCGACGAGCACGGAAACGAATAAGGCAACGTGATGTGATTGATGATCCTGTGCTATCTAATCTAACTTGTCTTACACTCAGGCCGGCTCGCAAGCTCGCCTTGCCTGAGCTGGCAACAAGTTAGATGTCGATAGGCTCCTCGGATTTCGAAGATATGCGAGGGAGGAAATATTCGTAGAACGAACGAGATGTTACAACGAGGTTTTGTGGTGTTTTGTGGGGGACTTGGCTGAGATCGTTGGGCTCGCGAATTTCCGAGCGCGTGGGAAAAGCGGCTGGGAAATTCCGAGACGGCAACGCGGACTCAGCCAAGCCCAGGACACAAGAACTGCCGGGGTCTTTAGGCGGAACGAAGACCCGAAACAGCCCAAGGGAGCGAAGCTCAGAGAGTGGGCTCAAAGAGCCTACTCGAGTGAGGGCGAGTGAAGATGGCCCGAAGACCCCAATGGAGCAGAGTGACCCAAAAAGAAGAAAAGAGGAAGTGTAACCGCTATATGTACGCCAATGTTCGTCTTCCACGCAGACATGACGGGTCGAAAGGTCCAAGAAAAGGGAACTTTGATAAACGGACGAGTCTATAATGATTTTACACAAAATACTATTCGAACGAGAGCGAGTCAGTACCGACGGGGTGTCCGTGTGCCGTGGCGAATTCACGTATACGATTGTCCCATGCTCGCGTTATGGCTAACGGTAGGATCTGAGCGAGGCGACGCCAATAGATAAGGAAACATAAGGATGTCCAGCCCCCGAGTTTCATGATCACTTCCGGTGCGACGCCCGCGGCGAGGAGATCCAACGAGCCGCCGATGCGATAACTATGACCGAACACCTGTTCGAGTGCTGCGGACCTGAAAACGAGTGTCGACGCGCGTAGAAACATATCTTTCGTGATGTGGTTCCAACCGGTGGACGAGCGATATGCGAATAGCGGTGTGTTCGGTGGCGGAGACGGGTTGATGCGGGTGTGGTTCTCCCATGCCCAGACCGGGCATAAGTCCGCGTCCATCCCGAGTACCTCCGTCAGAAGGCATTCGCCGCCCCGCGTCGTGGTCGTTTTGGTCCATATGAGATGTATGCTGATCACTCGACGGCCGTTGACGGTGGACGATGAGATGCGCGTGGATCTGCAGGTGTCGCGCAGCGTCCCGAATTTTGCTGCACTACGGATCAATAGCTCTCCAAGGCGTCTACATCCGCGGAATGCGGCGGTCGCCGCAGCCCACGCGGCAGCCCCATACGGCGAGCCGAGGTCGAGGGAGGCCCGCAGCGCCCTCAAGTGCGCCAAGGTGATCGGCCCGCGTGGAGGACGTTTGAAGGCGGTGCCGCTCCTTTCTGCGGACTTCTTCAAGAAGGGTACCCAGCCTTCGTCTCCATGCCACGGTGCATCATTGAATATATGCCAGAGCTGCAGACCGCACAGCCAGTTGCGGACACAGCCGCCCGTACACGTACCCATCGCTTGGGTCACGAATGCACCGAGGAGGTGTCTGTTTGCCGGTAGACGCTCGCTCTCCGGAATGTCCTCTGCGTCGCAGAACTGGTGGAACCTGAGTAGGCCCGCACCATAGGACTCGCGGGTCTCGGGCGCGTGTGCGAGTAGCAGCTTCTCGTACATGGCACGTTGTATTTCGATTCGGACACCAGAAGACTGCAGCTCCCTGTGCACTGTGGCGGAGTACGGCGCAGTCCAGATCAGGACTCGTCGATCTGCCGGAACGTGCGGGCGGAAGATCGATTCCTTGAGCTCTCGACCTTTGGTGGGACGACGTGCCGTCTTCTTTGGCAAAGATGCGGCCGCCGCATGGCGCAGTTCGACGATGGTGGTGCGCTCCTCCTGGGAAGAGAGAGGCGGCGTGACGGGAACGGTAATGACTGCCGCACTTGTCGTGGTTGTTGTGGATGTGGAACTTGTTGTGTAGCGTTGAGCATCTGGTGGTGCGCATGGAGTGAATGCGAATCCGATCTCGTTAAGTCCTTGGAGCGAGGGGCGGGCTGTTGTCGTGGGTGCAGACACGTGGGGGTGGACAGAGATCGCGAGAAGATCAAGGCTGTCGGAAACTTGCGTAAGTGTACAGCGTTGTCGGGACGTCATCTGTGGTACGTACGGAGCGAGTTTGGACGAGGGGGACGGGCGGACGATGGCTGGTATAAATACTGATAATCTTTTGCCTATTCAGCCCGAATCGAGATTGGACGACAATGTACGCACTGCTCAAGCGGACGTAACGACGGTGGGGTGAACGAGCGTGGGACCCCGCTCAATGGACGGTCGGGTCGGAAATCCAATGCAGGAGGGACGACGTGGGACGAGTAGGACACTGTAATCCGTGAGCTCGGTCGCCAGTGCGTGTGACACGCCACCTACGTTCATTGGTGCGACATAAAGACGCCATCTAGATCAGATGGGAGCTCGAAATGTGCCACGAGGCGGTCGTCGGGTCGGAGTATGCTAGGGAGCCCGCGAGAAGGCGCGTCGGCGATGTTGTCGGCGGAGGCGACGTACACAATCTTAGGGGTTATCATGTGACTGGCGAAGATCGAGAACGTCCGTCGAGCGCACAAATTGATGCCGACGTTGGGACTACGTCCTTTCGTGTGGGCTCCGATAGCACCCTTGTTATCGGATCGAATCAAGACATGAACATCTTTGAAGTCGAGTTGGACAAGAAAGAGGGCTGCTAACTCGATGGCTACCGCTTCTAACCAACAGATATCGAGGCCGGGTTGTCTCCAGGTCGGCGTTAGCTTGAGCGCATACCACTGGTGCCCTATGACGAACGCGATACCCCACGATGTGCTGGCGTCGACGTAGATGTCGAAGTCGTGTAACTTGCCCAACGGCTTGAGTTGACGGTAGAAGAACGGGTCCTCCAACTTGTGCCGCCACCAGATGAGCGTTTTGCGGATGGAGTTCGACATGCGTAGCGTGAGGAACTTTTTCGGACGGTAGTGCGACATCATGTTGGAGAAAACTGCCAGTCGAGACGATCCCTCCGTAATGACGAACGTGATGTAGCAGAGCGTGCCGTGTATCTCCTGCAGGTCTAGCAGGGAGAATTTGGCGTTTCTGTCAATTCCCTTGATCATTGAGACTACTCGCTCGAGATATTTCTCTCGTTTGACCGTTGGGAGGGAGACGTGTCGGTTCACCAAATCCCACTCGAAACCGAGGAATACGATTGAGTTGGTGAATTTCGTGCCGGTTTTCGTGGGATGCCAAGGCACTTGGATTCCGTCAATGGGTTCGACGATGGACGTGCGGTCGAACCTGTAGGTAAAGGTACCGCTCGAGGTTATCCCGGGATCGAAGGGGAAACGAAGAACGGAGAGGTCGTCCTCGTACTTGAGCGGAAGTGCGTCTCCATCCATCTCACGCTGCCAGATGTCTGTGATCGCGTTACAGATCTGACCAGCGTTGCTACTGGCCGAGGCCGCGCCGAACGGAAAACAATGGTCCAGAAAGAACACACCGTCGTGTGATACTACGAGGAACGGCTTGTGTGCCGGTAGCACCGGGCATGTACGGTGGAATGACTTGATGTCGAAGGCGCACGCCTGGGTACCCGGGGGCGCGCCAGCGACCTGGACGACGTGTCAGCTGACGGGAACGGGACGAGACGATCGGGACGTGGACGACGAGAAACAATCGCGCAGTGCGATTTTATGGTCGTGACTCGAGCACTCCGACGACGGCGTGCAGGAGGTAGACGAGGACGGACGAGCGCGGTCGTGCGAGACAGATGCGCGAAGCATCTGCGACGTGCGGGACGGGTCGAGTCCGACCTGCGTTGGCGCAGTTCGGGGACGGGACGGATCGAGTCCGAGGTCATGAAGACAATTCGGATAATATTACGACGTCGAGCGTAACGAGGACGCAACGACAGTCGAAATTGACGAGAAATGAAAATAAAGGAAGATTGGGGACACGACGCCGAGCGTAAGGGGGACGCAGCGACAGCCGTTCATGGAGAGAGAAAGGGGGAAGGAGGGAGAGGGTTTGGGGGAACAGTTTGTGCTCACCTCCTCTGCCATTCTGAAGGGCATGTCGAAGCGCGTCGGGAACTCGTCTTTCGGTATGAAACTGTTTACTGATGGAGTGCCGGAGGCGCTGTCGGCTTTAGATAGATGTCGGCAGACTCGTTTCTTGTCTTCTAGTCCTAGCCCTTGGGATTGGGTAACAACGATGAGCGGGGACGAATAGAACGGGCCGCGACAGACGCGCTCCATCTCGTCGAATGAGAAAGGGCCGGACATCCTGCCGGCTGCGAGTTCGGTGTCAAGATACTCCACGACAGCTGCCCGGTCATCGCCAACGGAAGAATGATTTGGGATGACTATGGATACTGTGAGGACGGGCATGCGGCCGAGAGGAAACCCGTTTTGAAGATTTTCGGCAAGATATGGGTAGGATTCTGTAAGATTATGCTTGTCCAATAAGCGCTCGAGTTCTGGGACGTCGTAAGGTTGCACAATTCGGTCTAGCAATAAGTCAAGTTCTTCGATGGCGCCAGGCATGGGTGGGCGATCGTGCGGGAAGGAAGCGGGGTCGGCGTATCTCAAGAAAGTGTCAGAAGGGGATAAATTATTTTCAAGAAACTCGAATCGCTCGCCGGGCCCATCAAGGCAAGAGGGCACCGTCTCGCACTCTTCCGCACTTCGCGTCCAGGGAGAGGGCGGGATGCTCGCCGCCGCAGAGGGAGCAGACATGGAGGCGCTCCTTCCCGTTGTGCTCTCCGTCGCATTTTCCTCCGACGTTGTAGATGATACAGATGTCCTTGCGGTCGTTCCCTCGAAAGGAATTGACAGTTCGGAGTCCTTTCCTTCCTTCGGGTTTCGTGAAGAAGGCGGCGCCGTCGCGATAGGTGGACGAGTCTGCTGGGTGCGAGCTGAGGCCGTGAGGTCCTGTACAGCATAAACAAGTCAGCGGTGAGGAACCCGTTGGGGGGATGCGCGATGCTCCAGCGTCTGCCCGCGATGCTCCGCTGTCTGCGCGCTCTCGACCGCCCGTCTTTATGCGCTGCGATTTCGGGGGAGCCGAGTTGCCGTCGTTTTCTGCGCGACGTTTTCCGCTCGCCTTCGCGCTTGACAACGGCGCTAGCGACGAGCTGCGCGATGGTGGGGCCATCGAGCTGGCTCGCGATGAGGAGGACATTCGAGCATCTATAATCTCGTTGCTGCTATATGCTATTTCGACCCGTGAGTCCCACACGGCTTGGTCGAAATTAGCATCATTGAATATTTCGGCGCGCAAGCGCCGTTCTACTGGGTACCAGATTTCGAACATTTCATCGTAGTAACGAATGCTCGCGAAGAAGCGAATGTGGAGCTCGAACTCCGTTGCGTAGGTCCGCGTGTCTACCGCGTTGGCGTCGGGTTTAGGCGATAGTTCTTGGTAAGCCTTTAGCAAATTCAACGACGCCTGCCGCCAGGTACTGGGGGTGAGGTCGTTTGAGTCCTCGTCGTCTCCTAAGATCTTTGCCATGCCCTTGACGTCGAGCACTTGGATCCAATCTGCGGCGACGGGTGCAGCGGTCTGCTCCGCGCGCATGCGTTCCTTGAGGACGAACTGGGGGTTTTCCGTCGCGTCGCGAAGTACCGAATCTGTCCACCAATGTAGAGGGATCCTAATTTTATGAAATAGTGAGATGATGAATATCGGCGGAATGGAAACCGGTGAGCTGAGGGCGGCCGAGATTGCATGCGGATTTTTCCGATGCATGGAGCCGGCCAGAGGCTGGATGGACTTGGCCTTATCATCTCGCTCCTTATCGCGTTTCGCTTTTTCGATCAGATCAGCCTGCGCCTTCAATAGATCTTGTCCCGCGATATACTCGATGAGGAAGGTGGGGAGGGGGCCCGTCGCCGTGCATAGTTTGTCGGACGTCGACAGGAGGGCTCGTTCTTCGGCCGTATACTCGAAAAAAGGGACGAGGGGCGCGCCGACGTCTAGGTTAGCCAACGAAGTACCGCTTATCACTGCGGCTTCATAGGCTAGGGTGTGGGTGATACTTGTGTTGTTCGCGGTCTCGATAGCGACGTTTCTCGTGTTTTTGATTTTCAAGTTCATGTTAGCTGGACCTGCGACGTCTGCGGGCTGTGTCGAGTAGGCTAGGAAATCGAAGGTCGCTGGCAACGGTAGTGCGAGGCCGGATCGCGAAGTCATGTTGCAAAAAAGCTTCGAGGATGCGAGAGGTGAGCGAACGAGGAAAAAAAAGCTCGAGAGGGCGGACGCGACGAGCACGGAAACGAATAAGGCAACGTGATGTGATTGATGATCCTGTGCTATCTAATCTAACTTGTCTTACACTCAGGCCGGCTCGCAAGCTCGCCTTGCCTGAGCTGGCAAACAGTCTGAACTCGTTCCACGTGCCGAAATTTTAGAGACAAAGACTTGGTCAATACTTAGATAATTGCGAGCGAAACGAGCAATTCGTCTCTTCGCGTGACGATGTAGACATGCAGGGAAATTTCGTACGTTTACGAACAAATTCTGCGCGCAGTCACACCGGGACTAACCGAAGGGGGTCCTAAGATTACCTCGATATAGGCATCGAAACCTGTGGTATCAGCGGCGCTGAAATGCGCGCTGAAACGTCTCATTTAGAGGAAAATATCGGGTTCAAGCCGAAACTTGCAGTTTCAGTTGCACCGAAATGCGAAGTTTAGGATTGCATTTCATATTTTCCAGCGAAATCAGACATATCGGCGCCAGTTTCGGTGCTGCTGTATGGCACATATACTGTCCAATAGATAAAATTTCGGTTGAAATGACACAACCAACGTTGAAATGACACCGTGCATACAAAACCACTTTCAAATGACACATGCCGGTACCCATAACGGAACTATCTTCGAACGGCCCGAAATTTGGATAGTCGCGGTGTGAGTCTCGGCCGACTCTTCGAATTTGTCCCGAAAGGGATGCGTCTCGTGAGCACAGTCACTTCACAGCATAAATCAAGGGTACCAGAACAGAATACAAATGCAAGTACGATATAACAGAGCACAGCGTTGGGACAGCAGGACCGATGGCACTTCAATCATCTCTCTTGTCAAGGTACCGAGCGGGGCGCAGCGGCTTTGGTAGCTTTGGCGGCTTTGGCGGCTTTGGCTGCTTGAGCTGCTCGTGCCTTGTCCGCTTCAGCTCTCGCCACGTCTTCGGGATGCTGGGCTAATTTGCTCCACTTGCGCAGCCTGGCGCGCAGCGCCTCCGTTTCCTTCTTCCCGCCTGCCAAGAGCTTCGATTTGACGAGGTCTTTTAACTTTGTTTGGTCGTCGCGAAGTCGTAGAAGAAATGTCGCAAAATGAAACGCCTGAATCGGAGAGGAAATATCGAAGGTTCGGACGTTCCTTTCGATCAAGTGGGTTCTCTATCAATATGTCAGTATATCGCTCGCATCGAGCCGGACGACGTACAGCGTGTTTCGATGATTTCCATGCCATGAGAATCGCTCCCATCTTCCCCGAGGTGACTAACGCGAAAAAAGGGTAGTCCTCGATGCCGAGAGCGGTGTAAAAAGCGATCATCGACACGAGGTACATGCGGCCCTGGTTTAGAGCCTTTGCACCATCCTTGTCGTCGGTTTTTTTGTACTCAACGATGAAATGAGGAAGAATAAGATCGTGCTGGAACTGATGAATGTTGTTGTGAGCCGCCTCGTGAGCCGCCTGTGTATGAAGCATCCATGGTTCGGTGGTGCAGACGTGGAACGGATTCTGCAAAAGTTGTTTGACCGAGTCCGGATCCGACTTGGCGGGTTTCTCTTCGGGCGGCACGCGCGCATCGAGAATGAAATCAACATCCGCGATAAAATCGGAGAAGCCTGGAAGAGCTGCGAATAGTATGGTGTCGCATATACCTTGCTTGGGTTCCCGGCAGGACCGACGTTCAACCCACTGTTTGTATTCTTCTGCTCGGCGCTCATATGACTGTACCACCTGCAACAAAGTTTGTGCCTGACTTGTTGCTGTGATAGATTGTTCAACCACCAAGCCGCCTGAGGGCATGTCGTCGTCCAGCTTGATGATGTCGTTCTGGGCGGCTGCACAGTGATTCCGGTAGTCCTTGACCTGTCGGACCTGGTCCTCCACAAAGGCTTTGGCGCTGATCGCGCTGGCCGTATCTACGGATTGATTTCGCGCGTATGGGATGGTTTTCTCGAGCCTTGAGAAACATCAAACATTCGCATCTGGACGTCTTCAGAATTCACTCACAAAACATACGGCGAAGCCCTTTCGCCGTCCTCCGCGTAGAAATGGTAGAAAAGCGCATCCCATCTGTGGCGACTCTCAGCCTCATTAACCTTGACTCCAGCGCGCCGATCATTAAGTACGCATGCTCCGACGGAAGCCGCCAGCAACGTAGACATGTTGTCCTTGAGGAACTTCTCATGTTCTGGCTTCATCGTGGATTGTTTCACTTGTTCTGGCAACGCAAGGTACTCCTGGAACTCTTCCGCCTGATCAAGCAACAGGTCTCGCACATTAGTTAGACCCTCATCAACGAGAGGTGGAGCGTTCTATAGCGCATACTATGAGCAGAGTCAATAGATCATGCGTTGATCCCGCACCTTGTTCCATGCAGATGGCCAGAGAAATCCACACATCTCGTTGTAGAAACGAACCATTCCGGTGATCTCTTCCGCATTATCACCCGTAGAACGCTCAAAGAGAGCGTCCATGAACACGGCACGGTCGCCTATCCAAGTGAGGATATCTGCTCTAGCGTTGTCTGACTTATCGTGACCCTTGGCTGATAGTGCCGCAAAGCTACAGCACGGTGAGTTCCTCGGTATGTCATAGACGAGAAATCGCCTACTTGGAGCTGGATCTCTGAGTTTTCGAGTTGAACTTCTTGGGGCCGGCACTTCGACGAGCGTGGTCAGACGATGCCGCTGGATATGACAGAAGGGGTCACCTCATGGCTACGTCAGAAGTGTCCGTGGAATGAGAGGACAACTTCGTGGACGGACTTGGGGGTGGACTTGAGGAGAGGGACAAGGATTTGCCAGAAGCTCTAATATAGGTGTCAGTCATCGCACGTCAAGGGAGCATTGCCTCACAATGCGACCTCGTGGACCCATCGAGCAACGCTTTGTTCATGAAAGGCCTCGGATGGAACGTCTGAGCGCCAATCAAGGCTATTGTTCTCGCACCCGGTAATGGCGTGATCACAAACAACGGCGAACTCGTTGGAGAGGCGCAGGACGAGCTGCGCAAATGAGAGGGTCCCGAAAGGACTCGTGAAATCGAATACTCCAAAAGCAGCACCCAGGTTCGAGCTGGGGTGAGCGGGACATACTACGTGGACCCGGTGCTACGAAATGAGTCAAACAACGACACCGATGTAAGGGTCTTCATTCAAAGACATACCGTGGAAAGATCCATCCAGGATAATACAAGGGTTGCGGTGGTACCAGATTTTGAGAGTGCGAAGCCGATCGCCGGCGCTGGGATCCCCCATACGTGTCGTTGACACGCGACGCTGGACATAAGGTCGACGATTTGATTGGCGTCGGCAATACAGAGGAATGGAAGAAGGACATATTGGTGCCGTCCACACCCCGGAATAACGTGCGCATCCAGAGGAACATCAATACCGTCGATAGATGAGGAGGCGTCTGAGCTAGAACTAGAACTGGCACTAGTACTTGCGCTGACCATGCTCATCGAGTAAACTGCCGGTGGGGAAGAGCGTGAGAGTTCGACGATCATATCTGCGCCGGAGTCTGCGCTGGGGTCTGCGTCGGGGCCTTCCAGCGAATGGCATGCAATGAGGGTCGCCACACCATCAAATCCGCCGCGATGGGGTGTGCTGGTGCGAGGCCGCACAAATGGCGTTTCATTCCTGGAGATTCATGGTAAGCGGTATCCTGAGTTTAAGGACATGGAATACATTATAATGGTGCCTTTCGCGCACAGGTGCATCAACACCCGCAGTAAGGTCGATATGAAAGGGGCGGCGGAGCATAAAGGGTCATAGTGTGCGGCCAGAGATCGTATGTCTGCAACGGTGGAGAGGACCATATTAAATATGTCAGCCAGCCGCGGTGAGGTGTCGCAGGAATCCGCATAGACAGAACCTGGCAGTCGAGATAGTTCAGACAAGAGCGGCAAGATTCCATCGGACACAAATGGATAAGGTCCAGTCCTACACCAGGAGGGGAGGGGAGCATCTGAAGCTTCGTAAATCTTGGAAATTTCGGGTGGCCAGGCCGCGCAATCCTCGAGGGAGGCAATCGAGTGAGTCTCCACAGATATTGACGGCGTCATGAGAAAGGTTCGTGGTGATCACGTGGGGGAAGATTATATCAGCCTGATTGACACAATGACACCGCGATTTCGTCAATTATGCTGACTCAGTGGCTGTGTTCAACTTGACTGCACTTCGACCCACTCCGAATGCAGTTGGTTGAAATGAGGTCATGCTGAGTGAACGAAATTGTTCTTGCTGTCCCGACATCACGATCTTCGGCAAATTTTAATTGTGGTTATCGAGCTGAGATCAAGCTGAGTTTCAAGTTTTACATAACTTACCGAGTGGACCTCTCGGATACCTCTACCTGTGCGGTTATATCTGCCCTCCGCCAGCCCCGCGCAGAGCCTGCCAATGACGAAGCTGCCAAAATTATGTCCCTCCCCCACAAAACCGCAGTTATCAAGGTTTGTTTACAACAACCTGCGGGTTGAATTCAAATGCAGGTGGTGACATATAGATCCACGTCTTGAACACTTTTCTTTCGACGCCTCAGGCTCAGCGTGAAGGGATTCGGATACAGGCTAAAAGGTCCGACTCTACTTGGCTTTGCCGGCCACATTGCTCAGCTAAGCTTCGGTCTACGTAGCCTTGTTGAAAGATCTACTCAACTCGCCTGACGTGCCAAAATTCCAGACCCGTACCTAATAAAGGCTTGGTCAATAGATAATCATAAATACACCCGCTACGCCAGTTCATATCTGCTATGAATGAATTCGAAGATCCAATAAATCAGTAATAAAGAACCAACATCACTCCCGCTGATACTACTCGTCTGCGGCGTAAGGATTCGGTAACCACGGCGCCGGGGACACAGGAGTCGTCAACACCTGCTTTGCCTGGAGCTGCCGGTCAAACGGATTCGGGAACGGCGTCGGCGTGATAGGTATATCGCTCGTCGGTCTCTCCCGCCCCCGCTGCTGCTGCTGCTGGTCGAACGGGTTTGGGAGCGGTGTCGGCGTCAGGGGCATTTCGGCTGCCGGGCTCGTGTATGGAGGGGCAGCGGCGTCCGCCGGCGGTGGAGACAACGCAGAGTGGGATAGGTAGATCGCCGGAGGCGCCTGGGGCGGCACCGGAAGGTGAATGTCCGCGGACTGGGATGGTCTCTGCGCGGCGCGCGAATCGGACTGCGCAGGTCCCGCCGGATACATCTGAGCCCGCTGTGGCTGCACGATATGCGGCTCCACCATCGTTCCTCGCACAGCGACGTCCACAACTGCCATCGTCGCCCTCCAGGCCTCGTTGCCTCTCTGTCGAGGCGCGGCTTCGTAGTTGGGCGGCTGCTGTGTCACTGGCAGCGGCGGCTGTGCGTATGCGCCATGCGACCCGCTGGACTCGCTGACTGTGCTGTACATGCTGTTTGCCCTTGATCGAGGCATACTTTGGTTGAGCGACGGTGGAGGCCGCCAGGACTCAGCGGCTTGCTTCATCGTCGTGCGGTATGACACAGAAATCTCGCGATCGAGCTTCCGCTGGCGTTCGCGCTCGCGGCGGCGGTTTCGGCGGCGTATACATGCGGTCAGGGATGCAAGCAGAACGATGAGGAGGACACCGGCGCCAGCACATACGCCGATGAGAGCAGCTTTGTTCTGGAAGAACCTTGTGATCAGGTTAGCTAGGGAGTACAGGAAGGAAAGCAGCAGTCGACGCACGACGTGCCCGCATTTGCGGCTGCCGGGGATGTATTGACCGCATTGACCCCCTTCGTGGCGGTAGGGGTCTGAGAATCCACAGTGGAGCTCTGAGCGGTAACGGACACTGCTGAGGACACGGGTGTTGCCACACTGGACGCAGACGCAGATGCCACGCTAGGCAATGTAGGGAAGAGATTTGGGACATTTGTTACACTAGACATTCGTTAGGCATTGGCCAGCAAATGAACGAGATAGAACCGACCTTGCCAAGCCGATTCCAGTAACCACGGGCATGATTTACAGCAGAGGCGCAAATTATCAAACGAGGGTGGGCCTGCCAGGAAACGTAAGGAGTCGCTAATGAGGGCAAAAGAAATTCAGCCGCGCGGAAACGGAGACGAGAATAGAACGCACATTAGGGTATTCGCGTTGAAATGAATGTACAGGAAGAAAGGAAAACGTGAGGCGCACAGCGTGAAGAATGGGGAGAAGGAGACCCGCTGGCTGGCTGTGTGATGCGCGGAGACATCACATTGTGAGTGGGATCAGATCAAGTTGACCCGAAAGCGATGCCTTAAATTAACCGTACATCGACTTGAGGCGAGAACGTTGACCAGAAGGATGACCAGGAGGGCGAATACTAGCGGCTTCAATCGCAATAATCGGCGTGGGGTAGTCACTCGCGATTTATCCAACCCCGGGCCATTGAGCGCGCATGGTCAACGGGGGGAAAACGATACCGAGTGGCGTGCGTCGTTGCCTGTCGTTGCCTGCCAGTGAAACGCGGCTCGCGAAACAGCGGGTGTCGCAAGAAAGAAGCCACACCCTGCATCGCCACTTTGATCCCGAGAGATGCCGCCATCAGTTTCTGATGCGTGGTTGAATTTGGGTTGAATTCTCTGTTGCAGACTCGCAGAACGCCACGAACGGAACTGGTTTCAGGTCACTTGGCACTTTCAATTTGTCCGTATGTTCCTCATGACCCATCCATTCCTTAGTTCTGGCTACACCGGCACTCCACTTGACTTTCGCCTATGCGCGAATAAGCGGCAAATTGAACATCAATGATTCACTTCCATCAGATTGGGCAGGATTGGGCACAAGGCGCAACGAGCTATAAATATTGCATCCCGTGTTGACCTTTCTAATAATATCCCAGTAAAATTAGTCTTCAATCGCGCGACCCATCTTCGCATTTGAGACTTTTGTTTCTTCGCATACGTCGAGCTGAGTTTGTTGATGTCACACTTCCAACACTAAGTACGCACTTTTTCTCATCCATTTCGCCATGAAATCACCTTGTCCAAGGGGGAAAATGGGCCTATAGTACCAAATAACATTGAAGTCCAAATTTGGCTCGCTTTGACAACGAGTCTGAATGCCGTTTGTGCGCCATTGCTCTGCGTCTGAACTTGGCAGAGTGAATGGTGCGTATTTACTCGAACAATCTTCCGGACATGCGGCCTGGACACCAATTTGGTTCAAGTCATGGGGATCATTCAAGTACCTGTACCTTCGTACCTCTTCGGGTGTCCTCGCGATAGATTTGCCTACACAGATGGATGAACACGGATCCAGGTGACGTTGCATGTACATAACGCGAATGAGTTGAGCAGACAGAGCTCCCACGGAATCCAACCTTGAACCTCAAGGAATCAAGGCGTTGTCACAGAAACGGAAAAACTATTGATTTCAGCGACGGCAAAAAAGTTGGGAAACACTTCACTTAACGTACGAAGCCGGGACCCGTTCCAGTACCGTTTCATCTTTCAATCTGTTGACATGGAGACTGTTGAATCTATCCTCCTCAGGCCATTGGTTATCAAAGGCCCTCCCCTCCACACAGCGAAAATGCGAGGGTGGCTTCCGTCGAGTCGTGGTGATATCAGATAGTCCATTGTAGGATTTCAAGATCTCGGATTGTGGAGATCCCGAATATCGAGACGGGTAATGGTTATGCAAATGCGACCGGAAATCTGTCGTTTGGTAAGTATTCAAGAAGGAACGAGCCACGTACATAAAGGCATTGCAAAATTTGCAAAAAGCGCCAGACAGGCCCAGATACCGTCGAAATCGACCGAACATGGTCCTTGATGAATTGGGCAAGAAAAAATGTCAGGGCAGGCACGAGGTTCGGTGCTTTCAAGAAGCTCTAGGCTGGCATCTTGCGTCGTGCTAGAAGCAGATTTTGAACGCTCTGATTCCTTGGGCTTTGGAGGAAGGCGGAAAAGGAGGAGAAAAGGCGATGGGATTCATGGGAACAGGCCGAGATAAGGCCCGGAAGCCATGAGTTTGGAAATCTCTCCAGTATGAGCTTCGGAGTGTCGGTAACCGTCGAGAAAGGTTCGAGGAAGACAACAGGGCCAAGACGTGAAAAAGTGTCGAGGCAGTGCATCATGGTCACGGACCCACGGTCACCGCGTGACGTCACACATCTCAAGTCAAACCACAACAACAAATCCAGGGTCTCGCAGCTTGCTTTGGCTTCGAGCAGTTGGCGTCGAGCAGATATGGTTAGTAATTTCTCAGGAGTTCCCTCTACAAGCCAACTACTCCAGCCTTGAATTTGACTCGGACTGGCGCGCTCCCGGATGACTGAGCCGGATGACTTGGCAGCACGATTCATTCCACAGCATCCTGGATACCCATGAACGAGATTCAGAAATATCTGCCTCTTACAATCAAGTTGGGTACATCGGTGCCAGCGGCAGCTTCGGTGTACAGACTACTCCTCGATATAACCGATTTGACGGTCGATGACTCGGAAGAAAATGTTTCACACTGGCAGTACGAGCAGCCGTCACCCCATAACACCTGGATTGTGCGTTCGCTACCTTGATTCCGCTGGCTGTCCGCCTCATAGCTCGATGGAAGCGGGAGCCGAGAGTCAGTTTCACCGAGTCATTACTGTACTGCTGCGCTCTCGCCGTTGTCGAATATCCTACCGACAACAGTCTAGCTCTCACCTCGACATTTTGGCTCAGGCGATGCATTATGAAGCGCAGTACACAAGTGGCCGTAATCCCAGAACCGATTCAAATTGTGTGTCGTAGTTCGACGATTCTTGCAATGCTAATGACCTTCGATGTGTACAGAGAATAGATTAGGTGCTTGCGCACTTTTGTGTGTTTTCTTTCGTATACTCTAGCAACTTCGAATCTCGGTGTCTTCGATGTTAAGCGGTCTTTCTTTTGCCTCCAATCACAACCAGTCATATTCCCGGGGTTGGTGACTACAACTCTGTCAGCATGAGATGTTTTCCATATTGGGCTCGTTCAGCCTCTTTAAAGAGAACCGATTGAAACCGACACCAACTACAATCCTTTCTGCGCTTGACCTGGACGATTATCATGTCCCGACATTCGGGACACTCCTCACGACCTGCTGCGCCGATCATCACCCTGTATGACCTGAAATCTGCCAGCCCGCAGCCCTGGGCCCCGAACATCTGGAGAATTCGGTCCGTCTTCTTCCAGTCTAGATGGCATCCATACTGACTGTTCCTTTATCAGGTTTATCCTCAATTACAAACGACTCCGATACCGAACCGTATGGGTCGAATTCCCCGACGTCGAGGCAACATTACGTGCCATCGGGGCCCCTCCAAGTGCCATGCGAAGCGATGGCCGCCCAGTATACTCCCTCCCAATCATCGTAGATCCCACACGTAGCTCAAAGGCACCTCACATCCTTGCAAACACAAATAATATTGCCGAATATCTGGAAGCCGCGTACCCCGCGCGCCCGGTCTTCCCCGAGGGCACACGTGCACTCCAGACGCTCTTCGTGCACTACGTCCAGGAGGTCTTCGTCAAGCCTCTCCTCCCCATCATGGTCCCGCTGAGCCATCAGAACCTGCCGGAGCGCAGCCAGTCGCATTTTCGCGGCGTCCCTGGATACCCAGGCCCGCAAATGCTCCTCTCCCCCGGGCCGCAGCGCGAGCAGGCGTGGCTCGCGGTGAAGGAACAATTCGACTTCCTTTCGATCATCCTCGATAAGAACGTCGGCGACGGGGACGGTATAGTCGCATGCGGGCACGACGTCAGCTACGTCGACTTTGCGCTGTGCTCAGTGTTGATTTGGATCCAGCGAATGGCGGCGCATGATGGCTGGGCCAGGATCAAAGAATGGAATGGGGGGCGGTGGCTTAGGTTGTGGGATAGATGCAAGAAGTATATGGATGAGTGTTAATGGACATCCCGGGGAAACTCTCAAGTTGAAGGTTCGGCCCTATACATATGACTCTATTTTGTATTGTATGCTACTCTCACGGACTTCTTGTAGAATTATTCTTCCGTATTGGAATTAATACTGTAGCTAGATTTGTATTATCTATATCACTGTAACTTATGCTCTTCGCCGAATTCTTAAACACGTTTTTCAGAGTGAACAGCTGTCACCAATGTTTGCGATTTTGCTGTTCCGCTCCTATATTGACGGGATGAGCAGAACAGGTTCTCGCTCTATTGCTGTATAATGCAAATGTCTGCAACTACTGCCAGATAACACTACTGACCCAATATAACGCGAGGTGACTGTGCCTGAGGTTCGGGGGCGAAGACCGACCGTCATTTCTGTATTCGGCCACATTTATTTTGAGAACCCGTGGGACTCATGAAGCTCTGGGTCTGTGTACGCGGCAGTGAATAAATGGAAGTAGAGGAATTCAACATACCACGTGATGGCACGTAACTTCAACCAAATGCCGAACTGCCGAAACTGATGGTTTTGGTTTTACAACGATTTTTTGGCAACAGTGAACCAGCTGCCAAAGATAACAAGTAGCACCGCTTTTAACAGACTAGACTGCAAATTTTCCAATGCATGTGCGGTTCCGACAAAGCCGAATTGATGGCCGAATATTGTTGCTTCTGCGGGCCGAAATGATGGCTTAATGTCGGTCGGCCATCAATTTGGCTGAAGGGTCATCCATGATGCGGCAATGCATTGTTCGCGTTTATTTCCGTGGGAGAGCCTTCTTCTGGTACGCAGCACACAACCTCCGATAATTCGAGTACTTCGCAGCGTTCCAGTATAACTACACGCCTGCGCGGAGATCAACCCATGGTTGCTATGGATGTCCGCCAGCTAAATGTAATTGACTGCTACTGAACTTTTACATAGCTCGCATTTTGAGTTGCTTCACATCTTGTGAAACATTCGTGCGTATCAGACTGTTCGGACCCACTTTCCTGTTTGAAATCTATTCCAAGGCTCAACATCGAGCCCTCCGGAATTTCCAGGTCGGTAGACCGACACACAAGGGCCAAGGCTGACATTCGGCCGCGGCTGTCCGTAGAACAAATCGTATTATTGTTGCTGTCCTGCCGTGTGAATCCGAATTGGTATCGGAATTCCAGACTGACCCTTGGTAACAAATCGCCTATATCATTCTTTGCATAAATAGAAACAGAAGCAGCGGAAACGGATACATCGGCCGCTGTACTCTCAGGTGGCATCTATCGATTTTCTTCTCCTCGCTACAATATTGCTACTCGTGAGCTCAATACAGTACGAACTGGTCTGATGTTACAGTAATGCGCAGAGGGATGTGATAATTGATATCCAGGAGCGGATCATGCTGAACAGGAATAATTTGTATTGGTGTTTTCTTCGGCGAGGACTGATGTACTACGAAAGTTAGTCAAGCTAATTTGAGCACGGCGTCCCGTCCATTCCTCCTTCGCCCCTTCGCTTCCTAAATCAAGACAATCCATTTGTTTGTTTTCAGGCGATCTCAAGGCAAACTTGAAGTCGACAATCTAAATTGCGGAGTTTAGGAATGAAATACTTGGACCAAGACGCCCAGGACCCACCGCGGCTTTTTGTTCGATGTATCAATGTCGGATTTCTATCAGTCCATCAGCGATTAAATTGTATGGCCGGCCAGAAGCTTGCCACACCTTTGGACGTTTACCAGTGACCTTCGCTGCCTCTCGTTCGCCGGGGTCAAAAACGTAGTCAGGCAAAGCCGTGCTGAATAATATCAATAATGCACGTCGATGGTACTATTGTGATGCGGAATAAGAACAAGTACGCACCTGCGGATATGCTTCAACGTAATCCCCATCTTGGTCTCGTCGAAAGTCTCCCCCTTGACCATCTTGAGGAACTCAGCGATGGAATACGACACGTCGAGCCTCCTCGGGCCAACGTCCCCGGCTGACAAGGGGAATTAAAGAAAGAAAGGAGCACAGGGGAAAGATACAAGACTTACGAGCTTTCGGCCGCACTGCCAGCCCAACGAAAAATACGGTAAAGTAGACCTTATGCGGAGTAGCTTCCTCAGTCGCGACATCATCGCCTTCCGCCCTTTCCGCGTCGGGCGAGGAGGGGAGCTGCCCGTGTAACACATCGCGTGCCTCGTCCTCTGATACACAGCGCACGACGCGAGGGAACCCTTTGATGAATGGGTGGGCCAGACGCAGGTTATCGACAAACTCGAGCTTCATGACGAGATGCCGCAGTCGGGACTCCACCGTGCCCGCCCTACCCACGTATGTATATAAGTGGCGCCGCTCCGGAACGAATAAATGCAGAGAAAGTGACGGCGTACTTACCACTTCATCTGCAGCTGCGGATCGCGCGTGAGAGCGATGACTTGGATATAATTGCGGTATCTGTGGAAAAAGTCGTGTTTCGAGAATAGTTCCGACCAGGTCGCGGTACCGGCGACGATTTTGTTGACCGTATCGGCGCCTGGATTGCGAATGCGGCAGTTAGTGTGTTGGTCAGAACGCGCTGAGGGAGCGTCAGCAACAATGAGACAACGGGACCTTTTTGGATCTGCTCGGTAAGTATGGCCATAGTCGATGCAGACACGTTGTGCGTGGCACACATAGATGGATAGTTCGGCGTGATGATCGGCATGCGATGGGCCCTGTCGCTCGGATACAGCTGGGGTTCGAGGTAAGAGAAGCCTTTAGCATCGCCTAGGAGTTAGCCTTGCCTTGGGATTCCAGACGCGCACTTGAAGCGGGCCTTCCTCGATGCCTTTGAGGAGCACGGGGTCAGGCCATGGCCTGCAGAAATCATCAAGTCTGTGCGTTCAAAACTCTGGAAACAAAAAGACCAACCACTTCGATAAGACGGTGAAGAAGCGATGCACAAGGGCGCCGGCCACTGCGTTGGGGTACAATTGACTAATCCGGGCGACCAGCATGGCCCATGCTACTCCACCCAGGTAACCAACCACATTAGAATATATGGCCTTTCCTGGGCGAGACGTCAATGAGATCGCGAACGAAGCAGTGAAGAACGCACTTTGAGCCCATAGCTTTATGCAGCGTAGGGCATCACGGAAGGGCTGAACATTCGGGACAAGGCGTAGCAGCTCGTCAGTAAGGCGTGTACCTGCGAAAGATGCAACCATCAAGAAGACAAGGGATGGAAGACAATTAGCTCACCGTTTACACTTCGAACAACAATCTCGTCCAAATTCTTCAGAACATTATTGTCCTTTAATGACAAGTCTTCCGGGATTGACGACATTCCCAAGGGAGCGATGAGAAGGTCCATGGATATACCTGATATCTTTGCCCCGATAATAGGGACGAAAGCATCAGGGACACCCTGCCCGCATTGCGATCAATCGGACGGATGCGTATAGCAATGGACGACGAGGGGACGCACCGAAACCTCAGTTGCGCCGTCTGTGGCACGTAGCATGGGTTCAAAGATATTGAAAAAATCTTCGCGTGTGACGTGCTTAGGCACGACGCATACAGTGTCGATATCCGAGCCAGGACCATGCACACCCAACCGATAGGAGCCAAAAGTAAATATTTTACCACCTGCGGCTTTACTGGCGGCCTCAGAGAGACCCTTTGAAATAGATACCTCCCTAACAAACTTCTTGACCAGCGCTGCCACCCGCCCAAGGACGATTTCTCTAAAAAACGGGGTATCAGCATATGAAACACACTTGCTCCAGCGGAGACGGACTGCGCAGAGGACGCAAATATACGAGGTACTCTGGACGCCAAGGATAGATAACGAAGACGAATACATCTCGTAATTCGCAATTAAGGGGAGTCCGACCACCAGCACAGGAGATACCGAGCATAGCCATGAGTATTCGCACCTTCTACGGGATTCTTCCTCCGTCTCAAATGTGTTTTGCCGCCGTAATTCCTCCATCAAAGTCGCAGTCATTACCCGCTCCCTCTCAGACGACGCTGCCACCGAAATCGGCGGTGTAACACCCAAGAACCTGGTAGTCTTGAGCACGCATATGGATACACGAAGGGAAAACAAACCCTGTCTCGTTTGCGGTCATTTGAGGCTGGCGCCGGGCGCTGTTTTGGAAGACCTGATGTGGTGCGACGAAACCTGTGCTCCTGGCACGTGCCGATGGCATTGGCCTCAGGAGTTAACAATTCCAAACTCCGCTGATACCGTCCACTGATACACCATCTCCTTCGTCGCATCTAAGCGACAGCGAAGATTATCGAGAGCCGCGATGATTACCCAGTCAAAAGCCTATCACTGAACATCCGGCGCAGATCTTCCCTCCTCTCCAACAACTTGTTGTCTCTCTTTTCCCCGCCCGATTTTCGCGGATAAGCGCACAAGAGGCGCACACTGCACCTTCACGAATCAAATTCTAATGATTCTCTGGTTGTCATGTGTCAGACGGTAACTGTTTGTTTTCATCTCTCACCGGGAAAAGTAACAGATTCCAATGGAGCCTGCGTTGGCACTAACCGGATGTAAAACACCTCCGATGGATCTTGGATTGATATACCCTTTTGGATTCACACTTTGGTCTCTTTGCCCCGTAGCTTCGCGGCCAGTCCTTGCCGCCGTTCTTATATTAATGAAGACGTCATCAGAACTACCATAAAAGTTCGGCCTAGGTCCGTCCCCTGCATAGCCCGCTCGACGCCACTTTGCTGACCAGCCGTTACCTTCTCGGAAAAAACCGAGTCCAGGTTGAGTTAGGACGTGTAATAACGCCCATCGCTGCAGATCTTCCTCCTTTCTTGTTCAAACTACCGGATTTCTGGGACTTTAACTCGAATCGTGTATTTTTACTTTGCAGCATTCCCGCACTTCCGGCCTTGGAGAATCAAATTCTACAGCTTTGTCTACCTCGCGGCAATTGCTTGATGCGCGGGATCACGTACATACCCGACGCTTGCGTGCACCGGTGCGACAGGGAGTGGACAGCGACATTCCTGTGTACGATCATCATTCCACATTGAATCTCGCCCATCCCACTCCTGCTAATTTCGTTTCTCTCTTTCTTAGGTTTCATCTTCCAAGCTTACAAAGTTTCCCAGGTTATCCACCTATTCTCTGAATTACATGGCATCGACTTCTTTTCCCGCGGGGAATCGAATCGCGACATTTATATCCTCTCATTTCTCAGGATCCGTTTCACACGGAAGGAAGGAAGCCGTCATATCCCCACATTCCAGGCGCCAGGGCAAAATGACGCCAGCGACTTGGACGGAGAACTAATCTTGGCCAGCCACCGTCCTCCAGCCCTGAAATCTTTTTGTTGTGCCCTCCTTGCTTTAACCGCGCCCAATGAAAAACGTACGATCCTTCTTCGACTTGGCATCTCTTCGCTAAATTCTAATATACCGAATGTAGCGAATATTGATGCGTGATTGATACCAGCGTTAGTGGCCGTTAATGTCCATGTTCTAAATTTAGTTAGTTCCACCGACGGGACAACCGGGCAGCGAACGGCGTGTCGGGGCAACCGCCGACGCCGACGGATGAGAGGCTCGACACCGAGTAAGTATTAACAGTTGGTGCCGGGAGTGCCAATCCTGTCCGTAGGCCGGTTTGCGTGCTACGGGCCGCTTCGTACTGCGCATTTCCCAGGCAGCCTGAGGAGTCGGTAGCGAACCCTCCGTGAACACCGCCTCACGTTTGGACCATATAGGCCTTTTCCCGGCACGTGGAGCAACACGCTCACCGTTGTTCACCCGAACCGTTGCTCACTGTGCAAAATGAAGGGTGGACTGGAAGAAAATAAATTTCCAGTCCACCCTTCATTTGGAAATAAGCCTCGGTTCCGCTGAGCGCAGCGGTTGTGCCTACCTCTCTTGCTTTCGCTGTCAACTACCTACTTCGCCGCCCGCCGCCCGTCTGACTCTTGCGTCACATATTGGCCGGCGCTGGACATTGCTCGACGTCAAATGTCAAATGATGCGCTCGACGCCGCGGTAGTTACACTGTTGACGTCCAGGAGTGGAGGTGGTTAAAAGCAAATGCGGTGCAATCCACAGAGGCAAATCTTCTTCAGGCACTATAAGGCACTATCAAATCCCACGTATCTCTCAGCCACAACATCACATGGCACCAATTTGTTCTCTTTTCGACCGACTCAATTGTGGCGCCTGAGGCTGATGTCGACGAAGTGTTTTCGTCTTCCCTTTACACTCGTTCAGCGCCAGGGATCAATTTGGTTTTCCGTGGATATGGACCATTTTCTCTCCATTTTCTCTTGGCCCCACGCCGAAGAATACTTAAACGAGAGACATGTGGTTATGCCGTACATCTGGAGCGGAGTCTGGCCCTACACCAGCTCTTCTCCCGTTACATTGACCTTGGACCCACGAGCTCGTCCGTCGTTGATACCGTAGTTCAAGATTCGCTCCTCCTCCATTCTAGCCTCCCGACGAGTCGAGAATCGACCAACGCGGGGACTCAATTGACCTGAGGGAGGTTACCGATTGGCTCGGGACCTGACTGAGTTGTACGGCACGGTGTTCAAGTTGCATCAAAATGCCACTCGCCGCTTAACGCCCACGGTCTCGCTCTTCGGGGCTAAATAGATCTAGATCGCCTCATGTCCCGCCAGAGTGCGCCAATCAGATGTCTCTCCCGTGCGCACTTATATGAAGCCCGCGCTCGACTCGCCACCCAAGTATTCACCCATGTCACCCCATAGCGTCCTATTCAGCGGTCCCATCGATCACCCACGGACAACGACCCCTGCGTTGAGCTTGGAATCGTCCAGAATGAGTATGGAATCGTCCAGAAGGTCTTCTCTCCCTTCCTCGATGTTGCGGACACCGAATACATACTGGGCAGACGGTCAGACATTACTCAAGTTTCCCACTGCAAATGGCTTATCGTCAGATGTAGATCATCGCCTTCCTTCGCCCCAGACTGGACGCCCAAGCAGTCGGGACTATTCATATCCGCAGTACTCGTCGTCGATTGATGAGTCTCTGCCCAATCCAGCTCGCTCTCCCACCGAGTATGGGCGTCAGTCCCAATCATCAAACCCCACGATCGACTTCTCTGGGCTTATCCCAATGTACCCAGAGCCAGGGTCGCCCGAGATGGATTCTCGCGGCCAGCTCTTGGATCTTTCCTATAGCAACGAGTGGCCGACGTCTAACATGGCGCAGTATGCGACCTTTCAGCGCAATAAAAGTGCACTCTGGCACTCGTCCTCCGACGGGTCTCAACCGTGGAATCCCTCTCTTCCGGGAGGCAGTTCCATGGCCCAAGCCTACAGCGAATATGCCCCCTCTTCTCCGTACTCGTCCACAACCTCATCATCGTCCCCCTCTCCGTCGTATTTTCTTACGCAGTCCACTACCTCCGGAATGTTACCGCCCACCACATCGTCGACCCCCCGACGCCGCGGCGCGAGCACCGACCAAGGGACCACCCCTAAAAAATCATGTTTCCACTGTCATGTCACGTCTACGCCTCTGTGGCGCCGCGAACCTTCGACTCAGCGACCGCTCTGCAATGCATGCGGTCTGTACCTCCAGCAGCGAAACAAACTGCGGCCGCAAGAACTCATCGATGCCGACATCGATGATGACGACACCCCGCAGATCCCCGACGAAGAATACACAGGTCCAAAATGTATGTACTTCGTAATCCTTTCCCCACTGCTTGCTAAACCATCCGTCTCGAATTCAGGTAGTCACTGTCTTACACGGCAGACGTCTGTATGGCGGCGGAGCAAAACTGGAGCCCAGGTGTGCAATGCGTGCGGTGTTTATGCCCGCTTGCGCGGCAAGGAGCGGCCGCTGTCGCTGCGGCGGAATAAGATCAAGCCCCGTACGAAACACTCCAGATGAATTCATTGGGGTGTTATTCATAGATCGCTGTATGTGTATGTAGCAGGCAGTTGCGTTGAAAGCTAAATAAAATAAATTATCTGATGCCCTCGCCCAGTTTTGATTGAAGTTAGATTACCTCGCTGTTCACTCTAGCTGCGCACGGCAGATCCAGGAGCTGGAACAACAGTAGTTGTCACCAGACATTGCGTCAGTCAGTCAAGATTTAGCACAGCACACCCCCCGCATTTGACTCTCCAGCGGCGGCGTGCGAACCACTCAACTGTCAAAGTCAACGTCAAACTTGGTAACGATCTTGTACATCAGCGTATCCAACGACGCCAAATCCAGTGCGCGCGGGAAGACCCAGTGCGCGCGGGAAGACTGCAGGCAAAGAGTGGATATCTTGGCAGACACAAACCAGAGACATTGGGCGGGGCGCGAGTGTCCCGCTGGTACCAGCTCCATGGCCCTTGAGTAATTTTGCTGCCTCCCCAAGGCCAGATCCATTGTTTCTAGATGCCCCAAGGTTCTGGATAATTTATCCCGGAAAGCGACAAGGCCCGGGCCCCGAGGCTTAATGTGTTTACCGCGGAGTGAATAAATGGTGTTTTACAATACCTGTCGTGGTTCAGGGTCCCATCAGCTCGACAATCCGCAGACGCCGGAGGGAAACATCGTGAAGTTCGAGGTTTCTGTCGCAAACCGACAAACAAGAACAGACGATTGTTGCAGTGGCCAGGTCCAAGATGGAAGATTTCTATAAGCAGACATGTACATCTTCTGTTCTCATTTCGCTGCCGCTTTGTTTCTGAGATGCGAGGGTCAGTTGCACATTGTAAAAGGCCCTAAGAGTATTGAGAAGCCTCCCGCGTCGGTTTCAGGTGTCAAACTCTCAAGGGCGAACAATTGCCCACAGGTAGCGAACAATACACAAAGGTTTCACCGGAGGCTAGGTCCGGAGCGACACACCGTGGATGATATTTATGTTCGTTCCTTCTTACTGTACGGACGGGAGAAAAATTGAACTTGGATATGGAGTCGAGAAATGATCCCCGTCTCGTCGATTACTTCGTCCCAGCATGTGAACTGTTGTACTACCGGAGTTGATCTTTCGGCCCTTGATCCATGAAGTGCCGCCGGTGCGCGCGCGTGGACAGTAAGTACATTTTGATTCGATCTGGACGGCAAGTTCAGCTTTACAGGTTACCTCTTACTCGAGCACTCGAATGGATCTCGCGGATAACTTCGGGGGTGAAATATTTATATACCAAACGTGGTGGCGTATGAGTAAATTCGCCGCCCATCATGGAGTCAGCCTGCCTTGCTCCTCCCGTCTCCCCACCCTATAAATTGGGTGTGCATTTACAGCGAACCCCAGCTCCTGAAAAAAAGTGGTTTTTTTCCCAATTTCTATGCCAACCAAATCAAGATCCGCTCGTGTTTCCACCTCGATCATCGCTGAACTTGCGTAAGCCTGTCGAGTCATGCGTAGAGCACGCAAGACGGACGTGCAAGCGTGCTTCGCGAAGATAGCTGAACAGTTTGGAGGCCGTGATCGGCGTTAGAGGGGGACGACAAATTCCGAGATGTGAGGCGAGCTGGCTTACAAGGTCAGTGGGTGCAAGGGAGCCGAAACGTACCACTGACTTTGGGGATTGACGGTGATATTTCCAGTCAGAAATACTTTCGCAGCACGTTATCCACAGTTTTTTAATGGATTGAGATGACCTCAGGGCTCACACTCGCGCATCGTCGACACTTTTCAGTAATTTTGCCGAAGTTGAACCATACTTACTACCCATGGTACAGCGACGAAATCAAAACAAAGAAGATTGCCGGAAGTGTGAGATGAACGAACATTTGGCTGAGGAAGAACCCTGAAAGATGCAGTACCTACCGCGGATCCTCAGACTATGGTCGGAAATGGGACCCTCAGGAGTCAGAATTGAACTGATGTGAATCAAAGAAGATCAGGGTTGAATCCGGTTGATTTCAATCTTCAATGACATATTCTTTCATTGGCAAGAATCGCGGATCGCGATTTCGTTACCAATTGGTTATCAATGTGGATATGAATCGCCTGAGTACTCCCCGGCCTACAGTAAGTTCGCAGCCCAAGCTTAAGATAAGTTGGTAGCACAAGTGCGACGCGAAAGAAGTGGAAGTGATCGAAGCTTGGTCCAGGATCGACGAAACGTCGAACCAGCGTCTTGAGTTTATAGCGATATTCAAGGATACTTCTATCTGTCCAGGAAGACGAGCCACAGAAACACTAAGGTTGAGCTTGGACTTTGGATTGATCGATGGACTGTTCCAATCGCAACGGTGAAGTAAACAGCCGCATTCGGCATCCTGCCGAAAGGGTTGCCGCTGTTCCGAGTGTGAGGCCGCCGAATTTTCTGCGTAAATTGCTACCTCAGCCTATAGTATCAATCTGCATTAGGTCAAGGGACATTCTGTGATTGGTTGTGTCGATGGATTTTTTCCGAAACCTAAAATGTATCTGTACGATACTCGTGTCTATCGCAAGATCGAAACAACAAGGCCTATACTCAGGAAATTCAACACAAGCCTTTTTCGTTTTGAAGTTGTTGGAGAACTCGAATCCGATTGACTGGGCGTTGATGGTAGCGCAGAAATGGAGGGGGAGGAAGTGGTTGACGTTGTCGAGGAAGTTGTCGATGCCATGGGCGACAAAGTTCCCGACGAAAGGCCAACACAGGGCAATTCGATGACGATATAGAACTCGTCCGACAAGCAGGTGAGACGCGAGCCACCGTTCTCCATCGAATCGCTGAAATTCATCCGCAGCTGCACCGAATGAGCAAACTGAGTGCCGTAGCCCAGAGCATCTGACTTGCCTTCCATGTACCAGGCACAAGGGTGATGTTGGCTGTTGAGTAGATGGTCGTAAGCGTGTCTGTCCCCGTTTGAAGCTTTGATGGAAGGTTAGGTCAGGCCATGGACGGCTCGGCGGGAAACACACACCACTTGTTGCACGGAGGGACTGAACCCAGTCCCGATATTGACAAGCTCCAATGTCGCGTTCAAGCTCTCGAGCTATGAGATGCACATATCACTAGGGAAAACGAGCGCCGCAGCATTACACATACGTTGAAGGAGCCGTCGACGATATACAGCGTCCCAGTAATGTTGCCTAATTGAGAGTTCAGGGCATTGCGAGCGAACACTGCCCCAGCCATCGGCGTGACAAGGCGCAGGGGGCTGTATGCTGCACTGGAGATGCTCGTTACTGGGGTAAAAGTTGGTGTCTGGCATTGGTATGCAGTGACGAGTGAGATGTTGAAGGTTCGTGAGCTGGTGACAATGGTCGACAGTGGAAGGTTTCCTGCGTAAATGGTGGCGTTCATTCGAATGTGATAGTTCCCCGGAGGCGTCTTGAAAGTATGTATGCTCAGAATTGAACGTGAGCCACCAATGACTGGACATACCGCCACATGCAACGGGTACAGGATCGTGTTGCCATTCTGCTGCGTGTACCCCCAAGCTGGCGAGGCCCTGCCAATTATCGCAGGGCATCAATATTATTATGCATCCGCACGAACCGACAATGTCCGCAACGCCGTCAATACCCCCTGAGGAAAACAAAAAGGATTCTTCACGTCGACTAGGTGACATGGTGACGGGGTACCTTGTGATGCCTCGGAAATGAGTTCCATTGAAATATTTCGGAGCTCTGAAAGAATCGAATTGTCAGATTTCGGCATCCAGTCACGAAAGATTGACATATCATGGCCCGGATCTCCCACCCAAGCATACGAGAAAATGGCTACGTTGGTAGGGTCCACAAGCTTATCAGGCACCGTGAGCGCTATGGTATCCTCAAGTTGAGAATATGCAGAGATGGAGAAGAACAGAAAGGGGATGAGCCAAGCCCACATCGACTGGGAGAGGTACGAGGACGAAGAAGGGAAAGGAGTAGAATGCCCACGTCACGTTATATATCTGGCCACGTCCGGCGTCACCGACCAATGGCAGTTGAATGGCAGAGATTGCGATTGTTAAGTCGGTCCAAATATAAAACGAATCCACTTTTCGGTCACTCGCCATACCATTTGTCCATACACCCAGAGCGAAAGGCAGTAATACGATCTAAATGCTCAATCAATGAATGTGGGTGCAGTCCTCCACTTCAATCAATTCACATATGGCTTTAGAATGGTATAATTGTACTAACTGGAGATAAACTTGGAAAGAACCCGCCGGCTGTTAACGCTGCCGGGTATCGGGTCAACGGATGGACGTTCGCTATCAAGGGGTAAACGCCAAAGGACATTTTGCACTTCAGGATCGTTCCTAGAAGAAGAAAGTTGACGCATCCTCGTACGAGTGGCGACGCTAACCATGCCCCCGATCGGCGAGCGCGTTAAGGGTTCTAGTCACCGTCGGGTACGTCGGTTTTGTATATCGACCTTGTAGCGTGTTACAAAGACGTTTGACTTGTCTTCACACGGTTTCATGTGTGCTGTATCAAAGTCAGTCAGAACATAGGAAAAGATGCACACCACGAGATACCAAGCGGTCCAAGCCATCGATATCCAGAGCACAGTGGACCAATTTTGACGAATCCAGGCTGAAAGTTCCAGCACATGTGTATGGTAGCACTATTGAAGTGCATCCCAAGTTCTGAGGGCCAGAGATGACAGATGCGCGAGTAATCGATGTGGCATCGTCGAGATGGGAGCAGAAAAGTATAGGCACACGTGATCATAACGATCTAACGTCCCCGACCATCCCCGACACTGTCATAGCGGCGGCCCTCCGGGCGAACCTGATCACACGTGGAGACGCGAAATATTAGGAGACATATTCCGAACTTACTATACCCCCAATGAGGCCGACAATGCACACTAAGTAAGTAGGCCTCTGAATTGATTCTCTTCCTTTTCCCTCCCCTTTCCGGTTTTTCTCCCTCGTATTTTGACATTTACCTCTGGAGTTTGTTGTGGTTGAAACACTTACCTGTCAGTTACAATTGTCTCAAAAATGTAAGTGATAACGGAAGAGGAGAAATGTCTTTAACAAACATCGGAGTCGGACCCGATGCGGCTCGGGTTCATACCGCATCCCGCGCACCGACTCAGACGTGTCCCCGGTGTCATACGAATGAAAAAAAATCTAGAAAGATGAGTGGCCCGCATTGGGCCCGCACGCAGCGCCTTGCATCGAGTGTTGATGACCGGGATAACCCGCAGATGCCGCGATCAAATTACAGATGCCGATGGGTCCCGTGAGCAATAGGGAAAAGATCCTCCAGGTTAGGTTCGGAGCAAGCCTGTCTCCGCGCCGGCGAGCCGGCGATTCCAGGAATCCCCTGAAAGTCACGTGGATATCATGTGATGAAGGCGGCTTGTTCCGAACCTACTTACCTCCAGGTAAACCTTCTCACTCACGTGATCAGGAACACTGACAGCGTAAATACTAAAGTCTTTCTTGAAAATTCGCCAAATCAATGAAATGTGGTCGACAAGTGGTGTATTCAAAAAAAATCGGGTGATGCATTGGGGCACAGACTTATGGACTCGGAGATATGCGGTCGGAGAAATGGGAATCAGTGGCTATGCTAGATGACTGAGCTGGCTTCTCCGCCCATGACGCTCCCTTTGCTTGCTGTACCAGCGCATTCGCTGAGTAGGAAACATTCTGGGTTTCTCAAATTTTGGAAGGTAACACTCCCCCTGCGATACAGATACCCTTGGTCTGATTCTTCTGCCAGAAATCGCGCCACTCAGTACCAGATTTTCACACTCCAGTTGCCGAATCTGAACTCGTTCTGCCCACGGAAATCTGGCTTGATATTCTTTGCTGTATCCCGCGCGACGCTTTGGAATCTTTGTCCCGAATATGCCGACGCATGCGGTGGATTGTTCTTCCTCTTTACTTTCGCTCGCAGCAGATTTTTCCCTTCTGCGAGACCTTCGCGTTTCGACGGCTCAGCCTGAGCACACACGTGGCAGGATACCAGGAACGCGCCCTCCGCAGATTGTCTTTTTTATCCTCCGATACGATTTCCCCGGTCATTAGGGAATTGTTTATATCACCCTATCCACCAGGATACAATCGCCGACACCGAGTCGTCCACACACCCGTTGAGGCCGTGATGGAACTATTGCTCGCTGTTCTCCCGCGGTTTCAAAATCTCTCGAAGCTCGTGCTTCAGTTTCCTCCTTGCAACGATCAACTGTTTTCAGCCCTGGAGTCACTTCGCCTAGATTACTTCGAGCTCGAGGTTTCATCGGCAGTGGTGGGCGAAATACCCATCCCCACGAGCGGGGAATTTCTATTCAACTGCAGTACGAGCCCAAACCAGCTGTTCGTCTCCAAAGATCTTTCCTTGCGCCTACTGTTCCCAAAATCTATTCAACGCATCGTGGCTGGCCCAACGGGCACCGATACACTAACGCGCGCGTTACTGTCTCACCCATCTGGACTGACGTCCCTGATAACCTTGGACGTCTCCCTCCGTTTCGTGGGCTCCCATCACTTTCCCGCCGCGCTAGACGCGTGTCCCAACCTGTCCTCTCTGTGCCTGCGCTCTTCCGCCATCGACATCTCCTCAACCCCCGCATTTCTCCCTCCATTACCGACAACCTGCATCCCCCACCTCACCAGCTACCACGGCCCCGCCAGCTTTGGCCCCACATTCGCTCGCAATCGCACCCTGCGCATCGCACGCCTCTGGTCATCCCACAGCGTATCCGCCGTCAGCCCCCCCTGGCTCCTTATCCCCCTCCTCCCCTTACTCGGGTCCACCATCACGTCCCTCGAGCTCGGCGTCACCCTGGTGCCTTCCGAGCTCCTTGAAACGATCCACGACGCTTTCCCCTTACTCACCGTCCTATCCATCAATACCCACCTCGATTCATTCCATCCAGGTACAGTCGTCCGCCGTGTGCTCGTCCCACCGGTCGCCGAGACGCTGCGTGTTGCGCTTCCCATGGGGTTGCGATTGCAGCGTCTGCGGCTCGGCACCCAGCTAGCGCCCACAGAGCTGGGGAACCACAGCGCACCCGCGGACCTAGCGCTCTTCGAGTCCGCGCACGAGACGATACGCACGTTTCCGACCAATTACGACCCAACGTCCTGGCGTCGCTGGGTCGTCGATCGGCCGTGGTACTGCGTGGAGTGGACGTGCGCTGCTGACGTCCCCGGAACTGGGATGCTGCAGGATGGGACGCTCCGCGTAGAGTACGGCGAGCATTATTTCCAGGGATTCGAGCGCGGGGAGCGACTCTCTGCGCTGACAGTGGATCAGGCGGTGTTGCGCATGGTGTAACGGTCAGGGCTCCTGTCAGTGTACTGTCAGGTCACGTCTTCTGGACATGTCTGGGGTATTCAATGGGTCCTTCAAATTTGACTATTTTCTTTTGATCGCTTGGGAGGACTCTATGATCCAGTCGGTTATATTCGGACCTTACGGTAACGATTTGACGCCCAATGCTGAATGCTGCATGGGCATCTCACTAAAGGTACGTATTTTATTCAATAATTCGTCGAATTTACCAGCAACTACCCCTAGACGCCCACTATGTCTGAGACCTGGCGCAGATCGTTATCACGAAGCATCGGGCCCCCGCTTCGTCCGATTGGCAGTTGCGGCTTACCGCTTCTTGCAGATAAGAGCTATTTTCACGAAATCTGGGTATACAATCGCGCGCCTGCTGATCACCACGAATCGCGAATGGTGGTTTAAACACCCAATCGCCCGTCCAGAAGAGCTGCTGTTGATGTTTTTGAGGAATCGTTCTTCTAGAAGTTCCATCTCGGTGATTCCACGAGGACGCTAGTCTCATCAGCTTTATAACCGCATTGTCAGCGAAGCAAGGTCTCGTCGAAAGAGTCATGTCCGCCTTTCCTCTAGCCAGTCCTGCGGCTGAGGATGTCTCGCTTTCCGACGATCCCAAACGGACGAGCGATACGGACTCGAACGATAGCATCTTGGAGAACTCGGATGGTGTCACTCAGCATGATATTGCGACATTGAGACATGTACGAGACAGAATTCCGTAGGTGTCTTTCGTCCTTTCCAAGCCTTGCAGTACCTCAAATTCTATAATTCCCGACAGATGGCCAGCCTTCTCGGTTGCCGTCGTGGAGTTTGCGGAGCGCTGGACGTACTATGGGACCACGGTGAGTCAAAGTGCCATCCAATGCACTGTCGATTATTTATTTGCCTTACAGCTGTTTCCGAAAACCTTGAGACACGTCGCGCTTTTTTGCCGCTGCTCAACTTTTGATCAAGTGATAAGGACTACTGGATTTGGCCCGGCTACCCTCGGCTAGGCTCGGCTCGTGTTCAGGAATCAGTCAGCTGTTTCTCGAGTGAAAATACGGAAACTCGGTGAAGGAGAGTCATAATTGCCCGCTGGCCAACTGTAACACTGGTTATTGCAAGGTTATTGTGGAAATGCCTTCGCAAATCATGTCACTTGCATTTTCAAGTGCATTTGCCAGCGGCAGTTTCGGCTGGGCACATTCGGCTGTCGTCGGCTACCCATATTTAGTAGTCCTTATCACTCGATCAAAAGGTGAGCAGCGGCAAAAAAAAGCGCGATGTGTCTCAAGGTTTTCGGAAACAGCTGTAATTACCCATGGACAGAACCTTTACAACAATTATATCCGCGCTCCGCTTCCACCAGGCTCGACTAATGGTTCAGTGGCTCGGGCCGACCGTGCATTTGGCGTCGCGGGTGCTTTAGGCAAGGGACAAGAGAAGTCCTTCGCAATTCGCACAGCGGGTACCACGGTCCAATCCTTGGACTCATCCGATGCTTTTCGATTTGCGTAGTTCAACACCTTCTTCGTTTATGTTACGCCCTTCCTTGGGGCTATCATAGCGGACACGAAATGGGGCCGGTATAAGACTATCTGCGTGTTCACTGCCGTTATTTTGTGAGTTCATAGTCTATCTTTTGTCTTGTCTAAGAGAGATTCAGCCTCGGACATATAATCCTCGTAGCGTCGGCTACACCTGCATCACTTCAAAATCCCAACACATCTCTCGGGCTACTTGTCCTAGCGATCTTTGTTATGGCGGTCGGTGCAGGGTCAGGTTATTCCTTTCATTGATTCGTCCTCGTTGAATGAATCGACAGCTCGATAAAAGCCAACGTCGCCCCGCTAATTGCTGATCAGTACACTGGCAAAATGCGGAAAGGTATACATATCTCACTCCATTTTCACAGTGCTTTATTCAATGATGCAGAAACGCTTCCCACCGGCGAGGTCATTATTGTATCCCCAAGTTTAACCATAGAGAGTATATATCTGTGTAAGCCGTCAATCCCCAGTTAACATATATTCTCATCTGGCTTTTATAAGATTTCTATATGGCGATCAATCTGGGCTCTACCGGTGCTATCAGCGCCTCGTTTCTCGCTCGTGACAATGGGTTTTGGGTCGCTTACTTGGTGCCGACATGTGTGTTTGCAGTGGTGCCCATAGTTCTATTCAGTTGCAGGTATGGACATTCAAGAATTTTCACTGGGGGAAATTCTCATCGCCATGCCATCTTCAGGAAATATTATGTGGTTACTCCACCACGCGGCTCCATTCTACTGGAGACCTTTCGTGTCATCCTCTTGTGTCTCGCAGTGCGCTGGAGCTGGAATCCAATTATAACTTGGCGAAATATTCGCCGTCCAGGATTCTGGGATCCCGCCAAACCAAGTGAGTGTTACCTTCATCCAGTGGCCTGTCGTTCTCAAACACTTGCTCAGGTTCGTACAAGGGAGGCGAAATACCAGCAAGAATAACCTGGGACGATGAGTTTGTCGGTGAGGTTTATCGTACGATCGAAGCCTGCAAGGTCTTTTTGTTCTTCCCCATCTATTGGCTTTGTGCGTTACTTTGTTTTGCGCTGAGTTTCAAACCACCATTTCGCTGACTCAGTCCTGCCTTCCAGGCTACTCCCAGATCGACGGGAATCTTGGGACTGTGGCGGCCGGCATGACCCTGGACGGCAAGTTCTCCATGTTAAATGCCAGGTTGTGAAGTTCATACGCAGCTCAGGTACCCCAAATGATTTAATCAAGAATCTGGACCCGATATCGATTGTCATCATGGTTCCAATATTCGAGCGGTTAATCTATCCGTCTCTCCGCAAAATGGGAATCCACTTCAGTCCTATTAAACGTATTACTGCCGGTTTTGTGGTCGCGGGACTGGGTGGGTACCCTGTATCTTCATAATCTCTCGACTAATGGGCTTTTCAGCCATGGTGTACTCCGCTGTGCTGGAGAAATATCTCTACGACCGGTCCCCGTGTAATAATCACCAGCCCTCAGCGTGCACGACCGCAAACGGGGAACCAAACGCTGCACCTCTCAATGTGTGGATCGTTGCCGGTCCCTATATTCTTGTCGCAATCTCGGAAATATTTGCAAGCATAACCAGCCTGTGCGTTCGCTTCCTCTTTCGACGGTGTGCCTGTGTGAATAACTCGAAACATTGCAGCGAATATGCCTACACAAAAGCTCCAAAGAGAATGAAAAGCGTGGTCGCAGCGTTCTCTGCTCTGCAGACTGCTTTGGCATCGGCCCTCAATTTTGCGCTCACAGCCGTGAATGTCGAACAGCGATTTGAATGGCTGTTCGCGTCTTTCGCCATTACGGCCATTATTTTTGCGGGTATCTTTTACTGGACGTAAGCGGTGCCGCTCTAACTATTTGCATGAGGATTATTGACCACTGATTAGATTCCGTGACTTGGACAAGAGGGAGACTGAGTTGAATTTGATTGGCACTGGAGAAAGGGACGGATTTGTCGGAGAGAGGGTCGTCGACCAACCTGAAAAGGCGGCATAGTCTATCTATTCTCTTCACAAAATCGCATGTTTGAAGCTTTTGAAGCCCGCTTTGGGCGACCCACACCGCTGCCAAGTCACTCAGCCTTAATGTGTTTATTCCACAAAAGCTGGGGAGTGTGAGACTATCATGGAGTCCGAATGCTTGCCACCCTCTTCCATGTCAGAACCTGCGCAATTGAGTTTGTTGTTGTTTCGGCTCCATTGCCGGCGATCATTCGGCATCATCTGCCGCCTTCTTTGTCAATTCAAGGTAAGTTAGGTTCGAACTCGGGAGCCGAAACAAGAAAATTGAACAGCCAGGCTCAAGCAGAAACCCAAAAGAAATGAGTCTATAGAAGTAAGGATCGGTTAGTGAGATAGTAGATAGAAGTAGAGAATGTAAAAGCGATGAGCAATTACCCCTGCCCGGATTGAAACGACCTTCGCAAATCATGTCTGCAACTCTACAGCGCCCTCCTCCGATAGTGTGGTCACTGGGATATATGCCCCAGCTCAACAGAATGAGAGAGTTTCAAGGGACCTCTGACATTTTGAACTTGTGCAGTAAATTGCGATCGATCGTTTTCGAAATTTCTTTTTTTGGGTGTCACTCCTATCGAAAGTTGACAGCAACGTGACGCGTGACAGAGTCTTTTCTTACCACCATGTCGCCATCGTCCTGATGTTCTATTTGGGTTCCGCGGTCGGGAAACCTTGCGGAAAACACTTGTGCTCGTCAAACTCAGCTTCGCTAGAGAATTCCTGGTATACTAGCCAGTCAGTCAGAGTCATCCACATTTTCTTCCTCGACCGGCAGCTGCACTGTCCTATGAAGAGAAGAGTTACGACGACACACCACTCGACTAGGCTACTCTACTTAATGGATCTATCCTTGCGCCGGGCCTGCGGCGTAAAATTACGTGCGATCACTGCGTAAACACTCCCGCCTTGGTTTTCGTCGGTGTGCGTCCCAGTAGTTCTTCGAGCCCCGAGGGCAAAACGACCTTCGGCTCCAGCAAGATCGTCCTGGTCCACACTCCGTCGTTTTTATCCGATCGAGAGAGTCCTAACTCGCACGTACACAAAACTGCTTCTCCTGGCTGTGCCACACCATCCACAATATCAATCATCGTTTCTGCGTCAAAAGGGACACCTGGAGCTGCGGATAACGTCTTGAGCTCGCACGCTGTGACCTCTGTGCCAACCGCCTTGTTCAGCCCAAGCGCCAGCTGCACCAGAGCGGAGATACGGTCTCCAAAGCGCTGTGCGACCAACGCGTGCAATGCCGCAGAGCTGCTTTTGAAGCCGGCCGTGAGCAGCACATTCACGAATGCGTCCACAAAGTAGTCGGCAAGCTCCGGCTCGCCATGGATGAGTTCCTGTACATGCTTGTGGGTGAGCGCCCTCCATCGCCCCGCAACGACTTGGTTATGCGCCGTGCGCACGCGCTGGTAGATGTCCACGATCAGCTGCTCGTCCTCCGGATCCTCGAAGAACCAGGACGCGCTCATCCAACGCGCGTACTCGATCATACCGCTCTGGAACGCAAGGCGCACAAGCGCAGGGTCCTCATGGTGGTCTGATGTGCGGAGGATAGTGACCAGCTCGTGCCCCAAAATCTCTGTCGCGCGTTCGTACACCTCGGCCATCTCTTCCGACTCCGGCATCGCGTCCTTGGTCTCCTGAAACTCGAAGGCTTCCGCCAGCTCAGTCGCAGTCTCGGTGATCTTCGCGTTCAGCTGCTGCACCAGCAAGAGTACCGCTTGGTCTGTCAGTCGGTCCTTCTCTCGCAACATTAGGCTGGAGCGCTGCGCGTTCTCGAGTTCGGCCGATTTCGCCTCGAGAACCCCCAAGACGTCCTGATATTCCGTTTCCAATCGCGTCTTCTCTGCGAACCACTCCCGCTCTTGACCCTCTCGTTCCGTCAGCGCCGCCTCCAAGGCTCGCCTCCCCTCGCACGCCTCCTCGAGCTCCCCCTCTGTCGCCCGCAGCCGACTCCGCAACCCCTCGATCTCGTGTGCCAGCCCCTCTATCCGATCCCGCGCGTCCTCCTTCGTGGCCTCTACCGATCGATGGAGCGACGCCATTTCGGTATCCCTGCTCTCTATTGCCTTTCGGAGCACGAGAAGGTCTTCTTGTGCTTTTTTTGCCGTGTACTTTGTACGCCGGAACGCTTTTGCGAGATAGCCCAATGCGAGTGTCATGGTGAGGATGCCGATGCGGTAGAGGAATGTCGATGTAGATGTCGATGTGGTGGGCGCTGTGGACATGAGAGTGGCCAGCCGCGTGGGGCTGGCTCACAATGATCAACCCTAGGCGAACATGAGGCGGGAGCGTGTTAGTCAGCATCTTTGCAGCGTGGTTTGGTCCCCCGCCGTCATACCACGCGGCGGAGGCAGTGATGATGTATGAAATATGAAGGGCAACCTAATTTAAGGTACGCTTTTTTCTGATTATTCGCTGGCTAGACATGTCCCAGTTCATTTTCTCTCGCTTAGGTCTCAAAGCTTGCTATTTCCATTGCTATCGTCCATCGCTTCAATTATCGTTATCGTTCCCAGGTAAGACGCCACCATGATGCCCAGTTTTAGACGCGCTTCGCTGCAACCATTTTAGCTGGTACAGCTCATTTGCCAGTGCCAGTAAGGCTCAATACACGAGTAAGCTGTATACATTTTTGTGCTCCAGGAGCGGAGGCGTAGGAACTTGACTACAAATGCTTCCGGTACCTTCACTTTCAGCCCATCACGTTCATTTACCATGATTGGTCGGTATTAATTTTGCTTCATTATCGCTCACCACGTCGCATGACTCGCATGTATCAAGGAACTGGTTGGTCATCTACATGTACAATTTTAGGGACCGCGAGCAAGCAAAGCGGTTTGAAAGCGGCGATTCTATAGAAGGTTTTAAAAGCCCGTCTATGAATCAATTCGCGGATGATTCTTCGTGCGAAGGTCAAGCACTCATACACTTTATTCCCTTCGCACCAATTGATCGCGTAGCAGTCGTGTTACAGAAACGGGTCTCGACGTGAATTCGGTTTATGGGTCACTCATCAGTGTCGGGGGGCAGTTTCATACAAAGTTTAACCAATTTACAACAAACTCAGACTTGGTCGGAGGTCTACGGCCAATGTGGCGCGACTCGGCTTGTAATGCCAATTGATTGCCGTGGTTCGGTTCCGAACGTGGCGGGTTCGCATGTTGAGTGTTAGTATACATTCCCATTGCGTAACCTCCCAACTTGTGGTTATTAGCGGTGATTATGATTAGTACAGTGTAGTAGACAAATGGAAACCCGAAACTATGCCTCCGTTCGATACCAGAAGCACCAGATTCGCGCCATCACTAGCAGGCGCCTACGAGTTCGGCATTATAGAAAGAGATACAACCAGCGGGAAGCAGAGAGAAACAACTGAAGGCAGCGGAAAATTTCAAGCTTTCCCACCACGAATTATGTCCGCTGCCTATTTGTTATCGAGATAATAAGTTCAAAATTCGGCACGCGTAGTGAAGAGGGAAAACGTACACGCTCTCCAATCATATACACCGTCGACGACTGGGCGAGGGACGAGATTAGCTACAATATTGTCATGGTAATGAAAATACCTATCACTCACTAGATGAGCGCTGACGGGGAACGGAATGATCGAGGCGTCTTTTGTGAATGGCGGCTCAGGCCCATGTTTATATTCATTTCAGACAACGCACCTGCAACTCGAACGTTCGCAGTACCGTAAACCTTCAGCGAAGTGTCCACCACACCCCCCAGGCTCTGTGGCATCATCGACAATGACCCCACCTCGTGGTTGTCACTCGCCACTACGCTACGCAACCACGCCTCAATATCCGCGTCCGTCTTTTTGTCGGCACCAGGCTCGAACTCCCCAGCATAAATGCTGTCCAATGGCGGTGCAACTAGCATTCGGCGAGCAAGTTTGATTCCGCCGACTTGGGCCGCAACGTCGAGCGGATGCGCCCAGTATGCGGGGTCTACGGCAGGCGGGGTGAGTGGGTTTGACGATACTATGTGTGTACGCCCCCGAGAGAGTGGTGCATACAGCACCGAGTTGATCGCCGTATAGTTACGCGCGGGGCGCGCACTGAATCCGGTGGGACCGGAGTATCCCGGCTCTGTCACGGAGGTTGTTTCAGCCACAAATGCTTGGAAACGCAAAGCATAGCTCACCGGCATTCATTTCCAACGGCAGCTCCTTGTCCCGTTTGTATAGCGAAAGTGCGATATTGTGTTGAGCTGAAATACCCTTCGCGAGAGCAGGATTACCGTTGGAGAACTGCACGGCGAAATGTGTGAGGTTCGCTTCCGCTTCTGCGATTAGGGTGTTAAGTTGCGCGGGAGGGAATACATCTGATGGGGCGGCGATGCCGAGAGAGCGCGGTGCAGCAGAATACAGACCTGGAACCGGGAGCGATGAACGTGGAGTGCGGGACAATGGCGAGACGCATACCTGTACGATTCTTAAACCAAAGGGCCAGCTGCTCCGTCGCAAACGCGGGATTGAGGAGCAACGCGTCCTTGGTCAGGCTAGAACACAATGCATTATAATGATATGTCAATGACCATGGAGCAACCTACGTGATATCCGTGAATGCATTGGCCCAGCTGTGGACATGATCTGCGAGTCGCCCAGATGAGCCCAGTGAAGGTTACGAGTACGGTTTTGTCGATCTCACCCGCAAAATTTTCCCCGACGGTAGGGAGGTCCAAGACAGGCGTAACACCTGCAGTTTTCAGAATTCTGTAGAGTTAAGAGTCAATTGCAACAAGAGCAGAAAAATGAGGCCCAGCACTCACGTAGCATTCCCAACACCAGACAGCTCCAGAACTTTGGGGCTACCGATCGTCCCGGCAGACAGGATAACCTCTTCAGATACCCCAATCGTCCTGGTCTCATTATTTATAAGATACTCAACACCAGTCGCGGTGAGTTTTTTGGAGCCGGAGCCCTTCGCCCAGAGGATGCGTGACACAGTCGCGTTGGTGATCACAACTAAATTCGGCCTCCCTGCGAAAGGCGTGTAGTACGCGCATGCAGCCGAGCACCTACGACGAGTTCGGCAAAATAGAAAAATGAAGTCACAAAGTAACCACTGACCGCGTGTTGTTGGCAGCGTCCAACGAATTTGGAGCAATTCCGACTGCATGCGGGTCTCCGTTAGCCAAGTCCGGCGACGCAGGAAATCCAAGCCCCTCTGCGGCTCGCCGCCACAGCGCCGACTGAGCAAAGAAGAAGTTCGGGAAGCCAACTTTGACGCGCCCTGCGAATCCGTGAACAGACGACAGGAAGCGCACGCCACTAGCGGTTTGGAATGCGTTCGGCGGCGTAAAAATCTCGGACTTCTTGAAGAAGGGTAGCAGTGCCGACCACGTCCATGTGCTGTCGTTATTCAGTTGTCCCCAGGCATCGTATTGTTCTGCTTCTGCGCGAGGCTGGAACGGGGCTCAGAATGCTTTCAGTACGAAGGTTGTACCACCGGCAACTCACGAAGATCATACTATTAATAATAGTACTCCCACCAAGGGCTTTCCCTGCGTTAACCGTGAGGGTACGTCCGTTGAGGTGCGTCTGTGGGACCGTCGCGTAGGCCTGTTATAAGATTGTATCAGATGGCTAATACTTGAAGTGGGGCGTGATGAGGTACCTACCCAATTGAGCGTCGTAAATGATATTCCAGTTCCAATAAGACCTGGGACGAAAACCTGGAAGCGTCTTGAACCAATGCAAGGAGCAAAAGAAAGAGTCGAACTTCTTGCAGTCCCTCCGCGTTGAAACCAGCCTCTAACACGGCGACCGTGACGTGTTTGTCCTCGGTGAGCCTGCTCGCGACAGTTAGGCCTCTGGAGGAACAATTAGCAAGTTCTTCAGTGATTTGGCAGGGAAGAACGCACGCAGTTCCGCCTCCGACGACAACATAATCGTATGTGGGAGGTGATACCGCATGTGCGGTGATGATGTTGAGCGCGAGCGCGAGATGGAGAACGGCGGCCCTCATTGTGCGTGGGTGGGTTATGCTGCAAACAGGGGCCTGTTTTATACGGTACCGCCAATCTCATAGTTTACCGCCTGCGTCAATAACAAAGTCACTCGATATGGGTTATATGGTTCGGCCACTGGGCGGCACGGCGAGGTCTTGGCGCCCGTCGGCTTGCAAAATTATTGAGCAACCAGTTTCGGTGTTCCAAGGCATCTTTCCAGATGGAGCGAAATAGATATACGGAGAGTAAGAGATGATTCAGCGAGATTATTTGGACGCTCTCGATGGGTTGGAATGAAGGCGGCATGATAGCGTCAGGATATTTCGCCAATGGATGATATACCCCTGAGGCCGAAGGCGGGAAGAGCCTCGAATATCCTATTGGTGCAGCAAATGACTCGGAAATGGTGCATTACACATACCATCAGAAGGCGAGGAGGAAGGAAATTTAGTCAGAGTTGTCATCCCCGAGAGTGGACCAGGGTGCAGCGGATGCCGAAGACGAGCGTTCCTGAGCGCCAATCCATTTGCCGCCCTTCACAGTAAGTGCAGGTGGATGTTGTACCGAGCTAAGAACAAGGCGGCCAAGCCCCGTAGACTAGTTGACTCAGAGCACTGCAGCCTCAGACCACTGATACTGATACAGATTGCGGATACCAAGCAAGAGTCCGACTCGGAGATCGAGTCAAGTCGACTTCCGAAGTAAAGAAAACTCGAAATTTTGCAACGCTTGCGCCGTTATTGTGTCTGCTCCAGTCCAAAGGCCCGATAAACGTCGCTGAAACGACGAGACTGTGACTGTGACGTGCGCCTATCGTGGTGACTCGGATCACCGGTCCGATCAATCCGCCTAAACCAAGTCCGCGTGTGACGTACTTAGGTTGGAAAATATTTTCATGCCATCTAATTTGCATCTAATCCTCTAAAGTAGAGTTAGGTAGTCAGATGGGCGGGAATTTTTTGATAAACACTGTGGAACTTGCTAGGCTACTGAAACTTACATACCAACAAGAACAACTTCATCAGGAAAACATAATGTAACTATGGCCAGTATGCAGTGCTCTCAAGTGCTATAAAGCGCTATCAAGCGCTGCATAGCGCCCATAGTTACATTATGTTTTCCTGATGTTGTTCTCGGCCGTCGAAAAACGAGTCGAAGAGCCTGACGGAACGGGTCGGCTACCCGTCCGACGGGACCTGTAGAACCGGCGCAGCCCTAAGAACAAGTGCTGTAAGGTCACCATGTTGAAACCTGGTCTTTCGCGCAATCCAATAGGCCGTGATACGGATTATCCGAAACTAAGCTCGTACATCGCTGTATCGTGGTCAGGGGTCGGTGGGCCTTACTTATTACGTTAAAATGTGTCAAGTCGTGGTTCGAGTCCCACAACGAATAATTTCTTTACTTTGCCCCCGGGCCAATGCCTTTGGCTAATGGTGTGAATTGTTTTGATGGCATTTACACACTTTATCCATTGTGTTTTATAAATTTGGGGTCACTTCGAATAATCGTGGTATGTCGGGCGTCGATGTGGCGTTCCCGTCGCGTGCGTCAGCGACAGCTTCAGAAATCACTCAAGACATTACACAACAGCAAAGTTGTCTGTATGGATTCAATCGCCGCCTGTCGATCATTGCGTCAAGATTTTGGGTGGGTCGGTTCGACCATACCAGTATGAGGAATCAATGTCGGAACATCGAAATAGTGAATGTAATATCGATTCAGCGCTGTCGGAAAACTATTCCGAGTTGTGCTGCCAACTTCCCTCTCACGTCGGGAGCCGGCATACAAACAAACTTTGATGTCTGTGAAACTAATTAAACAACTAGAGGCGCAGATCGGCAGAGATCGGCCAACGATTTGCTCTGTGAGAGAGAAGATCAGAAATTGTTGAATTGATTATTTCTCGGAGCACATTCCGCCATGCGCGACGAGTCGCCCATCCCTGCCCATGAATAAAGAAACGGAGATTGACAAATTTCGTGGCCAAGGTTACTTGATACATAGTAGACAGCTCGCCAGTATACCTGACAGGAGGCGTCGATCGGGGACGGCACAACTATCCGGTCGAAACAGATCTGCTGATCGATCCAAGCTCATCAGCTGATAATCTGTCATTCAGGAGATCTCAGTAAACCATTGAGAGGGCAGCTTATCTCGAGTCTCAAGAGTGAAGAGTACTCACCGCTCAATGAAGTTGACAGACAAGGCACGGAAGGCACCCGTTGCAGTATGGAATGCGGATGACATCGGTACGCAATTTCGGTTGTTCAGTTTACGACCTTGATCTGTCACGGATGGAGGATTGAGAGCGGCCCTTCAAGTATACTCAGACTGTACTTATCTCTTATATACGTCTCTGCATTGCATCCGCGATGAACAACCGATCAAGGGGTCGGCAGGGGTCGGCTATGTATCGCTTGTTACGATGTTCCTATTTAGATTGTTGGACCATGCGAAACGTTGAGGTATTTATTGCTCGAAGGTGGTCTCCGACAAGCTATCCATGGCCAGAGACTTTCGTCCCAGGCGCAAGGCTTCGGGATAACAGGGAGGAGTGGTTCCCAACATTCGGTATTATCGGCTATTTCCGGAAGAACCGGATCAACGCCACAACATGTTACGGAATGATCTGAATGAAACCGGCCCATCGCCCGCCTGCACGTCGCCTTTCCTTCCTTTCGTCTTCACTCATTTTTTCTCTTTGCTTGCCCCCAGTGGGTGACGGGGTGTTCTGTCTTCGCTTCTATGTGGCTGGGCCTCCTGCTAATTCTGGGAAGCTTGGTGGCGACTGGCTACGCCAAATATGTCCCTCTTTTGCAGCCGGTGTGTTATCCTGAGCACTGGATCGTGCTCCTTCCCTTCAACACACCTCTTCAGGGTTTTTTTTTCGACTATAACGTTCCGACGCAACCTGTTGCTATTCCCATAACAGGTTCGTTCCTCAGCCGGCTCTTCTGCCTCCAGCCGACAGCAATATCTCTCAGAGCAGTGTGAAACAATTCACCTCGAATGGGGTCGACGTGAGTAGTTCAGTTCGCGTCTATAGATCTTTTTCATTGAAAGCGGGGCATTAGAGGCAGCAATCGGGTACGCGTGTGTCTGCTTCCGAGGCTTGTCTTAATCCATCCCCGCAGACCTAATCCCGTGGCACCGTATTCCATGGTCGTCTATACCTCGTACGTCCACCATGCACCACATTTCTTCATTTGGCCATTGCGCTGAACGAACTAATAGCACATTCATAACGCCGTTTACTATCGCGACGGGGAGTGGCCTCTCATTCGTATGGAAGCATCTCCCTGCCATCCACTCTGTGATTGATTTGTCGATAGGATTGGGCAGTGCCATTCGCGCCTGGTACCCAGGTGTGACCATTGCTCCGTTCTTCCTTATTCGCTTATTAGCTGGTAATATTTCAGTATCAAATTTGCATGGTGGGTTCCCTTCCCGCGCACTAGACTTGAGCTCACAACTATGTAGTGGGACAGTAATGGAGTTCCGGGCGGATGCCAGGCCACGTATACGGTTATACAAAACTCCACCGTGGCGACGCCAATGTAAGCCAAATCACATGTCCCCGAAACGATTCTTGACTGTTACAGCTGCCAAAACATCACATTTCCAACTCTGTTGAATGTCGAGGCCACTGTGCCCGGTGGACCGATGTCGCAATATGGAGTTATCAATCAGGTGCGTCTGCTGTTGGATTTGAATATTCAGTTTCTAATCCTCTCCCTCAGTGCACCGACCTCTCTGTGACTCCCAAGTCTGGAAAGCCTCCATTTACGCTTACTGTATGATCATTTAGAGTATCCATTTGCAATGACGTCTAAATTGGGTTCATAGGTTGCTCCAGCGCTGCACCCACCATACAATATCACATCCAATTCGATGGACCCAATAGATTGGACAGTATCTCTGGTACCTTCTTTCTGATAATTATGGTTGTACTGCCATTGATCCTTCGTAGTCGTGGTCTTTTCCGTTTTTTCTATCACTAGTCAGTGCCGACGGCCAGATGTGGTCTAACGGCCCGCTACATGCAGGAGGATTCGGACCCAGTGACTGTTGTGAGTTGTGTTCTTTGGCAGCCTGAGCTCCACGATCTGACCCCGACGTGCCTTCCACAGTGGCCCCTGGGACTATGTACAGCTTTGTCCCCCTCGTCTATTGCCCAACGCTGATTTCTTTCTCCAGTCCGTCTTCCAAAGCGCACAGCATCGCGGTTGGAGTCGGTTTGGGCGCTGCATTTGCAGCCAGCGTCACCGGGGCCCTTGCCACGTTCTTGTATTTCCACTTCCGCAACCGCAAACGCACTGAGAAACCCAAGATCGATGCGTTCGAATATGGCCCGAGCCCCGAGCCGGCCAACCTCCGCTGGCCTAAGGAATCGCAGATTGAATCTTTCGTATCGTCAGCGCCACTCGACACGACCGTTGATACACGACAAACGAGAGGATACTCGCAACAGACTGCGACGCTGCCGTGGACCCCATCTTCGGACCGTCGTACATCCCACATGATCTCGCCGGGTGTCCGCTCTCTGCAATTTCTCTCGCCCCCTGTCCGCTCGTCCTCGCACTATCCACCGAGCCGCGCATATGTCCTGCATCACGACGCCGGACGAGCGCCCATCACAGTCATCACGGATGCTGCAGAGGTGGTCGAGCTCCCTCCGCGGTACCGCAGGGACAGCGACGTTGTCCCACTCCCACCCATCCGCGAAAAGGCCGAGCCATTACCATCGCGGCCAAGGCGCGCCGCCTCCTCTGCCTCGGTCCCTCTTTTTCGCCTATAGCATATGTACAGTCTGTTATGTATGTCAGTTTTCCCTATCTTTATTTTATTTTGACTTATCTTCTGGACGGAATTGCATACCGGTAGAAAAGACTGTATCACTACATTGTTGAGGGGGAAACCAAACCGACACCCTTATACAGCCCCTTTGTATATTTACGATCTCTGTTGGCCCGGGAAATCATGGCACTTGTACAGGAACGTCATGCACGGGGCTGCGTCTGTGGCTCACGAAATCGTTGTCACGATTGAGCTGTTAAAAAGGAAGCTTACGGCCGCAATACCTCGGGAATATCGGCCGACCAGGCCCTCAGAAACTCGAGGTCGAGAAACTCGATGCGTATGCTGCGATTCTGTGAGAAACGGTGTTATGTCGCGGTAGGAGTGTGTCCTCTCAGCGGTCATGCACCATGATGCTCATCGCAATAGATCGAACTCGGCCGTGTTCGTAACTTCCATGCGAATACAAATAGAAAAAATGTGCAATGAAAATGTCCCTCAATGTTCCCGGTTCCGATTCTTTTTAGGTATTTCCAAGTATTCAAGATGTGAGGCGGTTGTCAGCAAGTAGTAAGTGCCAAAAAGCAGCTTTGAAGGGCACAGGCCGGCATACATGAACAAATCTTGTGGGCAGGCCAGCCCGTGAAACACAAAGCCCTTTACAGCACTTTGCGGAACATAAGGCGCAGACCGATTTTCCGTGTTTTGGGCAGTTTTGACCAGAACACACCCCCCGACTTCAATTTTGATCAGATTACCTTTGGGGTAGGTGCGTTGGAATCACATTGAAAATCCACAGGGGATCATATGCCGGCTTTCTTTATGTGATCACCTACTGTAAATTTTCCCAAAATATCATGGTTTTCACTTGAACACCTGTAGCATAATGAATACTGGTCCGATTGACCTAGTTTTTGGATATGCTATGTATCTAAACTATTTCTAGAGAATAGCACATTTATATAGGCGATATTTTAGCAGAACATGGTTTTGTGCTCATTCTAGCTGGGGTCATATTCATGTCCCCAGATAAGTAGAATTCCGCATGGGATTTTGTCTATCCCTATATTTGTAGACCTCATGATCCCCTAGTGGTAGTTGAGATACATAGCATATCCAAAAACTGGGTCAGTCGGACCAGTATTCATTGTGCTACAGGTGTTCAACTGAAAACCATGATATCTTGGGAAAATTTACAGTAGGTGACAAGGGGGCACGGAAAATAAATTGCCGAGGACCATGTTCTTTTTGGGAAAAAAATATTCATATTTTTTCTGTTTTTTTTTTCGGCACTTTCAGGTAAAATGGGAGCACATCTCAAAAAAAATTCGGTTGAGGGTCGACCACCCACCCCTCCAAATAAGGCAACTGCAGCACCATATAAGGCAATAATGTCATAGGCTATTGCTCGATAAGTATTCATCGGAAAAACTTCGGATAACCGCCAATCAACTCAAAATGATTTGCTCTATCAGAATTCGGCATGATACCCTTGAGTTTGATCCCCGCGCCCCCTTGGTAGGTGATCACATAAAGAAAAACGGCATATGATCCCCTGCGGATTTTCAATGTGATTCCAACGCACCTACCCCCGAGGTAATATGATCAAAATTGAAGCCGGGGTGTGTGTTCTGGTCAAAACTGCCCAAAACACGAAAAATCGGTCTGCGCCCTATGTTCCGCAAAGTGCTGTAATATGAAAGAGGGGAGGGAGTTAGAAGCGATGGAGAAGGACCTTAGCCGATGTATCAGCATGAACTGATTTGTGAATACACTGGTCTTTGAAAACATGTATTGGTACCTGCGCACAGTTGGAAGGGCTAGGAAACAATAGTGAATAATAACCCCAGATTTGTGGAGCGAGATCTGTAAGTAAGTATCAGGTCCAAGAAAAATAGCCAGTAAGAAACGTGATCGCCGAGATCCCCGAGCGTACAACGGTGACCCAAAAGTACATTCAATACGAGGTGCGGGAGAGATCCAAAAGAGGAGGGTCTAGCCGTAGTAGAGTTAAATCCAAAGGAGTAGTTGGATTCTTCAGCCGCTTCAGGCCTGGAATAATAGGCAGCGGCGTGCACCGAGTCAATGTCGAGTGAGAGTACATAAGGGTCATTACATTCAAACTCAGTCAGTATATCAACGGACAATCAAACTAAGTCTGTACAACACTCCTCTCTGGATAGGGGAACACTGACGATCCCTCTTATTCAGATATCGGGTAATGCTCGGACCGAGTCATTAGTCACCGTGATGTGCCATCAAATGGGCTCCGGCCGTCAGTGGTGACGTTCTCAGCATTATTCGGCCGTCGGGGACCAGTGGCAGGGCTTAGAATACAGTGTTGCTGCATTATACACAACGTTCTCAGGCTCAGGAATGATTCCAGCTTTGCCTGGAGTACATAAACCAAGTTGAACCGTTCAAGTTCGATGAACAAATTTTTCTGTTTCGTAGCGCTGCAAAACATCAGGAGAACTTCTTTCAGAGCTGTGCATTTGATATGCAGACAATATAAGCACAGACTACATTAGAATCAAGTCAGAATAAGCAGAAAATGAGCCATTTGTCAACCATTTGTTTGATTATTTTTCAATTCTGACTTGATTCTAACTCTGTCCTAATTCTGAAGATGCTTCACCAAGGATTTCTCAATGTTTTAAGTCAATTTATGCAGTGACAACACTCGTAATCGTGTGAACGAGTCAAATCTTTCTATATCCGTGAATCGACTCAAATGAGCACCCAGAAAAAGCAAAAAACACCTATGAAAAAAGCCTCATAACTTTAGAGATTAATCAAAGGCATACATAGTCTTCAGGGAACTCAACCGACGTCCTTGAAGAGCCTACGTTGTCGGCAGATGGTAATAAGAACCCAAACGGGGACGTGACTAAAGTTTAGGTAATAGCCGAATAAGAGGGATCGTCCGTCCCCTCCTCACACCGGCAGAAGTGAAATTTCAGCCCATTACGTTTCAGCCGAACATGCTGCCGAAACAACTAACAATTTCCCGATATGGTAATTTTACTTGTTTCGGCAGCATGTTCAGCTGAAACGTAATGGGCTGAAATTTCACGGAGGGAACGGACGATCCCTCTTATTCGGGTATTACCTAAACTTTAGTCACCGTCCCCGTTTGGCTTCTTAGTGCCATCTGCCGATAATGTAGGCTCTCCAAGGACGTCAATTGAGTTCCTTGAAGAGCCTGGATACCTTTGATTAATCTCTAAAGTTCTTTTTTTTTTTTCACGGGTTTTTCTTTGTTTTTCTAGTTGCCCATTTGAGCCGATTCATAGTAGATATGGAAAGATTTGACTCGTTCATACGAGGATGGATGTTGTAAAGGCATAAAATGACTCAAAACATTGGGAAATCCTTGGTGAAGCATCTTCAGAATTAGGACAGAGTCAGAATCCTGTCAGAATTGAAAAATAATCAAACAAACGGCTCAAGTTCTGCTTAATCAAGGTTTTTCCTAAGGTAGTGCTTGTATTGTCTGCATACCAAATGCACAGTTCCAAAAGAAGATAATATTATGTTCTCCTGACCTTTTACAGCGCTACGAAACACAAAAATTGGTGCATCGGTTCAACTTGGTTTATGTACTTCATGCGAAGCTGGAATCATTCCTGAGTCTGATAATGTTGGTTATAATGCAGCAATACACTTCTTAGGCGTTGCTCTAGCACAGACAAACTACTTTCATCATCCTGCTCGGAGCTCAGCCCCATCTGGAATTGGGAGGAGGTCTCCGCTTGCTTCAAGAGGTATCGATCTTCCCAATGTCCGCCCACCATCGGTACCGAGCCAGAAATGCCGTATGAGCCCAAGCACGAACCGGGGAACACTGACGATCCCTCTTATTCAGATATCGGGCAATGCTCGGACCGAGTCATTAGTCACCGTGATGCGCCATCAAATGAGCTCGGCGGCTGTCGGCGGCGACGTTCTCAACATTATTCGGCCCTCGGGGACCACTGGCAGGGCTTATAATACAGTATTGCTGCATTATAACCAACATTATCAGACTCAGGAATGATTCCAGCTTCGCATGAAGTACATAAACCAAGTTGAACCGATGCACCAATTTTTCTGTTTCGTAGCGCTGTAAAAGGTCAGGAGAACATAATATTATCTTCTTTTGGAACTGTGCAATTGGTATATATGCAGACAATACAAGCACTACCTTAGGAAAAACCTTGATTACTGCTATTTGCGGAACATAAGGCGCGAACGCTTTTTTGTCACATTTTGTTACTTTTTTGATCTCAGATTTCTTTTCCCTCTAGCGGCCTCAGTTCTTATCAGATTGTCCTGCAACATATCGCGTTCGATTCGCATGGGAAGACTACAGTGTATAGACTATGTAATATATCTCTATTACATGTACTTCACCTGTACTCCGAAATCACGGATTTTTCAGCCGTTGACCCTCCACCAAATGAGCGGGTGATCCCAGACGTCCAGAAGTTTGTCCGAGTGGTCTCAGTGGTTGTAAATGTCGCATAGAACATTTTGTTCCATGAAATTACAAGCAGGAATGGCCGAGCGAGCGAAATGAATCTTGATTGCATCAAAATTTTAGTGCAAAGTGTTTACCCTCATTCAAGATGACAGGTAGCAGGACATGGCTGATTTTTTCAAGGGGTAATTGTTTTGGTATATGTTACTGCACTATCAACTCATTTGCGCCATAAATGAACCGAGGCCTTGGAAACGAGCTTAGTGAAGGCAGATCAGTCTGGCCATCACACATCAGTCCACTTTCTCTCACATTGATCTGACTTCATATCAAAACTTTCGGTGGGGTTCTTGCCAAAGTGAGTGGACAATACAGTAATATAGACCGACTTGATTGTCCAGTGAAAAAATTGGCAAACTGCTGGCAACCCTTTGTCATGAATGAGGGTCTACAATTTTGGACAGAATCTTCGATTTGATATGACTCAATTTCTTTCGTTCGTGCAATTCTCGTTACATTTTCGTGAATCAAAGTGTACAGTGCAGTATCTCACATTGATAGGACTAATGTTGTGAAATATTGGACGTATCTGAGCCCCCCCTCCGATGTTAGAGGGTAAACAGCTGAAATGTGCATGATTTTGCACAGCACGGGAGGTAAATGTCTCAAATATATATTTGATGGCCTATACACTGTATTTCATCACTAGGAATCGAATGCATCCACTTCCGAGGTAATCCGACAAGAACTGAGGGTGCTAGAGTGAAAAGTAAATTAGCATCAAAAAAGTGACTAAAATGGAAAAAAAAGCGTGCGCGCCTTATGTTCCGCAAATAGCAGTAAGCAGAACTTGAGCCATTTGTTTGATTATTTTTCAATTCTGACAGGATTCTGACTCTGTCCTAATTCTGAAGATGCTTCACCAAGGATTTCCCAATGTTTTGAGTCATTTTATGCATTTACAACATCCGTCCTCGTATGAACGAGTCAAATTTTTCCGTACCTATGAACTCAAATGGGCAACTAGAAAAACAAAGAAAAAACCCGTGAAAAAAAAATAAAGAACTTTAGAGATTAATCAAAGGTATCCAGACTCTTCAAGGAACTCAATTGACGTCCTTGGAGAGCCTACATTGTCGGGACTCGGCAGACGGCGCTAAGAAGCCAAACGGGGACGTGACTAAAGTTTAGGTAATATCCGAATAAGAGGGATCGTCCCTCCCCTCCACGAACCGAGATTTGACCGAATCAGAGGTGTGCTGGCAGTGCGTAATGTGCACTGCACACGGATGCAAATGTTTTGGATTACCAGAACTGGTGTTGTTGCGATGGCGAGAAGACGAGATGTCGCTCCCGTCTGGTGGAAGAGACAGTTACGGTAACCATGCACAGCCGCATCATTGATGGCACGTGACACTCGCTCCTCTCCCTGCTTTTTCTTCCCCAAACCTCAGAGTCATAATCTGCGCGCACGAGATGGCGGCGACGCCGACGGCCGTCGTGGATCCACATCATCCATTTGGCGCTCAGGCCCCGGCCGCCCCACTTGTTAACCCAATATCCGCACGAAAACGGTGAGCCTGCCTGGGCAGACGTAATAGACCTGGCTCAAGGATCCGCACCAGCAACCTAGTCCCAGGTCAGGTCCCACAACTGCCGTGTCTACATTTTTGCTCCCACACGGCCCCATGTTTTTTATATCAATGACAGTGTTGCTGGTTTTTCACTCCTCGGCGCATCCTTGCCACTATATCTCTTCTTTCAATTCCAGTCTAAGTGACTGAGTAATTGCGGTTACATTGTGGCATCGTTTAGCCGAATTTGTTTCCAAATGCAGCCCCGACCCAGTTTAATTGACTGACCTTCACAATCGAACGGCTCGATAGTACGCTGTGTTCCGTTACGATTTTTTTCACTGTCAGCTTTTGCTTCCGCAGCACGATCAAACGGCCGTCGGAAGAACCGGAGGCAGCCAAGCACTGCAATAAAATGGGAGCGGCTGGGACGGTGTCTTTTTCTTGTTCGCGGTCTAAAGGGATCGCAAACAAGACCATGATTAATGGTGAATTCCTATTGCGCGCCCCTCGACTCTATTGAAAGCTATAGCTCAATGAGTTCATTTATCAGGCACAGCATGTTCTCGGTGTGAAGATACCCCATCTCGACTTCCAAGGCCTACAAGTGCCAGCGAGTCGACAAATTTATACTAATCTTCAATCAAAATGTGGAGTTTTGGTTCAGAGACTATCCAAGTCACCCATGGTTTTCACCGCCGCATTTACTGGTACGTGGATCCCGCTTTAGTTGAATCTCTCGACTGATTCCTCCAGTTGTTGACATGTTCAGATCAGATGAGAGCTGTGATGTGGCGGTACGTTCAGATGATATCATAGTAACTAGAATGTTTCGGCTGGTTAGCAGTCAAACATCGTAAGAATCGGCGGTACTTTCGTGCATGGTTCTTCTCGCGCAGTGCGGATTACTTGCCGGGTGCGGATAATGCAGTCATTTATGTCTTCTCCTTATTTGCGAACTCTTCGCAGTGTACTGTGAAACGCAGCATTCAAAATGCAGTGAACCAAGCCATTATAAAGCTTGGGCTTTATTCGTCTGGTCTAACCATTTTCATCAGATTCGATGTCTAGCTCATCATCGGCCACGGCTTCAAGCCTCTTCATGAAGCGCAGAAGGGCATATGTCGCCTGCAGCAATTGTAGACGAAGAAAAGTTAAGGCAAGGATTTTAGCTCTACTTCCGCAGTTCCCAGTACTCACCACGTTGTAATTCAGTGTGTGAGTCCCTCCGAGGTGGACTACAAGCCATGCACGCGGTGCTCGCAGAAAGGCCTGAAATGCGAATACTCCACGATGCCAGATGATGAGGCCTCGCCTGAGCCTATCACACCACCTGCGAACGACCGGCCTCCATCTCACTATTCCGACGCAAACTGGTCCCCACCGCCGATTAAGCCTCCTTCCGCAGGGATTAGCGAATATCTGAACTCCGGTTCCACCTCCTCGAGGAGCGCACGTCGCGGGACCGTACCAGCGTCCACGAGCAGCGCACGGTATCCGTACCACCCAACTCCACCCAGTTCGATGCCGCCCACCGCAGGGCCAAGCGGCCCATGGACCCAGCAACCAACCCTCAAATACTCCGCAGCGATGCAACAGTATCCTGGTGCTGTGCATGCCGCGGCGGCGCCTCAATATTATCCCAACAATACACCGTATATGGGTAACCCAGATGCTGGGTACAGCAGGGGCTCCGGAAACTATGCCTCGCAGCAGTACACGCAGTACGTGCCGCAATCCAGCGGAATGGTCTCTCCATGGACCCCAGCGACGTAAGTCCGGCCATTTCTACTCTTCCAATTTGACGAGGATAGTGACGCGCCATTTTTTAGTCAGTGTGTTTGCCCACCAGGCCCTTGCTACTGCGGCGCGAATTTCAACAATGGACCTTGAAAAAATGGACCTTGACGAAGACAGTGGGATGTGTCCGTTGAGTTCAATATTCTCGCGTTCAAGAAGACGCTGTATTTGATCTGTAATGTCTTCGCTCGTTTCTTTGTATATCTCTCACGGAACAACAACATTTACTGCATATAATACTAATAGATCGGTCTCAACCAGTTGGTCGTAATGAAAAAAAATGTTTTGCCGAACCGATTCGCGCCCAGTTATCTCAACGGTCACCAAGACTTGGTACAAGGCTGGTTTCCTGTCGCGGCCAATACACGACCCATATGAAAACTACGCACCCCTAAACTTGAGTTGAATCTAAAATGATTGGTTCATAGGAATCAACGCAAGGTTTACTGAATACAATACAATGTTTGATCAAATATCAGGTTAGACGCGTTCCGTACTACAACGCTCGCTCGGCAGCGGGTCATCGGACTACTTACTTATTTGAACAGCAAGGCATGTTACTCTCCTTTTCAGGGTATTGAAATAGACATGGAGTGCCACTTTGGTTTTCGAGTCGGGACAACTTTAATTACAAGACCCGTTGTTGACGAAGCCGTGAGATGCCGGACCTAGCCATTGAACCAAACAAGCACAACACGGCCCAGCAAAGTGCCCGGCTCACTCGGGCCGGAACTATAGTCTCCCCGGATCACATCAATGCCGACGCGGAAACGGCGTTCGCGCGTCACGCTGCGGATGCTCAAACATCAAGATATAGTGGTAATATGTATGTAGTCTGCAGTTCCGAGTCTGCAGAAATGGCGAAACCCGGAATACGTGCTGTGGTATGTACATTGTCTGTGAGTGAATTATGGAGAGATATTTTAGTGCGGCGCTAGAACAACAATTTCCCTCTCAGCATCAGCATCTGCAGCTTCCCCCTTGGTATTTTGCTGCCGCAGGTCTAGGACCGTAGCCGTGATATATACCAGCTCGTGGCCACCTTCGGAAGCTTCCCTCTTGGGATATTGCCGCCGCCGTAGTTCCAACACTGTAGCCACGAAACAGCAAACTCCGACGGTGGCCATGAGCTGATAAATCAGAATTTTTTAATGAAAAAGGTCAGCGCACGGATAATATTTACCAGGAGTTGACGAGTGTACGCACCCCACTGAAGAGCGCTGGGCGCCACCACACGAAATCGCCTGCGAGCAGGGCGCCGTTGATAGGCGGGCCTAGGTTTTGGGATGGGTAGAAACGATGATATCATAGTAAAGAGAGAGGGAGAAGGGCATCTCAATTGGGGAGTAAAGATAAGAATAGAGTGAAAGGAGCGCACCAATAAGGCCTCCCACGCCCATCACTGCGAAGGCGACGCCCATGCGAAGCCTGCATACAGGAAGCAGAGGTGAGGTCAGCGCAGCGTATCAAAATAGACTCCAGCTGGTCACTCACCCGAGTTCCCGCATGTCTTCTGTGAGAATGGCGAGAAGCGGTGGTATAAGCGTGATGTCTGTGTTGCATTGGCATCAGTAATCAGTAGGTGCTTGACAAGGAATGACACTGCGAAATATCCGCATACGCACAGACACCGACGCTGAGCCCATACAGCACACCGACGACGACCACGCTCGCTAGCGTCTTTATGGCGATCATGCAGAGCATGGAGATGGCTCCGCATACAGCGGCGACGATCATGACTCTGAAAATTATGATGCCAGCCCGCTCAGCGAAGAAGGCAGGGGAGAGCCGACCCACGACACTTGCGCTGTTCGTGATTACGAGCTGAAGTTCCCAAGGGTGAGTTATAGGCAAAGCGAACCAATCAAGAATATGGATGGACAGACGGAATAGAAGGAGAATTTCTGGGAGATTCCGTGTTTGACGGCGTCCAGCTGGAGGTAGAAGAGCGGGAAGTAAACCCCGATGGCGTATGTCGCCATTCTGCGGCCGGCGGTCAGCGAATCCAGATCTATCCAGGGCGGAAGAGTGCGGCGTACGTACCCGAGGGTTGTGAAAACGTACGCCCGGTCGTGGGCGAAGCGCCAAAGGGATTTCCAGAACGGCAAGTGGGTTGGAGCGGGCGAGAGACGGGGGCGCATCAACAGACATGCGATGACGAGGAGAACGCTGACGAGGCCGGCGCTTGCGCGAACAGCGTTGCCGAAACCAAGGGAAGAAGAAGAAAGAGTGTTATTGAGCATCACGGGATGGATTACTGCAAAAGGCTCGCCGAGTTATATGGAAGCTTGCGCAATGTACGGACCTGCACCCAGAGAAGAACCGGTCGCGACAATAACCATCGCCAGGGCACGACGTCTTTGAAAGTAGTGCGATACCACAGCGATGCTAGGTACATACATGACCCCAGAACCGATCCCCGCGCCCAAACCTTGGGCGAGAAATATCTGTGCAGCTAGATATCAGCCGAAGTCGTGAGGGGCGAAAAAGAGGCAACCTGGTAGAGTTGTTGTGGTTTGCAGAACGAAAGCATGAATAGGCTGAAGGACTGAAGGAGAGCGCCGCCACAGACAAGGAGGTAGCTAGCCATCGTTGAGTATAGACCGATGCCGACGGTGGAGATGGGGCCCACAAGTGTCCTCTGTCATAAAACCGCCCCGCGACAAGCCCGCCGGATATTATAAGGAAGGCATTTATGCTCCCGATCCATCTATAACTCGGAGCTCAGACGAAGAAGACGGCTGTACCAGTGTTACTGACGAAATTGCTGATGCCGAATACTGCGACAAATACTCGCGGGTGTAGAAATCTGAAAGGTGTAAGTGATGTCGTCTCAATTCCAACAAAGCTCGGCGCATTTCAGGGGGAACGACAACCCAAATGCCCCGTGGACGCTTTCGAGATTTGCCGATGTATGTACGGAGAGGGCCTACCTTGATAGACACCAAATGAGGTGGTGTATCTGTTGATACACTGAGCGCATGCATTTATTTCCTGAACAAGTCCACTAACCCAAAACCACAAAATTGGACAATGAATCTGAGAGAGGTGACATATATCAGGAATATGCTGGTTTCCCATATTAGAGTACGCACGCTCCAGCAACTGTAGCCCACGCTTGAGTTCCGCCTTCAGGAAATGCTTCGGCCTCCAAATCGTCTTCTATAGGCAGTGTAGTGCCTTTGGGGGTTTCAGTATCAAGCGTCACCGTTAGGCTAAATGTCCCATCCGTATCTGACATGGCCCCCAGGAGGGGGACGTCGTCGTGGGTCCCAGTGGCAAGAAGGAAAAAGTATGTACAGTCTATCAGGGAAGCCTGTTAACCGGCCTGTAAGTATTTGGCGTACGTCCTTCTTCCGCGGTTTCCGAACCTACCTATCTACCGAACGTCCTCGGTGTTGCAGTATACGTAACCAGTGTGCGAGCAGACCCCTTCTTGTCGCAGGACGACGCCACCAAGGCTCAGCAGATACAATGTCAGGCTCAAAGCTTGGGATATGACTTCCTGAGTTTCCTGACTTGCGAAAAGTCAGACAATGAAGCACTAGCGCTGGAAATAGACTGCGGCGAACATTCGCCATGCCCACCGGCGGTGACAAGGATGTGAAAAAGGTGGACTGTCATGACTTTGCGCGCTTCGGTGGCAGTGCCGATACCATCAATTAACTTTGATGCTCCAAAGAGAAATTGAGCATTTCGTCTCACTTTGGAAAAAGAAGTTTTGGCCCTTGGGGCGCCCAAAAACGATCCCGAAAGCTTTAGTTTCCGGCGGGGATCAGCGGCCCGGGTTCGGGACCGCCTTCCGGCCCTGAAACCATTGTTTCCGGCACGTTCTGAGGTCCCCGGAAACTTCACTCAGTTTCCCAGAGTGTCTCTGGCTGGCTCTGAATTCCAATTCAAATTTTGTTAGGAGTCAAGTGGGGCTGAAAAAAAGCCAAAACGCCAATCATTGATCTGCCGCCGCAAACATAAACTGTGTTCAATGCTCACAAGTGACCACTCTGAAGCGTTGTCTTGCACCATAGTAAAGTACATGTCCAAAGAAGGTAGTAGGCTGCAGTTCGCTAAGTTCGCTTGGCGCACGTCGGTGGAACGGAAAGCTTGCCGTTGATGCGACCACGAAGGTGGTGCATCGGTGAACTCGGCATTCGGACCGGATTGCCAGAAGTTGTTACCTCAAGTCGTCGATGTTCAGTTCGTTCATGGATCAAGGCAGTGGCAGTATAATTCTGGAATAAACAACACGTTCCAGAATTACAATTTACGATTCCAGGCATTTCCTCCAGATCCATTTAATTTCCCGATGCGCTGGGACTCGGAACGACGCTGAAATTCATGACATGAATATTGCCGTATGTGGGTTAGAAAAAAGAGCTTGCTCACTAATTGGATCCCCGAAACATCCGCAAGGAATACCGCTCGACTCTGCTGGGGCAGGGACCTAAGTATACCACCAGAAGAATATCAGCCATCATCTACGCAGAGAGCGAGATCGGATTCAAACCCCTGCGCTGCTCGAAAGAGCGTTGGCTAGGACCAAGAGTACGGCAACGACAGTTCGGATGAAGAGCATCGATGGAAGGTCTATGGTTGGGACAACTGACGAAAGAGATCTTTTATGCATGGTACGCTCGTCAAGTGACGACACGAGATTGCTGGGCTACGATTGTCTGATCCAGTGACATGGCCCTGGTGTCCAACTGTCAAGTCAAACCAAAACGGACATCGCTAGCTCTTTCAATACATTGATATCAATCGGGCCCCAGGGTCGATTGAATATGTGGATGCAATTCCCCATTTTTTCCGACAAAATAATAGAGGCTGAATGTTCTGCTACCGAACAGAAAAAGAACACTGCATGACCAGGTACAATATGTGCGAAGCGTCCAGCTCATTGCGAAATGTCGCACATGAAGTTAGTGTAGGTAGGTTTTGCCAGCCGGTTGGCCTTCGGCTTTTCTTCGTGGTTTGCAGTGATCTCGGTGAAACTGGTGGCCAAGAGAACAAAATCTGGTCGGATCGAACAAGATCCTCGGTTGAGATACTCGTTCTATCAGAGGGTTTGCCCACATCTACCGACAGGGGCAGGCAAACCATTTTCGAACCAGGGCCGTTGACATCCCAATTCGAGAGACAGAGGAAACGTTCTCGGGTACAACAGTTGAATTGATGATCTGTTCGCGACATACAACTCTCGATAGGAGGGCACAGCAGAGATGGCATCCATCTCTACCTAAAGACAGTTGTCAGGGGCGGAGCACTAGAATCATTGGGACGACCAAAGTTGGTATGTTCGACACAGTATAAGAGTGCGTTCGGATCGTCCCCGTTTCCGGGGACGGGGACGGGGGACGGGGGATCAGCAACGCGGTCCGAGTCGATCCGAGTCGCGTACTGTCGCGTAACACATTTATGTAACATTACGAAATCCTAGAATGTTTGTCTTCAACGTTGCGCCAAGTCCTTTCGACATGAAAGAGGGCATAACGGCCTTGGGAATCAACATTTTGACACCATCACACTCACAAGTCACCCTCCGTACAACGACCGAGGACCCGTTGCACTGCAATGGTGTGATTGCAACCAGCGAAAGGCACAATGGGTGCTGACTGATCTTGGGCGAGTCTCACGTTGCTGATTATGGCCCAAAAATATGGGAACAAGTGCAAGGGTCGGGTCATCAACCCCAGTGAGAAAGGCCTCGAGCCGGATAGAGCCGGAAAGAGACACATCGAGCCATCAACGTGCCAAGCAAAATCGATCAAATGCGTTCCAGCAGGATAGAGTGATATTGAGCGAGCACGAACTTCATCGAATATTCTGTCTTGTATATTGTACGACCGCCGCATAATTTCCCCGGGCCCATTACCCGCGCGGTACTTGGGCTTTATCAAATTTCACAATTTGTTTCAATGTCGCACGTGCTTTACGATTTGGTTGATGTCGCCTCTTCTTCTGCCTCTCCCATGTCCCTCGCCTGCCCACTTCAAGCCAGTCCCTCCAGCTCACGAAACTCATGAGGCATTTTGCAAAAGGTTCAAGATACTTCTCCAAGGTCCTGTAGTCAAGACTCAATATCTGGGTGATCTCCGAGTCCTCCAAGGTCTCTGCACTCGCAAGCACGAAAACTTTACACTCAAGCTCAAGTCGGGCTCAATTCAAGCTTTGTGCTGCGCCCGAGCTCTCTCTGGGTACTTTGATGACTCTATCGCTGCTTCAAGAAGACTCAAGTTGGACCTGATTCTCAAGAACAGCCTCAAGCATCGCAAAATGACAGTGATGAGGACTATTCGACTCGGAGGACGGTGCTGAATGCGGGACAGTCGTGGGTGCCGGTGCATAACACCGGGGCGATACGCATTGGGAGTGTCTATGTAGTTCCTACATGCCTTTATATGAATTTCTTTCTCCCTCAAAACAGCCTTGAAAACAACGGGAATATGAGCAGGGGAATTCCCTGGAGCTATATTACATCATGTACGTATACCCTCGACGAGCCTCGATATCCCTCGACGGCTCTCAATATCTCATCAAATAGTATCGAGGGAGATCGATATATGCTCGAATTTATCGAGCCAGATCGAGGCAATCGATCCGGCTCTTTCTCGCTCGATCCGGCTCGAGGCCTTTCTCACTGGGCATCAACTGTTGTAGGTGTTGTAGAGACTTCCCGGACATTCAGCGCCATAAATGAGCGTAGATAATATTAGAATTCAAGCTGCACCTTGTTATCTATCAATATCTAAGCTGATTATCACAATCAATTGACGTGTGAATTGCCGGGTATATTGTTCCCCGGTTGCCGATCCCCCGTCCCCCGTCCCCGTCCCCGGAAACGGGGACGATCCGAACGCACTCTAAAGTGTTGAACGCTAGGTGACGACTTCGAGGGGAGGATCGTGGGCCAGAATGATAAGATGAGTGGGCCTAATCGTTGGTGTGGAAGTGCCTCCGCCCGGAACGCGATTTATCCGATCTCGGTCCGCAAGTGGTTCCGCTGAAATTCGCTGAGCGCGGCCGCGTCTATCAGAGTCTGGTCGACATGCAGATATCGCAGGGATGGAATAGAAATGTGGGAGAGTATGATCGACAAATGCTCAGCGGGCACCTTTTCCGTCGGGCGAAGAATGAGGGTCCTTGTCGGAAAGGTGATCTGCGTGAAAGATTCCAACGGCCCAGAACCGACGCGAATCGAGCGTACGTCCACAGAATCGATGCTGCTGCTGGTGTTTAGACAGAACGGCTCGCCATTGCCGTTCTGAGCTATCACGGAAACGCAAACGTCCCTGGACACGCGCTTCGCAAGAGAAGCCGCTCTGGAAAGTACCGGCTGGCAACGACGGATATCCTCCGCATCAAATCTTTGGATATCCTCGTTCCCCACGATGAACACGGGCCCCTGGGTTCTGTTCGCCAGCGTCCGGAGCACGTCGCGCAGTATGATGACCAACGCGTCGGATGAGTGCCGCAGGCTAGCACGAGCCTTGAAAGGGTCGTATGCCCAGTCGATGGTGAGGTTTATCAGCTGCGGACATTTCGCAACGACTTCCCGCAAGGATCGCATCCGCCGCAGGACGGCGTAATGCGGGAACGAGCACCGCAGCGTGTGGATTTGGGGGACGACACAGGAAATATGCAGTGCCTGCAAGAGGAAGGAGGGTATGCGGAGCAACGCGGGAGCTCCGCTCACGTTGTACCTCCGCATGTATACGAGTATGGAAATTTCGTTCCAGGTGCGACAAACGCAGGCTGCCAGCAGGAGATCGTCATTATTTAAGAGGTTCAAGACGATTTCCCAGAGTTCTACAGGTAGGAGAGGGGTCTCAGAGAGCTTCCGAAACAGTGGCAGAGTCTGGGCCATGTTTCGAAATAAACTCCTGGGCCGTACGCAGGGAAGAGACCATTTTCTGAGGGAGAAGGTCATCATTGCAGAAGAAGAGGGGAAGATGACACTTCAAAGCAGTGCAAAAGCGATGCAAATTGCCAAGGCTGACGTTGGCACTTTGATGCATTGATGACTTACCGGGTTGAGTGCCGTTTTTTTTTTTGGTTGAATCACTTATCGACTCGGTATCCCAAGGTATCCCACTGGTATCCAGGGACCTTACGTTGATCCAACCCTTGTTATAATGATAAATGCGGAATATGTACTGTCCAATCAACGGCGATCAACCACCCGTTGTCGACAGTTCGCAGAGCGGTAAACGGGAGCACGATAAGAAATCCCCGAAAAATGTAATACAGTCCTATACCCAACACTTGAACCGCAATAGGTACGTGGTCGTGGGTGTGCCCACTCCAGACCAGAGTCCCAAACCCATGAGGAATAAGCAACCACGCGGGCAATCCAGCGACCGCTACGGCACTCACGCGCCAGAGGATACGTTCCACGGAAGAAGGATACGCAGCGTTCCACGCAGCACAGTGAATAGCGCCAAAGACAATGCCGACGAGGATCCCGGCGAACGCCGTCTGCTCTGGCTCATCGGGTGAGGACCAAAATGTTGGGACCGTGGAGTTGGAGCGCGGCTCGTAATGGGAGTAGTTGCCCTTGATATCCCCCTCGAAAACGGCGTCGGTGAAGAAGCGGTACCAACTTCTGCGGCGCACGGAAGTGGGGTCACGTCCGACGGGTGCGTCAGCGATAACAGGCAGAGTATTCCTCGCTGGTGCGGAGGAAGCGATTAAAGGTTCCGACTCTACATTGCTTGAGTCTATAGGATGCGGTGGAACATTTGGGTTATGCGCGGTGGGAATGCTGGGCTGGTCAACAAGTGGAGTCGCGTCTGAGATATCATTCTCTTGCCTGAACAACGGCCTCATGGGAATCTCATCCAGCAAATTTCCATGCGGTTCGATTCGGGGAAGCAAAGGGGGACCAGAAGTGATCAAGATAGGCTGAAGTACATCCAGTGGTTTGTGCCACCACAGCACCCAAGTGGAGAGGTTGACCACTGCGAACGCGAGTGTTGTCACCTCCAGCTGAGTGACAGGTAGCATTTGAACGAAGCGGGCGACTATTTGCGTGATGAACCAGAGTCCCTGGAGTAGTGCAACGCCCTTCGAAAGAGCATCGCCTTTGCTCTTGTCCATAATGTCGTCTCGCGGCGTGCCTCGGATGCTGTCGCGATATCCAGACTCTGCTTTCAGTTGAGCCAGGGTTGTAATAGGCTGTCTGCCGTCTCGCGACACAAATCCACCCATACTGAAGAAGAATCCATGCGTCAACGAAACTCCGCATTCTATGACATACGATCAGCTAACTGGCTTCTATGGAAATCATAGTATTCTTGCGTACCATTCGCAACACTGTTCGCCGCATGTAACTGCCGTGCAGCGAAGAAACGATCAATTCTGGCGCAATGACTGCCATGAGCATCATGCCGAGGCGGCGGAGAGTGCGCCTCAGTATCCCTTGGCGTCGAGCGGGGACGTTGGGGTGGACGGAAACCAAACGGAAACCCATGTCGCGGCGATGATGATTGTGAGACAGCCCCACACGATGTCAATGTCATCACAAGAAGTTGAAGTGCGACCTCTCAGAATACGACTGAAGAATAGAGCAAACAGCATTACAGCTGTTTCCGAAAACCTTGAGACATGTCGCGCTTTTTTGCCGCTGCTCAACTTTTGATCGAGTGATAAGGACTACTGGATTTGGCTCGGCTACCCTCGGCTAGGCTCGGCTCGTGTTCAGGAATCGGTCAGCTGTTTCTTGAGTGAAAATACGGAAACTGGGTGAAGGAGGGTCATAATTGCACGCTGACCAAATGTAACACTGGTTATTATGGAAATGCCTTCACACATCCCATCACTTGCATTTTAAGGTGCATTTGCCAGCAGCAGTTTCGGCTGGGCACATTCGGCTGTTGTCGGCTAACCAAATCCGGTAGTCCTTATCACTCGATCAAAAGTTGAGCAGCGGCAAGAAAAGAGCAACGTGTCTCAAGGTTTTCGGAAACAGCTGTAAAGGCAGAGGGAGCACAGTACCGAATTTCCGGCACTCGTCTCGCCTTTAAGCGCATTGAGCGCGATGATGTAAGAGCGATAATAAGGGTCAGCTTTACTTATGGAGTTACAACAACGTGCTATACCTAGAGTCACTGTAACAATCTGGCCAAAAATGGGTAAATTCCGATGTAGGGCTGTAGGACTGACGCCACAAAGAAACATTAACCAAACGCTGCGTGAAAGTTCACCTTGGCGCGTGGTGTTTTCGTGGAGCCGCCCAGTGGAGCGCAACCTCTCTCCGTCTGGAATTTGTCCGCTGAGCGGAGCTGCCATTGAAAGGTACCTTGAAAATGAAGATGGACATAGCATGTATTGAACACGAGGAAGTGAAACCCGCGCAGCTTGGAAGATTGATCAATATCGTAGGTACGGAAGAGCGTCTGAAGGGTGTAAATGTTGGATTTTTAGCCTCCGTAAGCGAGCTCGGTGACCCTCTGCAAACGCGCAGAGGACTTGATTCAAAAACTACAGCTTAAATACATGAAGACGACTCATAGTACGAAAGGGGATACGTAACAGTGGACAGGAAAACACTGCATGGGAGTTAGGATGAGTACGGCGGCGCACAGGTAAATGGTCATCGCAGTGCATTGCCCGGGAGAATTGCAGCGCCAGCGCGATGAACAGCAACAAGCTGTTGGTGAATCACTTGTTACTCCAACAGTAAAAGACGTACGGGTGAAACCTCATAACAAGAGTGGGTTCAATAAGCAGTAAGTACGAGGGATGGATCGCACGTTGAGCGCGCAGTCGGATCGCATCCGAGGTTGATCTGCTTTATCGGCGTGTAAGGCCCGGTATACGCGCACCAAGGCGCATCGGAATGGTCGCGGGGAGCACGAGGGGCTCTCGACATCCAGGTTCGCCGCGTTCAGGAGCATGAAAATATCCATGAGCGCAGAAGGGAACGGATCGAAGCACACCAGTATAGTGCGGTGGCATCGGAGTATATACACGTTTAGTAGCATTAGGCCTTCGTGAGTGCCTATTTTGTACGTGAACACCTATTTTGTTTGCGAGTGCCTATTTCCAAGTGAACACCTACTTTCCCAACAAAAACATACTTTCCTAGCGAACACCTATTTAGTTTGCGAACGCCTACTTTCCAAGCGAACACCTACTTTCCCACTGACGCACTACTGACACATCTTCGAGTATGTCAATCATTGATCTCTTGTTACGTTACAATCTTTTCTCGCACGTTTTTTCCATCCCTCCTCTGAGTCTTCTCCCATTCCTGTCGCTGGCCTCTCCAGAATGGATCGGAAGCACATTGTGCTCGCGCTTCTTCATCAATGCACTGACCACGACATCAATGGCTACAAAAAATGGCTCGGTACGTTACCTCTGCGGCTGCTCTTCCAGTACGTGACGCCCTACATCCAGGGCTTTCTCCGGAATTGGCACGGAACACGGCGTATAACGCGTCAAACGCAGTCCAACGGATCAGTCCCAGCAAATACAACGAACACCGTCGACTCCGGTATGCCCGCATCTGATGGTTACCAAGACTTTGGCAGCTCCGATGATATGGACTTTGTCGCAGCAATGTTCTCTGACTTACCGCTCTCTTCGCCACCGCAGGAGTGGCCTCTCACTCTACCTCCTGTCCCAAAACCATCGCCGGCAGTCGCACCTGAGCCTGATACTCCCCCCGCGCCAACTCGGCGGCGTAAGCGTGATGAGGTGGATCCGAACGATATCATACTGGAGAGAAGGGCCCGTAAAGTAAGAGTTCAAGAATCTTAAAGAATTACTTGTGGTAGTTTGGTCAAATTTTAGATTCTATAATCTAATACAATAATTGGAAGTTCGCAATTGTAACATAGGCGTTGACGTTGACACGCAAAATAGGTGTTGACTCGCAAGATAGGCGTTCACACAAAAATTAGGTGTTTACACAAAATTAGGCGCTCGTGAGCGCCCTCTTTGATTCACATGCAAAATAGGTGTTGACATGCGAATTAGGCGTTCATGTGCAAGTTAGGCGCTCGCAAGCGCCTAATGCTACTAAAGTTGTCATGCCTCGTGGCATCGGCACCAACTTGATTTGTTGTCTAATGATGTACAAGGAGGGGTCATCAGCACAGGTAAAGCCCGTTGCGGGTAGCACATATCGATGAGCTGAGAGGAACCACTGACGATGACGATTGCATGTTATCGGAGGCGTTAGCCCACTTCAAACATTGTTACATAGCAATGAATGGGGCCAATTCGCAGACCGTGCTCCCTGCGCGTCGTTAGCGTCGCGGAGCGGCTCTGGACAAAATTATGAGCAAGACCTCGTCAGGAACAAAGGTATGGTCGGGAATATGGAACGAGCATCAATCTCTCCACGAACTCCCCACGTAAATCGTTCCATGAGTCGATTGGGCCAGGTTATGATACACATGTAAAGCGATGAACTAAAGAATCGGCGAGTGTACACTGTATTCGTCAGTCGGACTCAGATGTTTGGGAGCTTGACACACACATATTCAACGCGTATCAAGAACACGCCAAGTTCCGTCTAAGTACTGTGCGGAAGATGGGCGCTGAATGATCAGGGACCTCTATAGTGAGAGGCTGCAAGGGGGTGCGGGCCGGACAAGCCGTGACCTAGGGCAGGGAGGGTCGGTCAGCCAGGGGAGGGTAAAAAAAAAATAATGACCTTGTATTTTCTGTGCTGAAATTGGTCAGGATGCATACAAGTGAGATCCCAAGCACTCTCTGCTACTTAGTTGACTCAAATTGAGCATTTGCAGGACACCGATCGTCTTCGGCAGCTCGTTCGTCCCGTTTTGGAAGTTTGATCATCAGTTGGTCATATTTTGACAGCAAGATCAAAAGTGGAAAATCACAGCGCTGGTTCCTCAATTTAATAGGCATTTTAGTTAGCAGCGCTTCTCTAAATATTGCAATACGAATAGTTCGGCCCGAAACTTAATTTTAAGTATCTAATTTGGGACTGCATCAAATTGAATAATATTTGTTCTACTATACTTAGAAAAGTGTAACTAACTAAAAGGATCACTAAATCTATTAGTATCCAATCAGAGTGCTCGCCTATGGATTTAGTGAGCAGTTTAGTTAGCTTCACTTTTCTAACTATAATAAAGCAAATATTATTCAATTTGATTCAGTCCCAAATCAGATATTTAAAGTTGTGTTTCAGGCCGAACTATTTGTATTGCAATATTTAGAGAAGCGCTGCTAACAAAAATGCCTATTAAATTGAGGAACCAGCGCTGTGAATGAGTGCTGGAGGCCTCTGACGCTGCCCGAAAAGGAAATATTTCCTTATTTGGACGTCACGTGGTAGGGTGGGTCCCCCAAAAGGTCGATAATAAAAAAAACGGCCCAAGGTGTTTTTTTTTATTTTCCGTACCCCCTTGAGAGGCTGACTGGGCTAAGAGAGGTTCAAGTTTGATAGAGTTAATAGCCAAGGTTCGAGACGTATTCACACCGTTTGCACTGTGGACCACACAGGAAGGTACGCAGGATAGTGACAGTCAAGAGGAGATAATCGGAGAACTGCGGTGGGAACACGATCACGTGAATGATTGGATCTGATTAGCGTCTGATGCAGATCATCGAGCGGAGTTTTCAATTTTGTTGCATTTTCTGGGAAAGAGTGCTCAGGACATTCTTACTCTGCTCGCGGGGGTCGGCCGCTTCAAATCTGCTCTGTGCTATCGCTGTGCTATTGCTTGGTCTATTGGTATGAACGGTTCTGAACCTTACAGATGGCCGAATTCTGTATCTGAACCTCTAGAGTTGTGTGCGGGCGAAGGGGAAAGTTATGTAAAGGACAGGAAACGAATCCAACGACGAAAAAACCCGGCCGCATCGCCCCGCGGATCAACGCTGCCGAGGTTCAGATTCGCAAAAAAGCCGCAAATATTTGGATGACTCACACTGTCAGCACGGTTGCAATGGGGAACAGCGCGGTTTAAAAGTCGGGAATATCATTTTTTTCCCCTCTTCAAGACAACCCACATGGCAATTCTCAAACTATACGGCGGCAGCACGGCCACTTCCACTCGGCGCGTTGCGACTGTCCTCCACGAGCTGAAAGTCCCCTTTGAGCTCATCGAGATCGACGTCAGGCATGGCGCGCACAAGACCCCAGAGTACTTGAAATTTCAGCCGTTCGGCCAGATTCCTTACATCGTACGACATCCTTTTGGGGATTACTGTATTGTCAGGAGCTTACCAAAAACTAGGACGACGACGGCTTCATTCTGTACGAGACGCGCGCCATCTGCCGCTATATCGCAGCGAAATACCCTGCGTCCGGTCTCATCCCGACTGAGCCAAAGGCTAATGCGCTGTTCGAACAGGCTGCCTCAGTGGAGCTCACGAACTTTGACCCGAGCGCCAGCACGGCTGCGCTTGGACTGTTCAAGAAGTAACTGCACCTCGCTCTCTGAATTGAGACGCGTTTTCAATGGCTTGTATTTGCGCAGAAGTATGGGCTGGCCGAACGACGAAGCGGTCTTGACCCAGCAGCTCGAGATTTTAGATATGAAACTTGAGGCATACGAAGCGATACTCTCGAAGACTCGATACCTCGCTGGGGAGGTACATTGACTGTTACTTGTTATCGTCCCAGTTCATTGCTCACGGGAGGAATAGACGCTCACTCTCGCGGACCTCTTCCACCTCCCATACGCCGGGATCATAGGTTCGGGCGAGACTGATATCTTGACCCGGCGCCCCAACGTTGCTCGGTAGGTGTCATTGTATTTCATATTTGGTTGATTGGTTGATTTGCGACAGGTGGTACAACGAGCTCATTTCGCGTCCGGCTTGGTTGGCCTATCAAGAAGGGGGAGTGAAGACCACTACAGCGTATTGAGGGCGAGGTTATGAAGCAGAGTCCGGTAATATGCAGCAATCTGAAAAGTTCAAACATTAGCGACGAATATTGAAGATGCACTGAAATCTAAAGAAGTCAATCCACTGGTCCGAATCCACGAGTCAAAGTCGAATTGAAGTCGAACCTACCACTGGCAGTCGGAGTACCGAGTAAAGTATGTCTTTTCTTCCACTTCTTGAATTAATAGCCTACCAAAGTTGCGGGGATCGTATGCCCTTTCGTCTCTGGAGACGTCTCCATACATAGGATTTGTCCCCCAGCGGACTGAAGTCTCTTGAGTTCCTAAGTACACTTCGTTAAAATTAGCCTGTAACTTGAAGGATCCCTTGATCGTCAGATTTGAGTAGGTAGGTAGGTAGGTAGGTAGATCATCCCGACTTTCGTTCTGATCGGGGGAATAATTACAGCGCCTTGCCCTTAAAGAGGATCATCCTGGCAGATACTAGTAATGGCACCATCTGCGTGACGTATCAGGTTTCAGCAAGCAATTATCTGCAATTACCTCCTCCGCGCAAGCAACGTTGCTATGGAGGCCATGAATGTACCCACAGCAACTGAGATTTCGTGATCATCGAATGCCGCGAACACCGCGCTTGGCATCATGCGGCGTCGATCATATATAAGTCCGAGACCTTCGAATCGGATTCTCTATTCCCTGGCTGGACACCCCTCTTCGTTTTCTTTGGCCGACGCTCCCTTTTATTCCGTCTTTCACGATGCTGTTCTCTATCTTGCTCGCCGGCGCCTTGTGTCTAGACGCGTTCGCAGCCCCTATATCCGATGCTAAGGCGAGGGCGTCTGACTCTTTTGCCCAGTCTGGTGTGTCCCGCAAAAATTCCCATACACTTCCACGATTGAACAATGCTGTTTTGTAGTGAAAGTCGGCCTTTTCGTTCCAATCGTAGCGAAATCAGACACAGTTGGGAACGTCTCCGCTTTCCTGTCGTCGGCAATACCCCTAGTCGAGGCGGAGCCCCAAACCGTCCAGTGGTACGGCGTCAAATTCACCAACGTCTCCTCTCCGGCATTTGCCATCTTCGACACATTCCCCTCCGAGTCCGCCAGGCAGACACATCTCAACGGAAAGGTGGCCGGAGCACTTTTCGACAACGCCGATGCCCTCTTGAGTACTGCACCAGAGATCGATCCGGCAAACATCCTGGCAGCCAAACTGGTAGGTGCCGATTGCCCGTAAAAGACGCCGAGACTCAAGTTGTACTGTCAGGTTGAGAAATCAGGGAACAACAGCCCAACCGAGGGCCTGAGTGTCGGTTTGAATGTCCAGTTCACAGCCAAGCCCGGCCAGGTGCAAGCGACCAGGGACTTCCTCGTCGTAAGCTCATTCGATCTTGACAACTTCGGGGCGTTTCTAATCCGCTGCACAGGGTGCCCTGCCCCTCGTCGAAGCGGAGCCTCAGACATTGGACTGGTACGCCATCGAATTCCCCGACACCAACTCGTTCGCCATCGTCGATTTCTTTGCGAGTGAGGACGGGCGGAATGCGCACTTGAACGGCAAGGTCGCTGCCGCGTTGTTCGGGTCCGCAGATAAATTATTCACGGCGCAACCGAATATCATCAAATTTGACGTTGTCGCGGCGACTTTCAAGTAGTAGTACACCAGAGGGAATAAATGTGATTCCGAGTCGGTGTGAATTCGTGGTACTGGATGTGATGCTTACCGGTGAAATTTCCGATCACGTTGTACTTCTCCCGATATTCATACGATCTGGATGGATAAATGCCCCAGAACTCAGAATGCTGTGCAAACCAGGAGTTCTGTGGAGTCGAGTCGAGTATCTACCCGACTCCCGAAGCCGCCGTTGGTCCGATTGCACACACGGTGTTCCCGTGCAACGTGACTGTGCAACCATTCCCGGCCATCTCGGGCTTGGATGTTGCGAATGATGGGGCTTCTCGGGGACATCTAGTCTCCTAGAAAGAGCCTTCGATATTTCGAACTCGTAGATGAAATTTCACGGGAAGTTATAGATGAGCGCGAGGCGGCTGGTGCATTTATAGATTATTCCTCGGAGGAAGTCCGTCAATTCCCACTAACTGCCGACGGGCTTTACTGCCTTCGATTGTATACCATGCATCAACACTTCAGAGTGTTGAATAGTCCCCATAGCGTATGGTAGTGCACTCCCCTCTGATTCTCCATGATAAATATGATGTGAGGGAGCGAAGGTGGTTCGAATCCATCTGGGGGCATACTATTTCAGCATAACTTTTTTCTCACTCGAGTTACTTATGTGAACGAGCCAGACAGATGCCGCTTAGACTCCCAGTGATTCAGAGTATGAAAAAGTCCCTATAGCGCATGGCAGCGCACTCCCCTCTGATTCCCCAGACAGCTGCAGGATCTGGGAGTGAAGGTGGTTCGAATCCACCTGGTGACGTTTGCGATACGTGCTGAATAATTTTTACTTGAGTTGTGGAAACGAGCCACCTAGAAGCCAATGAGACTGCCAGACCGAGAAAGTAGTTAAAAGTCCTCATGGCGTATGGCAGCGCACTCCCTTCTGGTAATGTAATGTTGGCATAACAATCTGGGAGCGATGGTGGTTCGAATCCACCTGGGGACATTCTCGGTTGTTAAGCGCTTTTTTTTTCAGTTCGCTCCGAGCTCCGAGCTGAGTAACACCTAGTTAGTAGTGAGTACTAGGAGTCGAGAAGACGGGCACGAGCACGAGCGGTAAGACGGCAGCAACGGAAGATAGTATTCTCATCCTCAACCTCGACTCGACGCGACGGCGAACAGCGAACATGGCCTCCGTCGCACGCGAGACAGACAGACCGAACGCATGCGTCGAATTCCAATTCCAATTCCAATCCCAATTCATTATGCAACTGGCTATGTAGGGTAGGGTGATAAATGCAAGGTGGGCGCGTCGAGTCCGAACGGTAGAGGTAGGTACGTGCATGGCGCCGTGGGGTCGATGGATGTGAAGATGCATGGATGGGAAGATGTGAACGTGAACGTAGATGGTATGATGAGAGCGGTCGGTCGTAGCTATAGTCCGTGGGAGGGAGATGGTCATAAATACGTACGGTACGAGGGTACGAACGTGCGTGCGTGCGGTCGGGAGGGAGGGAGGGAGGGAGGGCGACATGAAGGAGGATGAGGATGTAGCGGATGTAGGCTGCCTGAGGCAGAGCGACGGAAAGGAGGGGGACGCGGGTTTTGTGCTGCGCCGCATCGGGAAGGGAGTAACGCGCCGCTACAGCACCACGAGCGCACCGAGCAGCACCCCAAGCGCGCTCACGCCGAGCTGCAGCAGCAGTCGCGTCCCGCCCTGCATCCGCGCCCCAGCAGCCGCGTTCGGCGACGTCGACGCACTTCCGGACGAGCTGGGTGCCGTTACGCTCGCCGAGCCCGAGGAATGCGATGCAGCGGAGGAGGAGGAGGAGGGCGCGGCCGACGATGACGGCGTGAAAGAGGGGAAGGAGAGGCTGGTGGGCTTTGCTGCGGCGGCGCAGAACTGCTCGACGAGGGCTTCGGCGGAGGCGACTTCGGAGGGGCAGGCGGTGAGGCAGGAGACGAAGGCGGTGGTGTAGTTCTTGGGGCTGGGGTCGACGTGAGATGGGCGGGAACAAAGGAAGGGAGAGAGGGCGGAAAGACGCACTTGGGACAGAAACAATCGACCGACGCGAGGCCCGCGCAGTTGTCCGCGCTCGTCGCGATGCCGAGGCAGGTGTTCACTGCGGCGGCGGCGACGAATTCAATCAGCACGCGACGAAAACGACGAAAGTGGGCAGCACACCGCACGAAGAAACGCCGCTCAGACTCGGAAGCGCCGCCGAGTTGCTTGGTGTGCCGAGGCTGTTGGAGCTGGCGCTGGCGCTAGCGCTCGTGGGGGTCGCGCTGGCGGTGGCGCTGCGACTGCTGCTGCTGCTTGCGGCCGATACGGAGGCGCCGAGCGCGAGCACGAAGACGAGGAGGAGGCGCGGCAGCATGGAGGCTGGAGAGAGGGTGCTGCAAATACATGCAATCAAGTATAAGTAAACAAGTCTATCTTGCTTCTTACCTTCGTCTATGAGCCGGGTCGGGTTCTGGCGGCGGAATATTCGGTCAATATTGCTGCTTTTGTCGTGGGTCCAACTATATAGGAGAAAAAGATATGTATCACCTACAATTTTTTTCCCCGCACTGCCCAAGCCTATTCTTACCGCCGCCATTACCGTCGATGCCTCACCGCTGCAGCCCCAGGCGCTCGCTCACACTGGCTCCCAAATATCTTGAATGCTATTCTCGTCATTGTGGCCCTCTGCATCTCTGATTCTATCCCCGCGCGCGACTGCTGTTAACCCGCGTTCATTTCTGATCCCTTGGCTGTTCAACGTTCATCCCTTGGCTGTTCATCCCTTGGCTGTCAGTGCCTGCTGCTGCGCATGGCGGTGAGCGGTGACCTGACTCAGCCGTTGGCGATTCTCAGACTTTGAGAACGTTCCATCCTCGATTCTACGTCGACATCATCATGACCCTTCTTTCCTCTGTCCCACCGGGTCACCGTCCGATCCTTCAATCTCCTGTCCCTTTCCCAATTCTTCTCTTTCTGCCTTCCCCGCTCTAGGAGGCTCCCTGCAGGCCCACCTTACCGCCAGCACCGTCGATGCTTATCTCGCGACGGAGCGCGCCACTCTATTCCCCCGCTTGCTCAGCCTGGCTCCGAGTCCCAAATATCATGAATACTATTCTCGATTGCTGTCAACCCGTTTCAATCCATTGGCTGGTACCGCCCGCTGCTGGCATGGCGGGGACTCGACTCAGACTCCGGCGACTCTCTTCCCGACTCAGATGTTCTTGAATCCCGCTATGTATGTATGACCCACAACTTCTTTTTTTTCTTTGTGTGACGGTCGGGGAGATGATTCGGGCTGGTGGACATCTGCTCGCCTTCTTCGTCGCTCTCAGGCTTCTCGCTCGCGCTGTCTTTCTCCAGCTCTTGCTCACCTGACTCGGAAATCTCGCTATCATCGTCCTCATTCCCTTCCTGTGCCGCCTCCCGCATGACGCGTTTCATCCTCGATTCTCCGACATCATCATCATCACGGCCCTTCTTTCCCCTCTCCGAGTCTCCCCTGCCTGGTCCTTCAATCTCCTGTCCCTTCCCGATTCTTCTCTTTCTGCCTTCCCCGCTCCAGGAGCCACTACTGTCGACGTGTAGACACCTTTCCGCGCCAATCCGTACTTGCCCACCAGGCTCCGAGTCCCAAATAGAATCCTACTCTCGTCGTTGCGGCCCTCGCATCCAACTTCCAAGTATTCAGGGCCTTCCCGCCCGATTGCTGGTACCCCGCGTTCAACTACTCGGACGTTCCCGACTTTGGATTATACAGATTCCCGACTTTTGGATTATACAGAGTCCAGACACCCTTCAGCGCGCCACTGTACTCCCCAACCTGGGTCCGAGTCCCAGAATATCTTGATTCTTGAATGCTAGCTATTCTCGTCGTCGTCTATTCCGGGCTTTCCCTATTAATTCTGGACCCACGTTTGTTATTAATAATCCCTTGCCTGCTGCGCACGGCGATGACTTCACAGACAGGCATGACTCAGATGCCGGCGACTCTTCTCAGACTCCGGGACCCAACTCGGGTTTTCTTGAACGCCGCTGTCCTACGATTCCTTTTTCTTTAGAAGAGGCCCCTCGCCTTTTGGCGCAGCAAGATTCCAAAGCATAATTCATTGGAGAGATCCATCCCAAAGCCATAGATCTACATCTGCGAAATTTTTTCGAGGTTTTCGGGTTAACCTGAATATTCTTGCGCCCAAAGTGAGAGAGTTAAGCGCCGTATGCGCGTGTTTGGCATCCCACCTCTCAATGCGGTCCCATCATGCCAGCTCTCATCCTTCACTTCACCGGAGGGCAGGACGCAACGAGGCCGATGACACTAGCATCGTACACCACGCCCCCTCGGCTCTTGAGGCTTGAAGGCCAATAGCCTGTGCTGCACGGCAGCGTCCCGAATCCCGATGCCGATGGACTGGACAGCGATGTACAGATGTCATTATCTCGTGCATACGCGGCATCCGAATCCCGATATACAGTAGAAGTCCAAGCCAAGGATAGCATACCAGAATAACGAGGATAGCACGGACCAGGATAGCGCTCCGTCCATCGGTCAGGCGCACCTCGGCATCTCGACTCACTGTCAACTGAATTGTTGTCAGGTTTCGAAAATATCAGCGACCGAGTAGAGATTGATTGCGCTTGCATTCAATTATTCAATACGACTCGCGAGTGGCGCATTTATCAGTCGAGTTTCTCCTGAAAAGGGCAGTGTCGGCCTCCACAGTGGTATGTCCGTGAAGTTGAAGTTCGAGGTAGGCGTCTGCTCTAATTTCGGGAATTGCAGGACGATATCCTCCTGAAAGTTGGTTGACGCGAGTTTTCGACGCGACGGTCTGATTCTCCGGGTCCTTCGCTTCCAGTGCGTAGTCGGATGACTGGCCGCAATCTTCATCTCGCCTTAGCGCACTAACCGCTTAAGTGTTCCTGGTTCCTGGTGCGCTTCGTCTTATCTTCTTACGGAATAGCGTTGCACGTTTATCGATACCCCGCGTCATGCGGCTCGCGGATTCAGATGACGCAGGGAGGGCCGTATATATACTGCTTGGATGGCAGGGCTTTCCGTTGCCCATCAACCCGTCGTCGGTCCCGGGTTTCCAGTGCGTATTCGCAGCCTCTTCTCGAAATTTATAAACGCAACTAATCGCATCGTTTCCGAGTAGCTCTTTTCCACCATGTTCTTCCGCTCGTCCGCCCTCTTCGTTGCCCTCGCGTTTGTCGCCTCAATCCGAGCAGCACCGACGTCGACCGTGTCTCAACCGCCCCCGGTCCCCCTCATCACCAACGGCGCCGCGATCGCCGCGGGGCTCAAGACCCAAGCCAGCGTCGTCGACCGCCTGAAGAAGCTCCTCACGGACGGGAACGGCAACCTCCTGACCGGCGACGCCCTCCGCGACCTCACCGTCTTCGACTTCAACAACCAAGCCCCCGCCGCGGGCGCCAAGGGCGGCTCCATCCTCCTCGCCACCGTCGACAACTTCCCGCTCCTCACGGACCTCGGCGTCGCGGGCGCCGTCTCCTTCATCGAGCCCTGCGGGCTGAACATCCCGCACCTCCACCCGCGCGCGAACGAGATCCTCACGGTCGTGGAGGGCGTGCTCGACGCGGGGTTCGTGCAGGAGAACGGGTTCGACGCGGAGGTGAAGAGCACGCTCGGGACGTACCAGGCGACGGTGTTCCCCATGGGCAGCATCCACTACCAGCAGAACCCGACCTGCTCCCCGGCCGCGTTCGTCGCGGGGTTCAGCTCGGAGGATCCGGGAAGGAGCGATATCGCGACGAGCTTTTGGATGTTGCCGGCTGATGTGGTGGATGCGGCGCTGGGGTTCCCGCATACGATTGGCGGGAAGACTATTGATGCGTGGAGGGCATATTTGCCGGTTAATTTGGCAGCGGGCGTGGACAGCTGTTTGCAAGCGTGTGGGTTGTCAGAGTAGAGCTAATCGCGCGTAAATCCCCAGAGACACTCCTTGATCAACGACAAACTCGTTCCTTTCTTGTAGATAATAATCGGCGAAACGTATAACTATATACACTGTACTCTCCCTGGTCTTAATGGACAATCCTCTCTTCCCTTTTCCGCGCACCGTCCTGGCTTATCTCGAATCTCCTCGAATTACATTGGTCTCGAATGGATCCTACGCAGTGCTGTTGGGACACAGCCGAATCCCGCCGCGGACGCACTGATGCAACTCCCATAGAAACATTTAAATTCAAGCATGCATTCAAGCATTTAATTGAATTCAAGCATGCGGTACTAGCGGTACTGCAACAAATGATACCAAGAGCGGGAGATGGGGGCACACCTTCGAATGGGGATGCAGCAGAGTTCAGATCATCGTGCGCATGATCAGTTGCTGAGTACTCTTCTCAGTTTTGGAGGCTGAGGAGACAACGAGCGAGGGGGATGACGCTATACGAACGTGGGGCTCTTTGAAATTCGAGAAATCCGCAAGTCAAACAGGATGAATCAAGATTCAAGACCGAGGTAAGTTAGACTCCGAGACTCGGTGATGTTGCAGCGGCATTCAAGAAATGAAATCCGAGAAGAGTCGCCGAAGTCTGAGTCGAGTCTGTGCACAAGTCATCGCCATGCGCAGCAGGCGCAACCAGCCAATAGATTAAAACGGATTGACAGCAGTCGCACGGGAAGGCCCGGAGTAGATGCAGAGGGCGAGAACGAAGAAAATAGCATTCGGGATATTGTCTGAGCAAGCGCCTGGGGAGTGGAGTGCACGGAGCGCTGAAAGGTGTTTGTACTCCGTCGTCACATACGCGTCGACAAGAATGGGCCTGCAGGGAGCCTCCCGGAGCGGGGAAGGCAGAACGAGAAGAATCGGGAATTCGGGAAAGGGACAGGAGATCGAGATTGAAGGATCGGGCGGTGGGAGGAGGGAAAGACGGGTCATGATGATGAGGACGTAAGTAGAATCGAAGATGGAGCGCGCCATGCGGGAGGCGGCACAGGAAGAGGATGATGATACCAACAGCGAAGTTTCGGGTGAGCAAAAAACTGGAAGACAGCGCCAGCGAGGAGGGCGAGACGACGAAGACGAGGAGCAGATGTTCGCCAACACGCTCACCGCCGCCCGGACCACCTGCCTCCGCTGGCGAGTTGCCGTCCTTGACCAGTCCTTAACCGAGGTGGTCAGCCCACCGTGCGCTCGTATACCTACAAACTCGAAAAAACGAGCCTCTTCAAGGTATCGTTTTCGTGGACGAATGGGAGCCAAGAAAACTTCAATCTAACCTGGGAGGCTGGGCCTGGATCGATTCTTTTCCAGGACCGCAGAAAATGGCGCATGTGTGCGACGAGGGCGGGTCGAGCAGGTTTCCGAAGACGAGCACCCCGGTGCATGCGCGCGAGCTCGGGCTGCGCGCGCGCGGCGAGAAAATTCATGCCAACTGTCGAGAGCGTTAGCCTTCCCGTCGGGCGGTGTTCGGCAAGGAATCGGGCAGTTTGCGATCCAGTGCGCGTAAGAGCGCCGCGATGAGAGATATTCGGTGGGATCAGCGCTAGCGGAGCTTACCAGACATGGACGGGAAGTGTATGAATAATCTTGGCATGCAGTATCGCGGTTGTTCTGAAGATTTTGGGCTCCATTTCGGTAGGAAAGGCTGGTCCCGTAGTGGATGTACACAAGACAGAGCTGCATCGTGTGAAAATCCTTCACTTGATCAATCCCCAAATATAAATAAAGTCCACCCGATTGAGCCTGAAACCCCCTATATAGAGAGGGCTTTGGATGCTGTTGAACGGTGGAAGAAGGCAGCGGAAACTGCGCAGATATTTGACTCTGACACCTAATTCAAGGCAAGTAGACTAAATTTCACGATACGACAGATTGGAAGTATACAGCAATGACGTCCAAGCAGAGTCACTACTATAGATCAAAAGTTGTGGCGAAGCCCCAGGTGGTTGACGGTGATCCAACGGGAAGCTGATGGTAATGTAGTTTGCAAAAATTGAGCGGCTTTGAATGTGAACGAGATGGCAGAAAGCAAAACAAAAAGAACAAATGAGAACCGACCAAACACTGGGAATCTTCACTTTCGTCGGTGTCTAATGGTCAATTGCCTGGAAATCCCATATTTAGATACCAAATGACTCTTGGTCTACATTTTAAACCATACCTTTTGTACCTTGCAGACTGCTCAATTTGTTAACAAATCACGTGATAATGGTTGCATTCAAGTTGAACCGAGAACAGGACCGATGATTATCCCAAGATAGGTTTGATCCCGGAGTCCCGACAAATTTCTGGAAAATTTCGACCGAAAAAAAATCAAAAGTGACCGCTTTGGCGAAAGAGCGCTTTCTGCTGGCTCGGAAAGCGTGGGAAAATAAAAAAAGTCCCGACAAAAGTCAATTTGGGGCTGATTTTCGGGATCAAACCTCCCAAGGCATAATCATCGGTCTTCCGAGAACTCACTGTTTTTCGAACTGCAATACATGAGACCCATAAATCGCAGGATAATGTCATTCTTTCGTCAACAGACACTGTAAACATGAAGCTCGTGCCTCCCTTGTCTCCAAGCAAAATTTGGCCATACTTAGTTGAATTTCGGGATTTCCCGGTCGCCGTAAAAGCAGTGACGATGCCGGCCCGCTGATCGGCACATGATACATCACACAGCCACAAATCCACCTTCTCAGGCTTCTGTCAAGTCTCGAGGTCTTCCGTGGATTCATCCTTCGAAGATGTCAGTGGGAGTCCTGGAAGTAGTAGAGTCAACCCGCTACTGGCGTCCGTCAGCCTTCGTTTAATTAATGCTTTCCCCTCGAAGAAGGCTTGAATGACCGACTGTCAGACCTTGGCCTCGGTTTTCCTTTCCATGTCTAACTTTGCTATAGGAAGCGACATCCCTGCAGCGCATTCGCATTTGTGTTCCTATTCTCAGCCATATACTTTCGCAATCACTCCCGAAGTATCCACCGATTTCGCTTTCCCCTCAAGTTCCGGGGAAGGGAAACGCCACTGCTCGTCGACCTGAATCATAAGTACCCAGGCCAGCTGCAAATCTCTCAGAGGCCTCTGACTTCGACAGAATATCCGATCCCACAAGAATCGTTACAATAAAGCTGAAAATGGTCGTACCTGTCTGCCAACTTGACTTGACTTACCTGTCGTCTCGCGTCGAGTGCTTGCTGAAACAATGCCAGATATTCTTGGGTGAATTCTAACTCATAGGACCCTACTCCTCGGAGATTCGCACATTACTGTGAGTGTGGGGCTCGTTTCCTCCACCAGGACTTGCCCCTTTGCTAACAAGTTGATCTATAGGCAATCCAGCCAGGATTTCAAGCCACGCACTGTGCCACTGGAGATGTATTTCATTCGCACTCTCCCTTCTATGACTGGATTTGCCGCAGAAATGACCGACGAGCTATGTCGGTCCTTGATACTCGCAGATGCTACCACACGTACCGTGCGACGGTGGCTCCCCGCACCCACATTATGCAGGTGTATTGTGTTCGACGCTCTCATGCTTCTCTCCATGGACAACATGAAACACCAGTGAGAGGGCCTCAGCTGTATTGCTATCGGTATCACTGATGCGCATCCGGATTATCCGAGTATATAGAGACCATGGCCCGATCGCGGGTACCGGTGTGGCTGGGTGTGCAGTGGTGAGAATAGCTGGAACTGGCGTGGTTTCCACATTTAGGGCTGGGACGGGCCCGCTCAAGCTTCGATACAATTGCGCACCAAGTAGCCCGTGCCGAACGCGCGTCGCGCGTCGAGGATATATAATTCAATACCGGCGACCCACGGTTGGTCAGACGATTTCCACGCACTGCCGAGGCGATGAGATCCGAACTTCGGAGTGAGATGGGGTACGTACGCGAGGCGGACACCGCGGGGAGTGCCAATCAAGTTCTTTGTTGAGTCGCTCAACCAAGACCCAAGACAGTGTACGTCCAAGCAACCGTCTGGGAATCAACTCTTGCTTTTTATACTGGCAACCACGATGCAGGCGAAATAACAATAACTTTTTCGTGGGCTTTCCGGATCGCGTAAGCTCCAAATTCCGGCGTATCGAGTCCCCGCGATATGTCCCGAATCGCTTGGAACTTCGAGAATATTTGTGGTGGAGTTGAGTTCTCTTCGCAGCCTCTTCCATTCGGTTGGCTCAATGTATCCTGGTCTTCTGTTTCTTCTTGTGCACGGTCTCTGCCTCTTGCTCAGCCAGCCAGCTATGTGTCATTCGGACCTGCGTATGGGAACGGAAAGGATGTCGGTACGGCAATCGACGATCTCGGCCACAGTTCATTTAAACTATCTAATACATGCGCTCGGCTGGGTATCATCACCGACAGCAGCATTACTTCCGTGCGCACAATTGAGGGTAAGGCGCCGACGTGCGGAAAGAGAGGACACATATGGTAATCCAACGAGGCAACGGTCAACCAGCAAGTAGAGGCGAGGGCGGCTTTCATTGGCCGCTGAGGCACCTTCGGCGAACTGCCAGGAAGTGTATGAATCCGGCCCGATGAATAAATTTCAACATACATACTACGGCTTTAGCGAGAACGTTCGTCGCGTGGATAATAATTGGTCCGATATCTCGAGAGTTTTTTTGAGACCCTGTAGCTGAAATAATTTTAGGCATTCATCTGGAAAATGCGACCACTTCTCCGAGAGAAATGCATCTTCGAATCACCGCTGCATAAGGAACAGTTAAATGCGCCCAACCCCGAAGTTTGCCAATTTTGGGGCTGTTACTGCAGTAGATATGTTGTATCATCGCAGGTAGGGCGCCGCTATGTATAGATCTGGGGATTGTACGTACTCACCACCCCGTCCTGAAGGCGGAGGATTTGCGCTGTCAATACTTGAGTAACTGCGAGTGATCGGTCCAGGCCGATGAATACCCCTCAGGCGCTGATTCAAGCTGCTTGACCAATCGAACGAGTTGAGCTATGTTTATTAGCTTTAGCTGAAGAATATGCCGTAGCCAATCTAAAAAACCTACGCGCGAGAAGATCACTATGGTGCTGTGCACGCGGGATGCTATCAGCGAAACAGGTCAACATAAGAGCACGGCTACCTTGAAAGACGAATTCGAGTCCTGCGGGAACTAAAAATCAGCCGCACAGATGCTACCAGAGAAAGGGAAACGTAACACGAAGCATAACTCGACCGTGGTGGCGCCAATCTGGTTGTTCAAGAAGCTCAGAACACCGACCGCGAGAATGCTGGCTTTTTCACCGATTTCCTGGAATAAACCCAAAAAAACATATCCCCCATCAGAGGAATCGAAAGGAACCACCGACTGACGCGTATACTCTGTCAGCGACTCCGAGGCGAGGCAAGCACGCCACCACATCAGATTTCTATCAACGTGAGTGTGCGAGGAGCATTAGTTGGCGCAGAGTGATCCAGAGTTGAAAAGGCAGGGTTTGCAGTATCAGATTTCTATGAAAAGCGAAACGTCATAGAACGGCGAGTCCGCGACGATGATTCTGACGACTCACGATACGGTTTCTCTTTGCCACTACTTGGCTGTCTGAGCCCCGCTGGCGTCGACGAAGTCTCCGCTGAATTTGGTGATTCATGGCCAGCTTAGAAGCACCCAGAAGTTGTGTACATTTTGGGAGGGTGAAGGTCAGAAACAAAAAGCATCTGGAAGATCATGATGTGGCAGTGACCCGATCTTCACATGTCCAGTCCCAACACGCTGAATTGATAGGCGCGTCGCGTGTCCAGCGCGTGGTTATCAAGTAGGCGCCCAGCGCTTCTTCAACGCTTGCTCAACGCAATGTTACTTTCGCCCAACCAGCCATTTGCGATCACGACTCCGGAAGGAATGAAGCGGCCGCAGAAGCCGCAAGGAGATGCGACCACAGTCTAGGCGTTAGGGCGTCTTCGCGAATCCGAGGAGTGGCGCTCAGGTGGCGCTGGAATGAACTGGAACTTGAGTCACTAGTGGCGGTGGCTCCTCCGAGTCCGCAACAAAGGAGTCCCGCGATGACGAGACAGGATCCAGTGACTGTCAGCCACCTCCACTTTCGAGCTACTGTGGTTCTGCCGCTCTTGTTATCAGACAATTAATATCATGTCGGGACTTGAGAAATCTCAACTTGGTCTCACTAGCAGAACAGATTCTCTCGGACACAGCCGGCTACAGTTTCGTCACTTCTCATCGATACTGCGAATATGTTCAAGGGGCTGCAGCGTGTCCGACGAAGTCGGAGTCGGAGTTTGAGTGGGCGGAGAGGCGGAGATGGAAAAGGGGCTGTAGATAATCAGTCCCATCACGAACGTCGAAAATCACGATCGGGCATGGTGACAGGATCAACAACAGCAGTCATCCCGATATGGCGATGGCGTTCTGAGGGCCAATTCGAATCGATTCGTCGGAGGCAAACGAAAAGCTTATAAGGAAATTATCCCTGCGAAGAAATAGATCGAACGAAGATTGGAAGGATCTGGAGTCCAGACCACCCTCTAGCCACCATCAGGGACTCTTCTGTGCCACGTGGCTGGGAACAGGCCCGGAAGGATGGATGCAATGATTTCGCCACGTGTGAAGGCCTGCCGTTTTGGGCGACCTAATGTAAGTGGAGAAAGATATACAGGTGATCGTACCGGTATCTCCCACCATCCTCCCCTTTACCCCTCAGTGTCCATGTCAGATACATACGTCCTCTTGCAATACGGCGCAGACGCGTTCAATGCCCGCTTTCAGGACCTTGAGGGCCGCGCAGCGTTCACTGTGTAAGCTCACGTCGTCTGCCTCGGTCTTCTGATTTTTGCGGACGCTCATCACCTCGCAGATCCCCTGTAATCGTCCATTCACCCTCTCCAACACCTCTGACAGCCATATACAGGCCTCACATAACCCAAACCTGATAGTGAAGCTGTCGCGCGAGGCCGTATGGTCACAGCATCACCCCGGCACAATGGGTCCTGACGCTGCATATTTTTACTTTGGTCCCTCACGCCCGTCGCACTCATCGGTGTACGGCGCAGGCACTCCCACGCCGACAGCCGGCTTCATCGTCTATGGCAATAATCGTAACTCGATCCCGATGGGCCACTTACGCCGGCAAAATCGTGAAGGTAGCCAGTGCGTACCTTCGTTGTTCTGTCGTCTTGCGGCGTAACCTGTTGCCGCATCAGCTTACCACCCTCTGATGCTGTTTTCTTAGGTCGCGGTATTTCACAGCCCAGAGTGGGCGGGAGTACAAGTGGAAAATAACGCCCCAGCGCATGGAAGTAAGTCCTCCTTGATCTTCCTGTCCAGCTCGTAGTGCGCTCGTTCCCAACGACTTCCAAACCCCGCCAATTAGGGGGCCCTCGGCCACGCGACGAAGCAGCTCGCGTGCTTCGTTCTGGTGCCTTAGAAGCGAAGCCCAATGGCGGCTGCGTTCGTTTCGGCGTCCGCGGTGTCTGTGTCGGAGTATCCGTACCAGCTGGCACTTGGCATGAGCATTAGGAAGCCGATCGAGGACCTGATCGTCTTACGTGCCGACACACCGGTGCAGTTGCGTTAAAAATACGGAGATGGCCGCCGCTTCGCAGGCGTTAGACCACCTCCGAGCTGCGAGGTCGTGGTATGGCGCCTGCACCATACACGCCCCCAGCTCACTCCCGTTTTCCGGTCGTAGAGCCGAAATTCCCACAGGCTGACATCCCTTTTATCCAGCTTGCTGACGGGCGAACAACACTGGCCGTATGGGAGCTCAGCACCCCGACGGATCCTTTCGACGCGCGACTAACAATCAAACACGCGGGGCTCGCGATTATAACGGAGATCATGACAACGCTCACGATAAATCGAATGAGCGAGAGCTTGGGCTGGTAGTCCTCCCGTTAGCTCCCGGCTCTCGCTCTGGCCATCTCGTGTTCCCTGCCTCACACGACATCACCTCCGCCTCCGCACTGAGTGTCTACTCGTTATCTGTCTCCTTCGCACTTCATCTTGTATCACCATCACATATAACTGCTGCCTCGCTGAATGTTTTCCTACCGCTACTGATTCATTACACCTGCATTCTATCCTTCTGTATGGTATACTACACCGTCGTCATCTCATCGCCCCTGTATTCCCGTTACATAAAGCCTCGCATAACACTTGTGACAATTCCCAAGTCTTTTGGGCTGCAGTGGTGTGCATTTCATTGCTACAGTGGCGAGCATTGCAGCGGTGGGAAAGCAGAAAACATAACATATGAGCATCTCGGATTTCGTTTTATGGGGATTTGTACCCGGACATTGTATTATGGCTCTGGAAATCGAAGTCAGCCTCGAGGTCTGTGCTGACCGAGATCGGTCCTCACCTTGTCACAACGCCGAGTTTACGCCCTTTTGGAATGAAAAAGTTCCTAAAACAATTAATAGCTACCTACCTACCTACCGGCATATAGACGGAGTACGCATTTAAATACATATGATCCCGTCCCGGTCATGATCAACTTATCGAAGAAATCAGCATGCGGTCTCCGTCCCATATACTTGTTCCTCCCAACTTCCATACCTCATTCCTTAGACGTCACCACGAAATCAAAGCGGAATAGTCGCACAGACAGATTTTCGATCGGGAGGGAAAAAATTATATTATGGAGTAAGGATTTCGTATTGGTCGCGGACCAAGCGTATATGTCGGGTAGGGCCGTGTAAGACTCAAATATAGCCTGAGAAGTGTGAGACTCAACCTCCCCGTTATTAACTAAAGGCAAGCTATTAACAGTGTTTACCATGCCCTTATCACGCTTAGAGCCAATTTTTTCGCCAGTCTCTAGTCGATCCCCGGAATTTTCCGCGCGAATCGCACCAAGGAATCTCGAGAGAGATTTATCGAGCTAAAAATCAGAGGGACAATGAAATTTTTCCGTCCATTCCTGGAAAATAGCGGCTATGTGCTAGCCGACCCTTCTCAACACTTTCTCAACAGAAAAATGTAATTCACATGTTAATAACACTGTTACTAAAGGGCTGTTAGTATTCAACACAAAGTTCCTGCCCTAAATTTCGGGGATTAGACAAGGTGCGGTGTGATAATTGCATACCGGACCGGTGACGGAAGAGCGCTACCGAGTCCGCGTGCGCGCCACGCGAGTGGGACTGCCACGTGCGCATCATCGGGATCGCGAAGGATCGGGATCATTTCTACAAAGATCCAGCCCCGAAATAATTAAATATGGGTGAAGAGGATGGGAAGGTCAAGAAAAGTCCTATCGGAACTTGCGTAGGACACATGCGTGTTCGCTGCTCCTTAGAATAAAGCGAGTTGATGTCTCGTGGCTGGGGTCCGGGTCTACGTAGAATAACAGTCAACACCAGGTTTCGGGATCCAGGGCGTCTGATGCCGCGTTGAACTAGTCAGAAATTATGACCAAAACCGGTTCTTCCTTCGAGGTTCCTTCGCTGGATATAGCCCTGGATTCAATAGCATCTCAAATCACGTAGCTCCCGGATCATGCTCGGACGGAGAAACGGAGTCAGCATCATCTTTTTTCCCAGGTAAACGTTAGTCCGAAGGAAAGAATTCAGCTGAGGACGGTTAGGCTGGCAATTGAAAGAGGAGAAGGATTGCCTACGCGGTCTCGAAACCACATATAGAAACCAACCGAAGTTTCAATCAATTCGAATCGAACACGGGATTTTTGATACAATTAAAACCCAAAAGAAATCCCACAAATCGAGAAAAAATTATTTCCGCAATAAAAAAAAAGTGGGTGTGACGCGTAACTTCGAATTGAGCGAAACTCTACAGTATATGGCGCCAGATGTGCTACGGATGTCGTCCAAGTTGTCATTGAAGCTTCCTTCCACCGCTGTAAGTAGTCTCTTATAGATAGACACGACAAAATCGGTGCTCGTACTTCGCATGTTGTACGCTGCAAGATGATCAAAAGAAACCCGTCCGAGAGCATATTCTAGGCTCAGAGCACCCGCGACGAGGCACTATAGTCTATACACCCGGTACCCGACGGTTTACATAAAGCCGTCGGCAGTTGATAGAAACTACGAAAACAAAACTCAGAAAGCTTTCGGGATAACACAAAAATTTGAAGGAAGTCTATATATTTGAACTCCGCGGCCCACCGCCAATCAATTGCAGCACTTGCTGTCGATGTCACTCATGTCAATGATGATCTCGATTTGAACCCACTGATCTGGACCTACGCCCACATTTGAGAACTGGAAATCAAGTGACCGATGCTTGGTTTTCAACTTGAACTGCCATTTTGTTCATCATTTTGAGGTTTGTTATAATCATAACCCATTTCCTCATGTGTGGAACCACGGACTGGCATCGTGAACACACCACTAATTGAGTACGGTCCATTTATTCCTGATGTATCCCTCAAGTGCTAGTGGACCAAGAAGAAAATTTGGCACCAAGAAGGGAGCAGTGTATTCCTTCTTTGCTCCTACAATAGCATCAGTAATGGCGACGTTTAAACTGAACTTGAACCTCAAAGGCATCATGTGACCGTCGCGTTCTCCAATTCAGCGACCAAACACACCACGACAAAGATGTTTTCGTAAATTTGACTAGTCCATTACAGTATTGGTCTATTTTCCCTTCTTTTGGCCCATACTGTAGAAGCGAAGCGCCCGCATATCTTGTATTGTAACACGGATGCGAATGACGCGAAGAAATTCAAGCACAAGGTTTGCCAATCCAAACCTCGATGAAACAAATTGTAGAAATGCCTTCTCGGGTGTAGCTGCTGGAGGTGTAGCAACGGAGTAAATCCATATCTAAGGTCGGGGCAGTATCAAGTTTCACAAAGAAAACGCTCCGCAGATACATGTACCCCGGAAAACTAACTACTTCCGCCCATCAGACCTAAGGCAGTACGGAAGCATGAATGAGCAGCGCAATGCAGCGCAGGCTATTCCAACGAGTACCATATACCCCAGATACCCTCCCGAGGAGCTGTGCTTCATATAGAGCGCAAAGAGCGACGATGCGATGGACTTGAAGCGGAGGCATGGGTGACAATAACTTGAGCACAACATAGTGTTGCCGCGGTCCGGTTCCGTCCGGTTCAACACCCAAGTTTGCTGAACCCAGAACTGAACCCGGGGTTCGGTTCAGCAAAAACCTTGAACTTTGAACTGGACCTTGGGTCCAGGTTCACCGAGGTCCAGTTCAAGTTCAAGAGCGGTTCGGACGCGTTCGAACTAATTTTTCTTCCCACGCCAAACAAAGTACTTATTTTGGATACAGCTATGACACGATGTTGCTTACAGTCGATGCTGACTCTAGATTTGACGCGCGTTAAGGCAAACAAGGACAACATGAAATCCTTAAGCCTCTGCAGGTCGAGGGGTGATTTCCCACCATCAAATATATGGATTGGAAGGTAGTTACTAATAAAATGAGAGGACATTGAACTCCATAGCAAGGGCGGAGCCGGGGATGTCGGGAACTTCGAAGAACTTACAGTAGCGCCCAAGGTAGCGCCGATGGGGCTCGGCCGACGTGATGTTTTTTCTACGACCAGGTCTTGACAAATTATTTGAAGGGGCCACAGACAAATGACTCGGACAATAGTAGTGATGGGCGCGCACACTGGCATGGGCATATAAATTTAACTTGTGATGGGTGGTACAACAGTGAAGTGCAAAATGAAGCAGACGATGAACTACCGGACCTTGAATAGTACTTAGTACAGTGTAATGTATATATTCAGTTCGAAGTTCGAACGGGTTCGGACAGGTTCAGTAAGGTTCGGGGAATTTTGGAAATTCTTGAACCATGAACTGGACCTGTGGTTCGGTTCAGCGAACGTCACAGCCACTGAACCGGACTTTCGGTCCAGTTCAGGTCCAGTTCAGGTTCAGCAGCGGTTCAGAACTGAACCACGGCAACACTAGCACAACAGCAGAATCAAAGTAAACGAGTCGGACGTACGGGAGCGAGGCCACGAGAGATGGTTCCTACCATTTGGGAGAGGCCAGTGACACTTCCGACGCTTGCGCGGCTCGGCGCAGAGTCCATGATGAAGAGCATCGTCGCCGCTGTGTCATGTGCGTCTGCATCAATTGCCTTTAAACAATGAAGGACAGCAAAAACACACCAAAGGAGAAGTAGAGCACAAATACTGAGCTAAGCTGACACACTAGCATCACCACTACTGCTTTATCCACACGTCCCGCGCGCCTTGCAAATGCACTTAGGACTGGAAACGCGCAAAACGCGAACATCAGCGCGCAGAATCCGGCACTGAACACGCGCCTGGCGCCAAAGTAGCGGATGACACGACCGCCGAGGACAACCTGCGTTACCGCGTTGCTAATTCCGCATAGGCCCATTATGAGGCCGATATTGTATGGCCTGAAACGACGATGACGATGAGCAGGTGGAGAAACTCAATAAATATCGTCTCACTTGAGTCCCAATCCGCCGAGGGCGATTGGGGTAGAATACATCTTGGAATGAGGTTCACACGGGTTTTGAAAATGAGATAGAACGAGATTGCTTACGAGTGGAATCAAAGCCCCAAAAGCCATATCGGAGAAACAGAGCAGCGAGTGGTTGAGCAAGGCGATACGGACGTCGCGTGTGAGCAGCTCGCGCAGCGGAGGAACAGGTTCGGGAGGGGCAACGGCGGCGTCCTCTTCACTCAGCAGGGGATCAGTCTCCGCCGGATGTTGATTGTTTCGCTTGTTCTTTGCGCGTTCCACGGCCGATGGAAGGGTCTGTTTGGTGGGGGAGTAGATGTTGAATTCGCAGAATAACCAATGGAGCAGTATTTACCTCCCGTAAGCCGAGAAATGCGAACACAAAGGACGCGAAAGCGACAGCCGAGGCCACGGAACAGGGGAGGAAATACGGGTGCACACGCAGCAGTGCGATTTTTCCCAGGGTATCCGGCCATTTTGCTGCAGGATTTGCCAAGACGCCACCGATGAAAGGGCTGTCATGGGTAGGTATCAGCGGAGAAGGCGGCCATAACAGCAGATATACCTAGTCGTCGAACCGACACTCCACATTAGCGGCAGGAACGAGAAGGCATCCGCGACATTTGAGGGGTCAGAGATCTCGTATGCATGTCAATAGTGCTTAACGCCGTAATAATACTAATGATAATTCGTTTACATACCTCGTTCATCACGGTCTTTGCGACACCTGGTGCTACGTGCAGGGGCAACACTAAGCGGAGAGATAATTACGCACCAAGGTTCCCGTTAAAGCCTCCGTGTATAAACCGAAAGCCTAAGAGAATTCGGCGATAAATCGAACTTAGTATAGAAGAGCACCGGTATTTACCAAGAAGCGTCCAGAAGGAAGATGACAGCCCGAAGCCCAGCATTGCCAGTCCCAGTCCCAGTGGTGCCAGAAGTAGCACCGGCCGTCGACCATAGATATCGGAGAGCCTACCGAATTGATACACAGTGAGAGCTTCTGCAACAAGGGGGTCCAACGATAAGGATAACCGACATCAGGTTAGGGAGGGGGGGGTCCGGCCAGGCGCGAAAAAAAAACTTTTGTAGGTCAAAAGTTTTTGTGCTCAAAATGTGCTGGATTTTGAGTTTGAGACTCCTGGGTAGCTAGATATATAGGAAACATTATTTGAATGCCTCCTAGAGGGTGTTTTCGGCATTATTTCAGTGTTTCGGCTTTGCAGAGAGCCCAGCACAGCCATTGAACAGAAAGAGGCAACATTTGTTCATCGCAACGCGCACACCACACGGAGGCCAATTTCTGGGATGTATATTTCAATGAATTATTCCCCTGTGCTTTTCCTGTCTTCGCCTCGACAAGCACAAGATTTTGCTAATTCATCTGGCTCTGCTGCCGTGAATTTGCGATGCCGAGCTCTAAGTATCCATTTGGGGGCCCGTTTTCGTCTCTGCTACAACTTCTAGAGTATTGGACCGCTGCAGAGGACTGCACAGTCTGCACTGCATCAAGCCTGTGAGTACCTGTTAACGGAAGCAAAAAAAACAATATTTTGTTGTACGGTACGATAGCCGGCTGTAACCGGCCCGCATCAGGGGTGGGAAACTCCTTCCCGATATGGAAGGAGGGTGGGGGGGAGGGGTCGAGCTGGCCTTGGAAAAAAACTTTTGTAGGTGATATCGTTTTCTCTTATCGTTGGACCCCCTTGTTCTGCAAGGAAAAAAGACGATTCCTGGATTCGGATAAACAGGCTGGCAAGTGGAACGACGCGGAAGAAGAGCGCCCACCAGCATCCCAGCATAGAAGCCGGTTTTTGTCTCGTCCCCACCCGTAATTCCTGTGTCGCGCACGAATTGAACCACGAACGGGTATATCACCAACCCTGGCGATATGGTGTGTCAGGTTCTTCTCGTAATCACAGAAAAAAACCGGGACCGCACCTGTCATCGGCTCGGCGAATTGGATTAACAGAAGAATGAAGAGCTGGAATTTGGGAAGGGGAGTGCGGGTGGACGGTGTTTCCTGGGTTTGGGGGGGAGTCTCTTCAGAGTGTGGCTCGTCGTCGGACATGGTGAACCTCTAGAGGAACGGGAGGTGAAGATAGAGGTCACGGTAAGTGGCACGGTTCTGGGATGACTCGAGTCTCGCGTCAATATCGCCGTTTCGGCTTGATCGTAGACGTGCGGCCCGGTGGAGACCGCACAAAGAAGCGGAGAGATACGGTCCGGCCGCCCCGCCAGCGCTCGAGCCCATCAGGATCCCCGACATCCGGATATGGAAGTCAATTCAACCAAAACTTCGACCAAGCACAACTCACAACAAAACTGAAGGTCAGAGGGGATAAACAGCCGTGTATGCGTACATACGAGCTCAAATATTTTTGAACACATTATTAGGACCCAAATTTCATACAACTCGTATTTCAACTAAAGCTAGGCGGGCATATGGCCTCAATATCTGACAATCTGTTCTCGTTCCATCCATTTAACGCGAAACAAACACTAATACTTCAATGTTTCAATTGGTGACAGTGGCCTAGGAGCGGGATTAACACCGAGTGTTCGGAAGAGGAGCAGAGACACGTACCTTGGAGAGCGAAACCGAAGTCTGCGCCAAAAGGCGACTGTTGGCACTTGCCCCCGTTGACAAGGTAATTGATGTTTGCCCAAGGATGACACCTTCAATGTGCGCACCAGAGGCGGCAGTAACTGCGCCAGTCACAACCCAGACGATGTTGCTTGCAACCGCGCCACCTGCTAGGACCACTTTTACGTTCGATGAGACAGTCAGCGTGCCGCCGACCTGGAAGATCCATGCTGAAGAAAATAACCAGTCAGCCATGTTGATGGGATGAATAGCGGTATTCTCACTGTCTGTGGCACCGCCGGTGATGGTAATGCTGCTGCCCACGGTAACTGCACTAGTCCACTTGTACAAGCCGGGCGTTAAGATGCGGCCTCCGATAACGCCTGCGCAACGTCTGAGGTACAACGCAAAACATGACACGCTATGAACTCACCGGTCGCGAGATTAACAAAATTGGGGCTCGGCCGGCTATTTGCGTCAGTGAATGCGGTGCCCATGTCCCCGACGGCGACGGTGAGCGTGGCAGGGGTGGGAGTGGCATACGAAGCGGCGAAGATCTTTCCATTGACTTGGGGGGAGGTAGAAAACTGCCCGGTAGAATCCATGACGAGGGCGAATCCAGTCAGGCCAGGGGCTGCGATGGGGCTAACGCCAATTGCCCCAGCTTGATGTAAAGTTTAGCCATCTTTTTGCGTCAGGACGCCGAAAAAGACGTACTAATCACTGAAGGCGGAAGGGTCGAGACCCCCGCTTTGGCCAAGATCGCGTAATTGGCTGCGGTGCGAAGATTGACGGCGGCAGGTCCCAGAGCAGAGACGCTTCCTAGCACAGTCTATCCGAAAAATAGTGAGTAAATGACTGGCTCCGCGGAATGAAGTGAAATACCAAGAAGTAGATGATCAAGGGAGTTGAAATCATTTTGCTGCAACGAGGGCTAGTGGAGTGTATCGCAGGGAAGTAGGATTGAAGCTGAGGAATCCCTGGCTCTCGACAGGCTTAAATACCTTTTGTACGACGACCAGGCGCTGAAACGTCGTCATATCTATAACCAGCCGATGACCAGGTTTTCCGCAACAACGTTCCTAGGGTCCGACAGGCGAAGCTGAAGGGAGGAGACAGCAAGGAAGGGCAATCGCCGGATTACCAAGTTTTTAGACGCAGCGAGCAGTTCTGGTCTGGCCATCATCGTGATTAGACTCGTTGGGAGCATCTCGGTCGCCGGAAGGCGGTTGGCAAGAAGAGAAAACAACGGGTAAGCGCACCAGTGTATACCAGTGGTACAGAGAAAACGTCGGAAGCATGACATTAAGGTTATGCAGCCTGTGTGCAGTCGAAGGACGCCAAGTTCGATTCAACCTGTCCAACAACAGTATCTATGGCACGACTGCGTCATGCCGCCTCGACCGGACACGTTGAACAGTTTGAATGCAAAGACTGCTTGGTTGCTCGCCACTCAAATAGGTTGAATGGAACTTAAAGTTATATTTGTCGAGCCTGGGACGCTTGCGCTGCCGGTGCCTTGATTGCTCTCCGAAGTAGTAAGAACGGTCACAGAGAAGGACGGTAAGGCCTTACCGAAAGCGGAAACGATAGAGTTGCGATTGTCAAGGTCTGCAATGGCTGCGTCATCCTGGACGCTTGAACGGAAGCTGCCGAAGAACCTGGATGCTCGTCACTCGATCATTTGAAGACTTCAATCCAGGCACTTCAAATTCGTCGACAACTGGTCAAAATTCGAAGGCGTCGATGTTCGCCTGATGACAGGGAAGGCAATCCTGGATCTGAACGGGAATATCGAAGAAGCCTTGTATTTACTTTGGCTCGACAGTGAGTGTTGAGATGACCTAGGAGCAGCCGATCCTGGAATTCGTACTCGGATTAATACATCTGGCCCATGCGCAACCTTCAAACGTTGAGTCAAACACCGGAACGAGGGTTATGACGCAGGGCTTGTCGCTAGCCCGACGATTCTTTGAGAGGTGGAGTGGTCGAAGTGAGGGTTGGAATGCGGACAAGACGACAGAATCAAGCGCCACTAAAGCGCCACAAAAAAAAGAAGACGCCAAGGATTAATAGATTGTAGTACTTTTGAAGACCAATCCACCGCGTACCTACACACTCACTTCCAGCACCTCTACGCCTCAGCCCAGGGTCTCGGGACGAACCCTGCTCAAGGATTCCGCACGAAGCCAACCGCCGGGGGCCCGTGCAGCGCCCGCCGCATTACGCCTAAGTTTGCTATCCATTGCAGTCAGACCCTCGTACATTTGAAACCGATATCAAGATACGTACCAGGCATGCGGGACCACGTTTTGGCGTTTCTACTGCGCACTCCGCCAGACTTGAGCGCCAGAGCATGGTCCGTGAATTTGCGGATTTTGCGAGATGGGAGCGTCGCTGGGATTGGGCGCGGGATCGTTGAGGTGACGCGTATTGTGCGCGAGCTGTCAGGCGGGACGGGTCGATTTGTGAGTGGAGCCAACGACAAAGGAGGAAAGAAGAAAGGAGAAAGAAACATACCCAACGACAATATCCTTCGCTTTGGGAGTGCGCGTACGTTTTCGTTTGGCGGGTTTAGGCTCCCGCAGCGACTTTTTGGACGAGGGGGCAGAGGCAGAAGCAAACGCGGAAGTGAAGAGATGGTCGGGGAGGTGATTTGGGTTGGTGGACTGCTCGTCGTCTTCGTCGTCCTCATCGCTGTCGCTATATTCCTCCAAATCCTGCTCACCCGAAATCTCGCTATCATCGTCCTCGTCCTCGCCCTCTTCCTGTGCCGCCTCTCGCATGGCGCGCTCCATCCTCGATTCTACACCCTCCTCCTCATCATCACCCTTCTTTCCCTTCTCTCCCCCTGCCCGCTCCTTCAACCTCCTGTCCCTTTCCCGATTCTTCTCTTTCTGCCTTCCCCGCTCCTTCGCAACGATCTGCTCCCTTGCGGCATCCCGCGTCCGTACAGCGCGTTTCGCCTGCGTGTGGGGTACCGCTATCGGTGCATCGTCGTTGTCAGACTCAGAGTCGGAGTGTGCGGACAAGTTGGGCGAGCGGATGCGCATTGTGTGGAGGAAAAGGAATGAGCCGTATTGGTGTGTTTGGCAAGAGCGTGGGTGCACAGCCTCCTCGACGTTTGCTACTTAGCGCCGACTCTAACGTGGAAATCGCCATTACAGCGGGCGGATGTCCCAAGAGAAGTTTTACCCTTCGCCCCGCCTCATTTTTGTGCAGAATGTTGACTCGAATATAAAGCTTTTCTCAAAATCCTTGCATCTGTCTGAAAACCCGCCCTTCGGAGGAAAGATGACTGTCTTCTTCAAAATTCCAAGCCAGAGGTCCTAGCGGATCCGCACCTCTTTCCCAAAGGCACAGGTCCCGGGCCTTACGAATACAACATCGCAATATATCCTTTTCACATTGCTGCGAAATTTTGGCGAAATTGTATAAGAGAGCTCTGATCAAGTGGGGTTTCCTCGATCCCTAACAATGTTAGGGATCGTAATTCATTGCTAGGAATCGTAATTCGCCCCTTCTAGGCAACCCGCTTCCGCATCTAGCGGATCCTCCCTCTTGTGCGGCCGCCAGCCCCTGGCCCTCTGCTGATTGCGCACTTCTGGTCCGGTGGTGTTGAGCCGCATCTTCGGACTCGGATTCAGTGTATATTTCCCCTTGACGCGATAGCTCGGGCTTGATAGGGCTAGAAGGTTAGTTCACCTTTCGTGTTCCTTATGCGTCCTCGACGGCGGCATGATCACCTTCAATTCGCACCCTCGGTTCCTACTACACCGCGTGCCGGAAGTGGAGAATCCCAGGGAACGCAAGGAGATGGCGATGGCGATGGACGTGAATATGAGGGGAGAGCACATACATGTATGTATACCCAGCCAAATTATAATTGAATTACTTAAACTTAACTCTAGGAAATAGGGATGGGCCGTGCACCACATCGACGCTGTTGAATTTTATCGACTCGCACATCGATATCCCCACATTTCAGTGAGTGCTCTGGGCGACGCATGGTGCTGCGACGGATCCAATCTCCCACCCAAACTGCAATGGACCAGTGATGGTGGTGTGGGTGTCGCGGTGCAGGGACGCTCCGAGATTCAGCAGAATACGGTATCCCTTAACATTCACGAATGAATAACTGACACGCAGCGCACGCAAGATGAACGAGCTCACCGAGAAGGAAAACGCTGTGACGATCCACCTGAGAATGCAGAATCGAATCAGGGTAGTACTGTTGACTTGGAAGGCAGGTACATACCCATATAAAATGTCACCATACGAGGGGTTCGTGAGCCCGTACAGAGAAACGTCGCCAATGAGGATCACTTTTCCGTGTTTCAGTCAAGAACCGAGATCATTGAACAGTGAGGGCCTTACAGACGGCGAGCAAGTACGCCCACGTCCCATCGCGAACGATGAGGAGCAGAAGCGGCAGCTTACCCCACCCTTCTCGTATGGCCTGGACGAATCGGACCACGGTGAGCGAAAACAGCACCGTTTGGAATAGGACCGCGGAGGCTCTGCAGACGGAGGTCAGAGTGCTGAAGAATAAATGGCTGGAGGCATCTACCGACCCATAAAAGATGAATGACTTGGGGAAATGAATTATGATGCACTGATAGTCGTCGTCGAATCTTGATCCAGATAACGAAAAACTGAGGGAGAAGAACATCACCAACAGCTCCACACAAAAGAGGCTGAGTACGAGGGCCTTGAGGCGTCGGTGGTTGACATATAATGCGAACACTACGACAGCTGAGCAAAGAGTGAAGTTTTGCACATATGCATACCTCTCAAGATCAAAATATAGTCGACGGCCGCAACAAGGACGAGGACCGCCACAGCTTGATAAATTGCCCAGACCTCACAGTCATGAAAGGTCCGGTTGAGTGGCGGGGTCAGATCTGTCCCGACAAATAAAACCGATCTGTTCGATGCTGATAATTCAGAAGGGCAAATTATTGTCAGAGGGAAAAACGGACATGTGCAGAAGCAGCGGGAAATACCGGACGAAGAAGAATAGGCATTTCATTGCTGTCCATGGTCTTCTGTATATCAGAAGTTTTGAGTATGAGGTGAAGCACAAAGAGATATGCCTTACGACCAGACTACTGCGACCTACCCAGAATCAGTTTATACGGTGAATAGGCATCATATGGAAGACTCACCTCTTCATCGAAGGTTAGGAGTATGTCGTACGTGAGAAGCGCTAGACTGGCAACTGCGATGAAACTTCAGCCTTGGGAATTAAGAGGAGACATTAATGAACCCTCCCTGCGCTTCGATTCACCGCCTGTGCGCCGAGTAAAGCCTCGAGGTCGCTCATGCGCACGACGCAAAATCAAGGTCTCGGACAAATAATGGGGGCTGGTATTATAGGTCCGAGTCCGCTTGTCACGTTGACATGGTGATAAGTCCGATGATAAGTATCGTGGAGGTTGAGTGAATAGTCAATGTTCAAGTCCGAGTCTAACTATTCCTGCCGTGATATGTTAGGTGTATACGGTTGGATATACATCAGGCCTTTATCCATGCGTTGCGTCCGCGCTCCCGCACGCTCCTGGTATGATTATTTTTATTATCATAGTATGAAACGCCGCTGGGCGCCAACTTAGTCTCACGTAGATAGACGCTTATATGGACGCTCGTACCTCGTAGCAGCAGTGACTTGAACTGCCGCACCTTGCCAGCGCGTGGGGGTGATGTCCCTTGCTCGCACGGAATATTGTCATTGCAAGTTAGCACGGAGTATTATGACTTACTGAATAGATACTTGATAGACTCTATTGCGTCGTGGTGGTGGCAGCAAGGTGGCAGGTGGCAGTACAGTACTAGATGACTCATGTGCAAAACAGTCGTAAATACTCTTGCTCCTGACCCCAATGACTGAATCTCTCATACGCTTGGATCAATCGATTTTCATCGTTCCTTCGTTCAATTTGGAATATGGTACAGCATTGCGCGATGTTCCTGTTGCGTACAAAACGTGGGGGACGCTCAATAGCAGCAGGGATAATGTTATGATTATCTGTCACGCATTTACAGGCAGCGCGGACGTCGAGGACTGGTAGGAGGTAACGTATAACACGACTGGCATAATTCATTCTTTTTTTTAACAGGTGGGGTCCATTACTAGGTGAAGGCAAGGCATTTGATCCGGAGCGGTTTTTTATCTTCTGTGCGAATGTTCTGGGATCTCCATATGGGTCTGCGTCCCCGATAACTACAAATCCGGACACAGGTAGGCCATATGGACCAGAGTTTCCTGCGACAACTATTCGAGATGACGTACGGTTCGTACCCTCCAACAGTTTCGAGCCGTTGACAGAATCAGTCGAACTCACCTGGTATTGAAGGATACACAAGCATGTTCTTGACTATCTGGGCGTGAACTCTGTTGCAGTGGCCATAGGAGGCTCCATGGGCGGCATGACCGTTCTCGAATGGCCACTCTGCACGCCGCGAGGATATATACGGCACGTTATCCCCATCGCAACATCAGCTCGCCACTCTGCGTCAGTGCAAAACGTTTAACAAATTATTTTCGCCCCATTTCCTCACCTGGACCTCCACAGGTGGTGTATCTCGTGGGGAGAAGCGCAGCGCCAGAGTATTTACAGCGACCCCGGCTACAAACACGGGTTTTACCTCACCCAGCCGGCGTCGGGCCTCTCTGCTGCGCGCATGAGCGCACTCCTTACATATCGCTCGCGCGATTCCTTCGAAAGCCGCTTCGGGCGGCGGGCCCAACCCAAAAATCTTTCCATCACCACTGCACCAACCCCACCTAGTTCGCCTCCGCCCTCATCGCAATCGCCTGAAGACGCGGCTGTGGCGGCGCACAATGACGGGCACCACAAAATGATCGCAGCAAAGCCGCCACTTTTTTCTGCCCAGTCCTACCTCCGGTATCAGGGCCAAAAATTCACTGCACGCTTCGACGCGAACTGTTACATCCATATCACCCGGAAGCTTGACACCCACGATGTTGCGCGCGGGCGCACCACTTCTCCGGACGATGACGATGACGGCGCTGCGCTTCCGAGTATATTATCCATGATCCCGCCCCGCGCGTTGGTCATAAGTGTGGCGAGCGATGGGCTCTTCACGCCGAGTGAGCAGCGCGAGCTTGCAGGGCATATTCCAAGCGCGGATCTTGTGATGATTGACTCTCCCGATGGACACGACGGTTTTCTGCTCGAGTTTGCGCAGATCAATGGACATATCGTGCGATTCTTGCGCCGCGAGCTACCAGAGTTGTACACGGGCGCGGACGGTGAATGCTATGCCGCGGATCCGATTGCAAGTGCGCCCGACTTTCAGGTAAAAAACACCAGCGTCTTCGGCGAGGCGGAAACAGATCTCGCCAATTGGTGAATTGCGATGGATTGTTCTGATGTTGTTGCCGACTTGCCGTGGGCTTACGAAAATCGAGAAATGCTAACGGGCAGTGTGTGCCGGTATGGGGAGCTCGTGTAGTGCTTATGTACACTACTTCATAAACCGGTTTTATCATAATTGGATGGAGCAAAAAATTACCCGGGGCCATTGTTTTTCAAGCCAGCCTTTGGCTCCGACCCTCCGGCACCGTCACCACCAACCACAGAGCTCGCGAAATCACCCGCTAATCTCTTGTATTGTGCACTGCATGTTGTGGTTTTTGTTCCATTCTCCTCATTCCTTCTTTCCTTCCTTCATTGAATGTCTGCCTTGGCAGCGCGAGTACTGAACTTCGTCTCGACCAAGTTGGCCGAAACATAGATTTCGAGTGATTAGAAAAAGCCAAGAGTGATCCAAAACAATCGCGAAAAGATATAGCAGCAACTCGTTTCGATCGAGTGACCTCGGGGTGCCCTAGGGTGAATATGGGCCCCGCGCGCTTCCAGACTGCGCCATGCTGCTGTGTGATCCGTGCCTCAATGTAACGTTGTCCACTGGGCAAGTCATATGCACAGCGACTGCTCAACTCATGGCGCAAGAAATCGTCCATCAGCAACAGTGCGCCCCCCTGGATCCAGTGTCTTTACGCATTTTGATTTCTGTGTGGTTCACCGAGGACCGTCCTTACAAGAGAGGCGGATTTATTCGGGCGCGGCATTAATTTACCCTCGTAACTCGTAATGCAGGGTATACGTATTTAAGTGCAACATACGGCCGGGAGATCCTCTGCAGTAAATGATCCATATCGTCAGTATCATATCGCAGCTGTAGACAGCTGCACACGCACACATTATGTGCGACTTGTCCCGTATGTTCATTCCCCCAGATTTCTCGTCCATGGCAGGAACACCCTGGGGTTGATGCTGCGTGTTGTTTCCCTGGAAGAGCTCCGCTTCCCGGTCGCGCTCTGCAACGACCGCGTCCTCGGTGTATGTGTCGTCCAATTTGCTGCTGCACCATCCCAGTTTAGTGCACCAACCCTCCGGAACTGGGACCAAAACAAATCAGAAAGGAGGTTGCATGTATATTGCGACGCACATAAGTTTATTATGCCCCGGATGCAAGAGCTATCGGTGCTGTGGCTGCACAGTGCTATGACGAGAACGAGCTTAGTCACACGCCTGAATCTGAAGCAAGAAACGGAATCGAATGCGAACGCACAGCAGCACATGCAGCAGGACAGGAACATGTCACAGCAGTCGTTTCCGGACATTTAGGCCAGCCTAGTTGCAAAAGAATGGTATGAGGTGAGGGTGGGGGAAAGAAAGAAGCCAAGGCTGTGTGACTCAGTGTGAGGCTCTGCACCCAGCAACCGAGAATTGATGAATGTCCGCCGGCGACAGATGCCCGTGTTTAATAATGTTAGAACATTCGTTGAAGTTATAGATTACTTATTCCACACGGCAGACTTTTCAAAAACGCGACTACTTCCTGCGCAAATATTTCGTGGATCTTGCTGGTCGGATGCAGTTTGTCTCGCCAAACAGCGCCGCCTGCTCGACTAACGTCTTCCTTCGGGATCCCGTATTCTTTCGGATTATCGAGTATGCGATTGAAGGTATCCAAGGCGGAGAAGGTGAGCACTCGCGCGTCGGAGTGGGCAGAGGCAAAAGTCTGCACTGACTTACGAAGGTCAGAGTTCCAATTCAGGTACGTGGCGCTAATGTCGGATGAAGCATTCGTGCCTGTAAGTCGCTAATGAAGTGCATATACCCTGCACACAATCAATATACACATACCTGCGGGAGTTCGCCCGACGGGTGGGACGTCGATGAATAGAAATATACGCGCCCCAGCAGCGTATAGTTTCTCTTCGAGGCTGAATAATAATTCAAGCGTATCCGCATGCGTCTGCGCATAGCTGATAATAGTCAGCCCGTCAGTAGCCGGAGGGCTCAGTTCCCTACGCGCAATCGTTTATTCCGACCCACGTTACTTTACGTATCTTCGTGAGCAGAGAAACGGTGATGGTTGTGCCAGTAAATCCGAAATACTCACCGAATAATGAATCGGCAGCATCCCACGACAACACTTCGCGGTCCATGGCGTAGCCCTCCAGAAAATTTCGATTCACCTGGTTTTCGACAGCAGGGCCGAAACCACGCGCTGGTACACGTGCGCCTCCAGCGGCGTAATCGTGTACAAGTAAATCGGGATGCGGAGAGTGCTGCATCAGAAGATATCCTACCCAATTCGTACCGTCTTTATCGGCATAGGTCAGGTACTTGTATGGAACAGTTTTTCGATCAATCTTCTGCGGCGGAGGCAGATTCGCGGCGTATCCAATGGCAGAATACGAATCTCCACTGAAATTACTGAGCGAATGGCAATCAGAAAAATATGACCTACAAGATGAAAAGGTTTTTGAGCGAATTGAATCCCGGCCAAGGTGAACGGTCATTAAACGACATGTTCTCTATCTTTGAATCAGGGGAAGATGCTCGTTCTTTTGGCGCATTCAAGCCGTCTGTCAGATTTGTTGCTCCCAGGCTGCTGGAGTCGTTATTGGGCCCGTTATCTTGAGTCCGACGTCTTCCTGCTACACAGTTAGACAAATGAGCCGAATTCACATTGAGACCGAACTCTTGCAGAACCTTTCAAGGCCGACAGGAATCGCTTCATCGAGGCGAGATGGGAGTTAGAGTGGCAAGATAAATCCATCATGATGTGTGACGTCACGCTAACGGCCTGGCTTCCACTGTCACCACATTTTTTCGTGCGGCCTTCGACGCTTCGAGTTCTGCTTTTCATGGAAGATAGTGGCATTCGAAATACTGGCCGAGTTCCCGGCTCGTTTCCTCTTACCGGCCAGGCGAGTCCCAGTCAGTTGCCAGTCAATCACACGGATGTAGTTTGCTTGAAGCTGCCGCAAAAGATTCATAAATCACTCAATGATCAGCGCTCACGAGTGCTCTATCATAGTATGTCCAATGAGACTGAGATTTATATCACCTCGCAAGTGCTCCGCTGCATTGCTCGCCTCCTCCTCACCTCTTACAGTTGCTAACAGTGACGCGCATATGGGCCTACGTGTCCCTCGCTGAAGTCGGGCCGATGTGTCTCTCGCTGAAGTCTTGGGGGAACCAGGAACATCTTCGACGTGCTCGCCCCTGTTCCTGATTCAGATTGAATAACTCCGAAATTCGAATCACGGCACCGCCCTGTCTAATTTAAAGCCAGGCGTATATAGCCTACACTGGCGGTGCCATGGGCAGCTTTGCTCGCCTTCATTTCGCGCCCTCCATCGTACACTATTTGCTTCTCTTCTAATCTCTGCGCCGCCTCCGTTCCTTCTCGGTTGTCGGCGAGCTCATGGTGAGTCTTGGTTCGAGACATCACGTTGCGCTTCAAGCTTAAAGTCCACCTTCAGTCTTCCCAATCCGCCCCGAATATTACATCTAGCGCGCAGGGGTTCTCCGGCCTGCCCTCTTCGTCGATGGCGATATCGTCGTCTAGCTCCCCGCGGTCGGTAGACTGTCGCTATTTTCAGCGTGTTGGATGCTCATTACAAGCGTAGAGCCTCTTCGCAAATTGCCTCGTCTTCGCAGGCTGCTTCGCCTTCATTCTTTTCATCCTCTCATCCCACCAGCTCGCTTTCCCAAATCACGACAACCTCTCCATCGACACCACTACAATCCGTATCTACCTCCTCAACCAATAACTCTCCTTCCATGTCTCCAAGTTTGCAGAGCCAAGTGAGCCTCGTCCATCAATCACCCACCTTCGAGCTCACCAAACAATTTATAGAATCCTTCGCAGGCCGCCATTGCCAGCGCCCGAGTGACACCGCTGTCGCACCGGCCTGGCGTTATCGCCGCAATCGCCGCATCCATAGTCGCCACGCTCCTAATTGCGTCCCTCGTTTTCTTGCTATATCGCCGACGCCGCATACGGCAAATGCAAATCGGGAGTAGCACTTCGGAGCACCTCTTCATGCCAGAACCTACGCGATACGAAGATGCCAAGCCATGGAACTACTCTCCGCCCTCGACACCAGGCTCTGGGCGAGTAGACGCCGCATCGCCGCCGTTGACACCCTCGACGCCGCTGACCATCGACCGGCGAGCGAGGCGAAGTATCACCAGCCTTGTTAGCAAAGCGCCACACTACACTGTTCGCTCGCACGCAAGTATGACCGACGTGTACGGCTTCGGGCAGGACCTCGCCTGGAAGGAGGCCCATTACGAGCATCCTCTCCCCGCACATGCCTCGACCTCAATGCATCCTGATATTGATATCACACCCGCGCCGCCGTCGATGCATTCCGAAATCGACGTCGTACCGCCCACACCGCCCTCCGAAATTAATCACACCATGACCCCCGCTATGCCTCTCATGCGCAACCCCTCCACTGCGTCGTCCGTCAACTCCGAATACTCCACCGCATCGATGGCCTTGAGCCGGTCGGTGCCACATGATATTAACGAGGAGCAAGATATGCCCCCCGAGGGACAAGGATCGAGACGCCTTGTCTGATTCACATGGACCTGTAATTATATACACGAAACACACGCTTCTTCCTGGGTCGATAAAGTAGAGAAGACAATTATTATAACTGTACTTTTTATGTATGTTGTACGTTGAACTAGACGGATATCTTGCTTTGCTCACGACTTGCTCGATAAAACAGAGCAGACAATCATTGCAGTTGTACAGTACAACTGCAATGATTGTCTGCTCTGTTTCAGTACATAAAAGTACAACTTGTACTTTTATGTACTATTTGGGACCCCCTAGTTGGCCACCCCACCTAGTTGGCCATTGGCAGCTAGAAGGCCAGGGCTTTACAATTATGACTGGGCAGAAGGGAATACGACCTCGAATGAATGTTCAGACCAAATTTCGGCCGAAAGTGATGAGTTGATCGACATCTACGTCATCGCGGATCAGGATCCGAAGCGTGGGGACATCAATTTCTTATCAATCGGCCCACCAGCCTTTTTGCGATCGCCATTTCTTCGTCGATCCGCGACTTTGGGGGCTCGTTCGGATCCCCCGATACTGGGCTTCCCTCTGCAAGGTTGCTCAATGTCAATTGACCGACACACCATTCTTAACACACTCGGGAAAAGCACGACTTTATTTGTAGGTCAGTCATGCTGCCACCGTCGCGGTCCACGACACGGCTATGACATAGGTCTGGAATCTTGCACAGGACTTCTTACTATCTAATCCTCCCTTCTGAGAGGCATTTCGAGATTTTATTCATTAACTTCTGATTACTCTGGAGGCCATAATCTAAAATCACCCAATTTCGGTCGTGCTGATGGTCGGATTTTTTGTAGGAGCAGTCGGCATTTTGGAATAGAGTTGGTCATCCAGGTACATCCATCTACTTCCAATTTAGTAGCCTGGATCTTCATTTGGCCTATCCTGGCCTTTCTCTGAGTTACAGAGCACTCGTTCATCCTACGGCCCCAATTTTGAGGGTTCACCTCGGTCGCAAGCATGTATTCAGACCATTTGTATACCTCATATCTACACCATAACTATTTCAAATAGTGGACATAGTCTATATCTATCATTCCGGGTGCAGCCGACTGCCATTTGAGAGTCCAACTCGTTAATCAGAGGGGCGGCCAATTAGCTTATTGTTTGGGGGTGTTGGACTGCCGGCCAAAATAAATTCATTACGGACTCAGATCCTCAAATAGGTTGGTGCTGGTGGACTCAAACTGTTCGCAGGATGTATGCGTTCATTCTGACACAGTTTGGTTGGTACCGACGCAAGCAGAAGTCTAGGACTGAGGCATAAATGCTTACGTGGCCAACTAACTGGTCTAAAATAGTATGTTGAACTAGACGGATCCTTTGCCTTGTTCGCGACTTGCTCGATAAGAAATCAAATTGTCCAAAAGTGCGACTATTATTATATCGACCTTTTACTACATCATTAGTACATGTATATTCTAAGTTTCTTCATCCATTCATCCGGTTGCTTCTTCTTATCGGAGCGTCTCTATTCCCACTCACGCATGCCTCTCCGCCGTCTTATCCCCCTCTTTCTCGCGACGCACCAAGTTTCCTCGCTGGCTGTCCCTCTCCCCATCATAACTGTCGTTATCCGCCTCGTACAACTTCTCCGCCTGCACATTTTGCCTCAACAAGAACTTCCGGATCCCATACGGCACTTGGCGCAGCCCGTATGCCGCGTGCGTGCCCATGGGCAGAGAGAACACCTGGTCGAGTTCCTCGAGCGTGCGGCCTTTGGTCTCGCGGACGAACAGCAGGATAAGCACCCATAGAACGCTATATAGAATGAAATGAAAGAAAACACATCAATCAGTGTAGACTCCAGGCGTAATTGGACGAGACGCACCAGCACCAAGCGGCGTAGAATCCAAAGGCGCCTTGCGGCTTGAAGGCTGCGAGAAGGGAGGGGAAGGTGATCGACAGGATGAAGTTGAAGAACCAGGTCGTCGCTGTTGCGAAACTCATGCCAAGATTCCGAATGTATAGCGGGAAACTACGCAATACGAGTAAACAGCCGGTCCATCACGCGAATAAATGAGTGGACTTACGCCTCTGCGGAGTACGTGAACGGCACTGGACCTTCACCAGGCGAGTAGAATACCCCGAACAGATCTAAAATTGCAATGAGATGAGACGATTTGAGAACGACTTTGGACACGCACAGATTCCAATGGAAACGCCCGCAAGCTGGCCCGTTGGTGTCGGAGACCAGAACGAGAATCCTGTGATGAGTAGGCAAATGGCCATGAACGGGAATGTGAACAATAGGAGATTCCTTATGAGCCGGACCTTTGAGCGAAAGTATTTTTCATGGTTGAAGGAACCTCACCGTCGACCAAAGGTATCAATGGTGAAAACAGCAGGGAGCGCAAACAGGAAGTTGATGAGCCCAAAGCCGAAAGACGACAGGAGGGATGCAACGCGCGAGAATCCGGACTGGAAGAAGACGGTGGAGGAATAGTACGCTATGACGTTGACACCGCAGAATTGTTGGCCTACCAAATGAGTGAACACACCAATCCAATCCAGCGGGACAGCACACACCGAACATGACAATAAAGCTCGCGATCGCCGCATTGCGGTTCCGCGCAATGGACCACATCTCCCACAGCCGATTTTGCCCGGTCGAGGCAATCTCGTTCTCCGCTTCAATGAGGACATGCATGTAGTAGAGGTCGCGTGCGGCCTGAACCGGCTTGAAGCGCAGGCGAGAAAGCTCATCGTAGGCCTCCTGGTACCGTCCACGGCCGATGAGCCATCGCGGACTCTCTGGCGCGAAGAGAACTAGACAGCAGACGATGAGCGCAGGGACACCGGCGGAGCCCAGCATGAGCCGCCAGTTAAGGCCTTTGATATTGGACTGGTCGGGGACAAAGTAAAATGCCACGTCGAGGAGGTCGCCGAGCATGATTCCGAAGGCTGGGGAACTATTGAGCAGGAGATGTGGCGTTAAGGGCGGATACAGAACTTACCGGTCCACATTTGCCACATCATCACCAGCGAACCACGGATGTTGGCGGGCGAACATTCAGCAGAGTATATGGGGACAGTTGCAGATTTGGGACCGATACCGAAGCCGCTGCAAGAGGGTCAGCGGTGTCAGTTAGACGGTCGGGGAAACGAACAGGAAGAACCGGGCGATGAACAGGTGCCACCATGTATTAGTGAATGAGCTCCATAGACATGTGAGGAAACTAAATTACGATTTTAACAGAGCTACAGTGGAGAAATTTAACCACATACCTGATTAAACATGTAATAAATATGGTTTTCTTGCGACCAAATGCCTTGTTGAGGGGTTCAGTGAGCCAGCAGCCGACGAAGGCGCAGCACCTGTAGGAACACAATCAGCTTTGACGCCACTTTCCAAAAACAAAGGTGCGTACATATAAGGAGCCGAATTGACAAGTCCCACAATCCACGTATCGTGCTCTGGACATCTAAATGCGCCAAAGAAGACGGGGTTCTGGCGCGATACTCACGGCTCGTGGAACCAATACCAAATTGGGCAGGGTATATAATTTGCGCGCCGTTGATAACCGCTTCGTCCATTCCTTGAACGGCGGCAGCGAGTGATGCCATTATTACCAGCTGCCAGAGAAACGTGAGCATCGAGTCTGGGCAGCGGGGCCTGAACACCGCACATAATATAACGTCCCCCTCTGGTGATATCTATGCGTGGTCTCCCGTCGAAGGTAGTATTTGTCGTCCTCGTCGAGGATATCGATGCTCTCGAACGCTGGTTGAAACTTGAGTTTCCGTTGGAAGAAACGAACAAGAGGGACTGACCTTGGGGATCTTGTGCCACTAGAGCTCCCTTGCGCAGCTCGGCAGACATGTGTGTCAGCCCTTTCTGCTCAGCGAATCGGTCCACATCGCGCATGAGTTGTTCACGTGGGATACCTCGCAGTGGGTTGGCGAGTTTTGCATTAGCAGCGCTGCATTTTCCTCAGTCCCAGCAGATATGGAAAGTTTACATGAAGGCTCACGTCAGCTCCTTCAGAGACGGGTCGACATGCGATGATAGACGTGACGTTGTAGGCGTGTGGTGCTCGTGGTGGCTCGTTCCAGGTTTGTCGCTGAACTCTGCGTGGCCGGATTGAGACATCGCGGGGAATATTGGGGATCCTGGAGAGCGATGACATCTTATACGAACCAGACTTCCCCAGTTGTGAGTGGCGCGGAATCTCGGGCCAAGGAGTTTTTCCCTAGTGTGGAGCTAATGTGGAGCACCCTGTACTTGTGATTGTGGAGCTTTCTCGTCCTGTTAATCGTTACATCGAGTTGTTGACGTGGATTATCGGCCATTAGCGGTACGGGGAGAGGCTTGTGGAAGTTCTGGCAGTGGTAAGAGCGAAAAGACAAGGTGGCGGTGCTACCCATCACGAATCACTGATCTCATCAATACTCGATGCGGCTGTGCATCCTCCTTTCGCAAGCAAATGGACCCCCGATTTCCTCCAGAGGTTTTGCTGGAAATTTCTTCTTGGTTACTGGACCTATATACGTCCATTCCGGAGCGCCGGGGCCGTCTTGGTCACATTCTGGCATCCTGGCGCTCTCTCTCCCAAAGCTGCCGCTTGTTTCGCACCGTCTTTCTTCCTCACCTCTGGTCCCATTTGGACACTTTCTTCGACGGCGAGAACTCGAAAGTCGAGCGTCGTATGCGAGAGATTATCGAGGCCCAATATCTGCTAGATCATATCAAGTACGGCGGCAGCAGATTTATTGGACTCTGTACTCACCTACCCCAGGTCAATGTCCCTATCTTTGCACTGGCCTGCTCTCAGCAATCCTTTCGGTGTAAAGGCTTTGTTGGACTGCATGAAAGCGTGTCCAAAGCTGGAAACCGTCAAGATCCATTGCTCGCCGCAGTCTGATGGACTGCAGACATTCGACTGGGTTTCCGAAGCGTTCAGATCCTATTCCTTCCCATCAGTGAGAAAGGTGGTATTGCCCAACGTTCTGGCCAAGATCCTCCCTTCTTTCCCGCACATTCGGAGCCTGGGTTGTGGCGAAAACGACTCAATGGCCGGCTTAGCGCTCATGCCAGTCGCCTCAAGACATTGCCCGCATGTTGTAGAATTCGTCAACCTGAGCCGCGGGATGTTCCGATGTGTGTAACTTATCAATACTCTCTCCCTGCGCTCAAATTCTTTTTTTGTAGTCCTCACGATAGGCATGCCATACCTCGAGCGTCTAATCCTACACGACACACTCTTAGAGGTCTGGCCTCGCAGTAACCATTCCCCATCCAAACTGACTGAGTCCCAGACCGATTTCGTGTCCTTGCGGCCGATGACGAACTTGTGCTACTTGGAGTTTGTGCATCGCGACATCTATGGTCAGTCGTTCAGGGACGACAGTGCGAAGAGAGCACGCGAACTACTGGGCAGTTCCCGTAACCCGAAGACGAAGACGATTTGCATCAAGACGTTCAAAGGGCATACGAACACCGTTTTGTCCGTAACGACGATTACCTTGCCATAGTGCGCGTTCCTACAGAAATCGTTTATATATTTTCCTTCTTCAATGTTTGATTACTGCAAGCTGGATGTGAACGGTACCAGTCGTACAGAGGTTATCAATTCGCTACGCATTCAGCCGTTCGACCAGGATCGGGAGGCTAGGTTCGTTTTCAACATTTGGCGCGGGGATGATACCGGCCTTGCGCCATTTAATACGTGGGTCCGGCGCCGAGAACTTGAACGCGCGCAATAGAACGCATGCAACCACCTCTGACAATTCCAATCAACCCGAGTATCCCAACGAAGATGTATGAACCTACTCATTTCAAGTTGCGCAAATTTGAAACCGCTGCAAATATTCGTTTGATGTTCGGAACGAGCAGACAAGGAAGAAGAGACGTACATGCAGCTCCTCCCTCCACCGATAAACGACATTGTGTTTCCATAGATTCCGCACAACTTTGTGGTAACTCCCTCCGCCTTGCCGTTGGTCCATCGCTCGGGCTTGAATTCCAGAGCGTCCTCTCCCCATATCCGCTTATTGTGATTCGCGGCAGCTATTGCAATGTAGATGGCAGTTCCCTTGGGCACTGGAATCGAGTGTATGACTTTTCCATCCTTGCCGGTGATCGGTGTACTCAGAGGAAGAATTCCGTTGGCCATAGCCCTGGCGGTTGATTAGATGGATGAAATGGATGACTGAGCAGAGGGCTGTCCGTACTCTCGGTACATTACCGGCGATACAGCCGGATAGCTGGGTGGACATGAATGCTGGCCGTCAAGGTGACAAAGAATCTACGCACAGGCGCACCACTTCGCGGACGACCGCATCCAGATACGGCAGCGCCACGAGCGCGTCATGGGCAAGGTGCTCCGGCGCTGCAAGAATTTCCTTGCGCAACGTCTCCTGCACATCCGGGTACATTGCGAGGAGCTGGAACATTCTGTTCATCGAAGCAGAAGTGGTGTCTGTTGAGGCGAAGATGATCATTCTATATGTAAACTCGTCAGCGGAAATGTTCGAATGCCAAGAGGAATAAGAACGAGGTGCATGCGACCAGTTCCTCGTTCGTGAGGCGCATACCACTCAGTGCGGATGCGTTGCTTTTCACTGGCAGAGGTGAATACGGAGTGTAGATAGCTTATTTACTGAGGGTCCTACCAAGAAGGGTCATAATATCCTTGCCGCCCTCATTCATCAACTTTCCGCTCTCTAGAGCAGCTTTACGATCCATGACCAATTCTGTGGCCGTCGAATCCGTTAGGTCAACGATATCACGCAGCTCGCGAAGGGGCGCCCATGGAATGAAGTCGATCATGTACCGACGGAAAGATGCGGGGAACAGTTTGACAATGAGAGGCAGAAGTGGGATTGCCAGTTGCATCTCGAAGGCTTTAGGACTGCAAACAAGATCCCAAACGGTTACCACGGTCCCAAGGTGTAAACTGTATGCGACACTCACAAAATCGATCTCAAAGCTTGGCCATATCGATCACCCTGCTCCTCGCCGGGCTGCATAGAGTCAAAAGAATAATCAATGCCGGTACGACCGATGAGCTCAAGAGAGGCGCGGCAAAGGATCGAGTTCATGTCGAGCTGATGTCGTCTTTAGGGACAACTCCTGATGAGATCAGCAATGCACACCGTCTTTGGACCGTGCATAACGTCCGGGGCAACGAGACCATCTCGCGTCTGTCAGAAAATGAGATGGAATTCAACTTCGGTGACGTGAAGGGACACATACTTTCTCTGCGACCTCATAGAACAGCGGAACCATTCCCCGAAGGTTGGCCGTGGAGAAGGCAGGCGTCATAATTTTGCGGTATTTCCGATGTTCGTCCAGGACCGTTGACAATATCCCTCTCCCAAAGAGCAGAACATTCATGCTGACATAGGAAACGGAAAAAGTGAGTAGTGGTTGGGATATCAATGCTAGTACATGCCTCAGGAATTTCGGCTGCGATTCGTAATTGTCCTGATCTTGGATGAGGATGCTGTTGAGCGCAGCCGGGTCGAATACGAAGAGTCCTCGATCCTGGACAAAATGATCAACGATTTATTGTAACAGAGTAAGGGCCGCTTACTCCGAGGAGCCCATGCACGCTTACGACCTCACCGTACTTTTGTTCCAAGTCAGATTGAAATTCCCAGTCGTCGGGATCATGAAACTGCGTCAGATTTCCTTTCGCCGAAGGTGTGAGAACATAATGTTAGCGGCAAGCTAGGTATCGAACCAGTGATGATCGATTTTCGCGGCGGGCCTGGAATATTGCGTAGGTCAGAAAAGATCCGGAGTAGGATGGCCCTAACGCCGTAGAAGGCGACCAAGAGGGCACAGATAACGATGGTGGGGCTCATTGACAATGAAAGACTGGTGGATTGTGCCGAGAATATATATATATCGCATCGAAACCCGGTCGCACGAGGGTCGCGGACAGAGTGTCATGATATTAGTTTCGGAATTCCGAAGCCGAGCTGGATAAGATCTAGAAAGCGCAATCGATGGCCAACCGCGGATAATGGATACAGGTGAATAAGTTAGCATTTAATGATACAGAAAAACGAACGGGCAAAAAACACTGAATGATCTCGTGCGCTGGCGCCCAACATTTTGGCTGCCAAGATTCGGTTGACAGTTGAAGGGAGAAACCCAGATGGAATCCTGCCAACTGCAGCGCTGACTCACAGTTTGTGTGCTGACGAATAATTTGTGCTGACAAGCCACCAACGCCTCATACGATTGGAGAATGGTCCCTTTGGCAGATATATAAGAAGTTGCTGCTAGAAACGGGCCGAGACGGCCCCACGCCAGATGCGGACAGTATCAAAGTTAGCCCGACAGATAGCTTGATAGCTGGCCGGCGATGAGGACCGAGGGCGGGAAGCCCAAAATATTACGCTGTGGAGCTAAGAGTAAGGAAACAATATGGACTGATGATAGAGCAGACGAACAAAGTAGATTGATCATTGAGCTTGGTCATTGAAAATCCCCGCCCGTTGTCGTACAGTTGTCTTTCAATGCGCGCACAATTGCGCACAATGCCAAAAGAAAAACGCGGCCGCCGTGCAAGAACGTCGGCAACTTGGATTGAATGACGCATCTGGAGGAGGAGAATCAGTTCGGAATCCTGAATTGCAACTGCTTCAAAGATTTCTCGCTAGAGCTCATAGGGAGTGGCCAGCGATGAAGGTGCGGACCAAGCCGAGTGTTTGTGACCATTTTGTGACGATCAGATACAAGTATTAATAATCAATCAATCATCGGAAGATTCCGAAGTCGTTGATTCAGATTCTCGATATACAAGGAATTTAGCTAATGGTTGACTTCCCATAAGCATTAAACAATTCCTGGGGATTATTTGAGTGCTTTGCCGAGGCAGCTGTCGGGACCCCATCACTCGGGAACCCAAAAGGAGACGCGATTTAATGAAAATTTATTATAATCTGAAGAGGGGGTACCTACCCCCTCTTCAGAATAATCGGAACAAGAATAAACTATCCTAGGCGACCGTTACACCCTCTGCACTCCGGCATGAACCTAGAAGCTCGGGATGTTACCCTAGGGTATCCCATCAGTCACTGGAGAGATGCCGGGCCACCGCAAAAGCTCAAACTCAATGCCGCTTTATAAAATTCTACATCGCGAAAATCAACTTGTAAATCGCTGGCATGGTTTTCTTGTACTTTGATCGTATCACTGGCACCCTCAAAAAAGCTCGAAGAATACTTTATGCTTATGGGAAGTCACCCAATGGGCGAGATAGGAGTGGAATTAGCCCACGAGGGTATGGGCACATACTTCAAAAACCAACTGTTGAATCGACTTCCGATTTCTGAAAAACGCAACTGGAATTTATCATTTATGTAAATCAACATTTTTTGGTGTTCAACTTCTTCTGAATGTCGGCCATTTCCTTTCCGCATCTACATATGCGCGACATACATGTCAACTCCTATGATCATGAGTGCGCTTTAACAGCTGAGCACCGAAAGGTTGCGAGGTGGGCTCGGCCGAGCACCGTCTGCACAACCAAAATCCTCTTGACAGAGTCCTTCGGCATCTCGGCCATTCATGGCCGCCTTACGTCTCCACGACAATGTCCTCGTTCCAGTTGACGATTCAAACGGCATGTATCAAGTTACTTTTCGTCTGCAGAGCTAGCTAGCTAAGGTAATATAGGTAGGTAAAAATGTCTCGTGTCCAGAGTAATGTCTAATTAAACAAAGATACTTTTGGATTTTATACAGGAATATGCTGTAATTATCCAATTGGTATAGTCCTATAGCGGAATGTCTTGTAACCGAAAAATCAATAGTTCTCGTCCAGAGGATTTTGAATTTAAATGGATAGATGTTCTATACTGAGTCCAAGAGGTCGCTGAGCGGATCCGTACCGTTGTGGTGTGACCGTCAGGTACTGCTCTGTTCCGGGGCAAAACACGAGATACAGAGGAATGTCAAAAGAGTTGGTGTACGTACGGATGAGAGGGCTCCGACGGGCGAGTACTTGCATCGCCGATAAGGTCGTCTGCATGGCGGTGGTTGCTTGCAGATCATGTGTGAGGTTACAGATGAGCACATCTGCAACGGCGGCGAGGAGCGGCTAAATATGTATCCGTAAGCAATCAAGTAGTAGGAGGAAGTTCACGCACCCCGAGTATTGGATCGGCCATCTCCCACTCTGCGACACGGGCATCGGCGAGGCGCTCGGCGACACACATAGCAGCGATGAGGCACTTGGAGCGTGTATCGGCAGAGGAGCCGGTGTGTAGAGAGTAGAGGCGAATGATAGCGACGTTGACGAAAGCATGCGTAACGAGTGAGACTTGATCCGTGGGATAGTCGAGTTGGATGGGTGGAAGATGACTGCGGAATGTTTCAAGCTGAGTTCCAATCACCCAGAATTTGGTGGGATGGGGGAGACCTATGGATGAATGAGGAAGAGCATGGGCTTCAACAGAGAAGATACCAAAATACCTGGAGTCCGCGCAGTGAAGGCCAGGGTGCGTTCTAACTGGATAGACGCTTTTGTCAGCAAGGTCAAGGGAGAATGTCCAGCCACATCATTCCCGGGCGTGAACGGAACTGGAGCTGCAATGTTGAGAAAATGCTGTGAAAGTATTCAGTCAGACAACAAGAGTCCGGCCCAACTCACTGTCGGCCAAGGAGTGCTGATCGGTGCGTCGCAAGGAATGCTCGATGGGATGTCCGACGCCGCAACAAAACTGTTGTTGAGAATCATAACGCTCCAGAATGCATCGATCATTTCCGTCCTGGAAATACTACCCATCTGCGCTGGAATTCTTGCGTCCAACGCATGGCCCTGTTGGGATGACGGACCAAGTTGGTGGAGGCCCGCAGTGAACGCCAGAGAGGCTGCACCGGCACGGTGATGGTTGCCTTCCAATAACCGTCCACAATCCAAGAGATAGAGCGCGAGAAGTACCTCGGTTTGTATCATGTGTAGCATTTGCTGTTGTGACGGTTCGACCACGGCCATGTCTCGAGCGACGTGATGTATGGCGCGCGCAAGCAGTTTTTCCTCGGAGTATCTGCTGTCGGTGGTAGGGTTCGCAGATAAACGATTGGCCCAAAGACCCACAGCATTTAGAAGTCCTGCTGGTAGAAGGTTGGGAAGCGACGTCGATTGTTGGAATTGCGCGGGATTCAAAAAGAAGAAGTGATGCCCGGAGAAGTGATGAAGAAACTCATTCATACTATTACTACATCATAGGCCGCGTCAGTAGGGTACCGCAACGGATTCGACATTATTGCGCACAATGTTTCGGGTAATTCAGGCAGCCCCTTGGATACCGTTTACTATCTTGGATGGAATGACCGACATGAGCATCACACACCTCTATAGGACCTGGGGTACCGAGGAAAGGCGGACGATTATCGGAAATATCTGATTCTGCCATTGACCATGGAGAAGAGCGAGAAAGGATAGACTCACTCACCGCCGGGCGCGGCTCCTGGAAAAGCTCTGTAGAATACGGATCCAAGAGGAACACCTGCGATGGATCTTGTCCAGACAGAATCTCGGCTTGATGCTCCACTTCGCGGATTGTATTCTGCATGGTTTCCACCATCTCCTCCAATTCTTGGGAGAGAGCGCCGCCGACCGGGGGATGCGAATAAGCGCAAGGCACAAGAGACCTGTGTGGCTTAACACGACACCGACGACAAACAGGTCTCTCCCCGTCGCAGCCCTGGTGCAAGACCGTGAGCGAGAAATTCATCGCGACGCGAAGCAAAGTAAGGACTGACAACTTTACGGTGGCGACAATTGTTGCATGCTTTGTGGAGATATGAAGTGGGCCTGCCTCGGCTCTGAGCAGCAAAGCGGGGGGAATCAGCCATCCAAGTCGCATCCAGCTGACCGGCATAGACTCTGGAAAGCAACCCACTTATATATGACTCAATACTGCCAGTATGAAACCAAGTCAAGGGCCAGGCATGGCGGAGGATCGAAGTCAAGTCATTGCTCGGTGGCGGCTGTGGTGGTCGCGGAACATGATTGGTCGCTTGTTATAAACCCACGTGCTCAGCCGTGATCGCCGAAATTGATTGCATGATTCCCGACCGCCTCCGTGGATGGTGCAACTCGAACTCGAGTTCCATCATCTTAGATATGAATCCTGCCTGTTTGAGCGCAGGTAAGGTATGAGGCCATGTACTCCGGGACAGATAGTCCGGCGGAGGAGTGCAGCCACCGGCACCTTACTTCACTGTATTCAGGGCCTAGGCGCCAATGAGTATAGCCTTAGACCCTCTAGGCAGACACCATCAGTAGTTGTCGCTATCACCGCCAGCCACCCAGCGCTACTAAACCGCCGCACATAACCCGACATCAGAACTGCAATCCGGCGTGGCGGCTCACCTAGCCGGACCTCGCCTAGAGCCGTGTATAGCCACACCTAGTCACGGGCGTCGGCTATCGGTGGCAGCGACTGTGGTCCCGAACATGGACCGACTGCATAGCCGTGTCGAAGATTGATGAGTGGTCGCAGAGCGCTGCCGCAGATATTATAACTTACCTGATATATATGAGTTATTTGATACAGAAGTAGTGTTGCCGTGGTTCAGTTCTGAACCGCTGCTGAACCTGAACTGGACCTGAACTGGACCGAAAGTCCGGTTCAGTGGCTGTGACGTTCGCTGAACCGAACCACAGGTCCAGTTCATGGTTCAAGAATTTCCAAAATTCCCCGAACCTTACTGAACCTGTCCGAACCCGTTCGAACTTCGAACTGAATATATACATTACACTGTACTAAGTACTATTCAAGGTCCGGTAGTTCATCGTCTGCTTCATTTTGCACTTCACTGTTGTACCACCCATCACAAGTTAAATTTATATGCCCATGCCAGTGTGCGCGCCCATCACTACTATTGTCCGAGTCATTTGTCTGTGGCCCCTTCAAATAATTTGTCAAGACCTGGTCGTAGAAAAAACATCACGTCGGCCGAGCCCCATCGGCGCTACCTTGGGCGCTACTGTAAGTTCTTCGAAGTTCCCGACATCCCCGGCTCCGCCCTTGCTATGGAGTTCAATGTCCTCTCATTTTATTAGTAACTACCTTCCAATCCATATATTTGATGGTGGGAAATCACCCCTCGACCTGCAGAGGCTTAAGGATTTCATGTTGTCCTTGTTTGCCTTAACGCGCGTCAAATCTAGAGTCAGCATCGACTGTAAGCAACATCGTGTCATAGCTGTATCCAAAATAAGTACTTTGTTTGGCGTGGGAAGAAAAATTAGTTCGAACGCGTCCGAACCGCTCTTGAACTTGAACTGGACCTCGGTGAACCTGGACCCAAGGTCCAGTTCAAAGTTCAAGGTTTTTGCTGAACCGAACCCCGGGTTCAGTTCTGGGTTCAGCAAACTTGGGTGTTGAACCGGACGGAACCGGACCGCGGCAACACTATACAGAAGAGAGGTGCCGAAACTGAAAGTTTAGGGCATGCTGGATGCTGTCTCCAATAAACTACAATATTCAACAATAAAAATCGAATGTTGTATTTTTCATGATTTTTACATCGCCTAGCTTTGAAAGCTTCTCTATCAAGGTAGCACAACTGCCCCCGTCCTGGAAACACGCGCACTACAGAAATGGCACGCTCAAACTCAACTTGAAGACGCAATATGCCATGCCTTATTCCACAAGTGGAAGTTCGTTGTATTTTTCGGCTGGTGGGGGAAAAAGAAGAAGTGACTCACCACGTCGCCTCATGTCGCTGATACCAACTCAGCCAATCGAAGAGACACATTTCGACCGAAGACACAAAATGGGGATGCTCGGCATCAGCTACGCGTACCCCTATCAAACACGAGTTTCGCGTCGGAGATATCCGAGGACCCTCTCTTCTCTACTCTACGCCACACTATTTTCTTTTCGAGTTCGAACGAACGCGTAATTGGGCTCCTTTTCCTGAACCCACTCTTCTCTGGAGGCTCTGTCTTGCCAGTAATCTCCGAATCCTCAGCTAATCTACCGACACGATTTTCTTCGTACCTCGTGGCGTGCGCCCACATTGACTGACTCACCGCGCAATTGCAATGGACCCGCGCACGACGACCTGGCCGGACTACAAGTGGCCGCGCGACATTGACAACTTCGATGAGCCTTGGGTCCCTTCGCCCGACTCCGACTCGTTTGGATGCACCGTCCCGCTCCCCCAGGTCCAGGTCCAGGTCCCTCCTCCTCATGATGATCACGAACACGAAACAATACGACGAAAGCTGCGTGCTGTATTCAGGGTATTGCGGATCTTCAAACGTGAATCGTGTATTCCCGCTTGTTCGGTTTCGATGTGTTGTTGATGCCACTGTGCAGCACGACGTGCAGACGGTGGGCCAGTGTGTGTGCCTGCTCCAGAGGTAGCGTACGACACCACCCCGCGCAAGAGCGAAGAGCTCCCTGTCTCCAAATGGCGCGCATTCGGTTCGTACTCGCGCCCCATCGTCAACGGGGTGCACGTCCACAATACATTCAGTGGGTGCCCCACGTCTCTTCATCACCATTCTAACAAATCCGCAGCCCCAAGCCCCACCCCATACCGCACCCTCGACCTCGCATCCGTCGACCCTCTCGAGATATTCAACAGCCTCCGCAGCCCGCGCGGCACCTCCCACCCCGAGCGCTGGGTCCGCGGCCTCCAGCACCCCTCCCTCCCGCCCCCACCCTCCCCCACCACCTGGTCCCTCCCCCTCCCGGGCGCGCCCCTCCCCTTCCCCTGGGAATGCACCCTCAACCGCTACCTCAAACGCGCCGTCTCCGGCTCCGCCCCGCTCTACTGGAACCTCCGCGCCGGGACCCACGCGATCCTCTACGGCGGGCCCAAAGACGTCTCAATCCCGCTCGCCCCCACGGACCTCGCCGAGCCCGCGACGCACCCGCTCGTCACGCACATGTACATCAGCGCCGTCGCGTGCACGGACGCGGGCTTTCCGTGGAAGTTCCTCGTGGTGAATCCGAAGGGGATCAGGGTGAGCGACGTGTTCGGCGCGATTGTGGATAATTTTCAGTGTTATGTGTTTCGGACGGAGTATGAGAGGTGGGGCGCGGCGAGGCAGAAGAGGGCGGAGCTGGAGTGGAGTTTGAGAGGGGGGCCGGAGACGAGGGATGGGCTGCGCAGGTTGGATTATTTGTGTGGGCAGCTCTGTTTTCGCGGGTTGGAGTATAACCCCGATCGCACGGGGTGGATTTTGTACATGGGGTCCGAGTGGTAGCTTGTCTCCCTCGCATGGTTTCCTTTCTCGCATGGTTTTCCTTTTCTCGCATCGCATCCACGCATCATTTTCTCTTTACGACTCTACTGGGGGACTACCTGACATCTCGACCGGACGGGGCGGACTTTGCATATGGTTTTCGTTTTCTCGCATGCATCTGTACTTAATTCTCTTTACAACTCCGCGCATTTGCGTCTGTAATTACCATAGTCCTCTTTCCGAATCCACTCTACTCAACTATAAATCATAACATAAAACATATCCAAAAAGATCCCATCCTCCTCAGGACAAAAGTTAAAACGCTTCGTCTACTCCCTCCCCCTGACCTTTACTGTAATTCAAAAATCCAAACGCCCCAACCCTCGCTACGCCGCCGCCCGATACGCCAACTGCAGCGGATCCCGCCCATACATAACCGTCCCCACGACCTGCGCCAGCGCCGCGCCTACGGGGCGCTTGTTCGCGACGCCGTCGACGCGGTGGGAGATCTGTGTGGGCGTAGTTAGCGTGAGTTCAAAGGTATTATTGTATAGAATGGGGAGGAAAGGAGACGAAGGGGAGGGAAAGGAAAGCAAAGGGATGGAGGAGGAAGCGAGTCGAAAAGACATGGGAGGGCGCAAGGGAAATGCGAAAGCAAAGGAAAACAAGCCAAAGCAGCCAGGGGAAAGCAACGCAGACGAACAGCCAAACGAATCGGGAAACGAAGTAAAGCAAACGCATCCGAATCAGACAACGAACCCAAACGAATCCGAATCCCAAACCAATGCCAAACGCAACCACAACGCAACGAAACGTAAGAAACGCACCTCACACCCCCTCACAAGCGCATCCCGCTCCCGCTCCCCCGGCGCCGCCGCGTACGCGCTAAAGAGCGCGTGCGCGGTGGGGTGCGCGGCGGCGATGCCGGTGGCGGCGGCGGGTGTTATTCGGTGGATCTGCGGGGTGGGGGTTAGCATGTCTTTAAGTAGCAAGGGGAAAGAAGAAAAGGTGTACAAAGATGCGTGGTATAAGGTTAGGGTGCGCTTTGAAGGTACGAAAAGAAAAGGGGAGGAGGGAGAAGACGTGTAGTAGCAAGATTCAAGAAAGGAGGAAGGAACGAAACAACAAAACGAGACGAAAGGAACGCGACGTAAAGCACGAAACGAACGAAATTAAGGAAGTAAGGAAAGCACGAAACGAGAGGAAGGGAGGGAGGGGAGGGAAGAAAAGTGGAGGAACGGGAAGGAATGCAAGGACGCAAGAAAAGGGAAAGGGAAAGGAAAATGAAGGAAGGAAACGAAATGAAAGCAAGGAAGGAAAGGAAGGTATATAAAAAGCAAAAAAGGAACGCAAGAGCAACGAAACCCAACGCCCCACCCGAACGCCCCAACTCAACGCCCCAACGCCGCAACGCCCCACGCCCCAAAGAACGCCTCAACGCCACCATCCTCCAAAGAAACGCCGCAAGAAAATACAAGGAAGACCCACCTGCCCCAACATCTTCACCCACGTATCTTGCAACGACGCCCCCGTGCGCTGGTGCGTCTCTGCGCAGAAGGGGAGGTGCGAGCGTTCGATGAGTCTGTGCGAGCGGGGGTTAGCGAGCTTGCTCGTATTAGCGAGGGTGGGGAGGGGAGGGGGAGGTAGCGAAGCGTTTTTGTTAGCGAGCGGTAGTGGGGAAGAGGGGAAGGGAGGGAGGGGTTGGGGGCGTGTAGCGCACGTAGCGTCAGCGTTGCACCGGAACCGACGAGGAGGGAAGGCACGGTGGTGTGGTGGGAGTGGGTAAGGACGGAGAGGCGAGGGAGCAACGCACTTATACCTCCGCACCCCCAGATCCGCCGTCAAGTCATACAGCCGCTCCACCGCGTCCTGCACGCCCTCGACACAGAGGACGTGTGCGTGTTCCGCGAGTTGCAGGGTCGCGAGGGCGCGGTCGATGCGTTCTTTCGAGGCGTTAGCCTTGCCCTTTCGGCGCGAGTAGGCTTTGAGCCCGTCGACCATCAAGAATATCTGCGCCCCCTTCCCTTCACCCTCACCCGCCCCCTCCCCCTCACCCCCGCCCGGACCCAAAGCAGCGGCATGCACGCGGCGCACCACCCCCCGCAGCCCCTCCCCCTCCCCTGCGCCGTCTTGCTGGAGCCGCCGTCCGAGCGCGTCCGCGGTCATGTACACCAGGTACACGCCCGTGTTTTCTACCCTCTCCCCGCCTTGCCCGTCCTCATCGGTAAAGGGCACCCACTCCCGCGCCACCTGATCGTACACCGCGCGCGCGGTGCGTTCCCAGCTGAACACGTCCTCGCCCCTTACGATATTGGTGTCGGCGACGGAGATGCGCGTGGCGAACGGGGCGACGCGCGCGCGGAATGCCGCGAGGAGCGGGGAAGAGGAAAGAGTGGGGGGGAAAAGGACGTGCATGGCGCTGAGGGTGGTAGTTTTGGAGGGGACGAGTTTGTTCAAGGAGAGGTAGGTTTTTTTGGTCTTTTTGGCGCGGGTCTGAAATCACATCATGAGGGGTGTCAGTAAGGAAGGAAGGACAAGGTATATGGAGGTGGAGGTGGAGGCGGAGGCAGGCGAGATGTGGGAAGGAGGAGGGAAAGGACGCACGAGTTCCGCGGCCTTCTCCGCCTTCTCGGCGGCCTTCTGCGCCCTCTCGGCGGCTTTTTGCGCTTTCTTGGCGGCGGCGGCGGCTTGTTTCTGCGTCTACGTCGAGTTGGTCAACGTTGGCAGAATGGAAGAATGGGCGAGACGGAACTCACCTTCAACGCGGCCTTTTCCTCCTCTGACTTACGCGGTTTACGGGTGCCACTCGCCTTGCGCGCGACCTTTTTCGGGGATTCTTCCTCGTCGTCCTCGTCGTCAGCGTCACTGTACTGCTCGGCGTCGCTGGACTGCGCGTCACTGGAGAGGCGTTTACGTTTCCCCTTCCCCGCCAGCGCGTCGAAGAACGCGGGGTCGCTCGGCGCGGGGAGGTCGTCGTCCCCCTCATCCTCGTCCTCATCGTCGGACACGGTGACAACCTCATGCATCGAAGAAGACTGCGACAGCGACGATGCACGCGACGAATACGCGTACGAAGACGGAATCGGCTCGTCGTCGTCGGAATCGGATATCATGACGAATTCGTGCATCGAGGAGGACTGGGATTGGAACGGCGAGGACGCGCGGGACGAATACGAACACGCGGATGAATACGGGAGCGGCTCGTCGTCCGAGTCGGAGCTGATGTCGATTATGGCGGCGGGTGGCATCGCGGGCAAGGACAAAGAGGGGAGAGAGAAAGGGTTTGTATGGCGTTGTTGCGTGATTGATGCGCCATCAAGTTGAAGTGATCGATGTTCAATTCAAGGGGGAACAAAAATGCGAAATCCACACTACTTATACCTCGAAGTTTTTTTGTCAGAGACATCGGGGACCCCTCCCCCCTCTCCCAAAAGAGAAATTACCATATATGGAATTGATCTGTCATTCCCACGCCCTCGGCTGCATGTCCCGCTCGGCGGCTTACCTCCACCGCCATCCTACCACCGCTATTCACTTCCTCGCGCGCAACTGGAAGGCACAACACCACCATGCATTTGTATACTACTGGTGGAGTTGTTTAACTGTGCAGTATGGGTCTACCTTCGACCCTTTTCCCTCGCCGTGATGCTTGAAGCTTCCACCCTACCGCCGCTTCTTCGTACTCGCGCATGCCTCACAAACCCAGGTCTTTCGACCCATTCCATTCGCACACTCGTTGTGGAACTGATCGATGGTCAGAATATCTCAGCCCTAGAGCTTGAAATACGCACCCAAATGGTCTCGCACCCGGCTCTGGTGCACTGGACCGCGGTAGACTCCCGCTGGTCGGGGGTGACTTCTTTGCCGCAGACACATTCGAGTTCAACGGTACGCTTGGTGCGTGCACGGCCCTTCGGCAGGTTTGCTGTGATTGAGCCCCCAGCAGGTATAACAGCTGTGAGTGTGACTGGATCGTGTGCGCTCCCGTGTATCGCGTCCGCTGACGGGGTGTCAGGTGTAGAGGGATTGATGTAGTCCAGTGCCGGGGGTGGAGACGATAAAGGTATTGGGAGCGGATAGGACGGTGTAAGCAAGGTAAGTTCATTGTTCCTGTGCACATAATCCATTCGAGGAGCTTCAAGGCGCATTATTTGACGGTCAATGTCGTCGTCTTCAAGAGGGTGGAGGCTGGGAGCTTCATCAAGATATTCGAGCTCATAAAGCGGGTCAGCGTCATCCCAAGTTTCTGGTGCGTCGCTCTCTCCATGCTGCATCACCTGAAAGTCAGTATTAGTGCTGGCCAAAATATGATATGAATACGAAAATTCCATATCATACTCATATCCGTATCGTATTCACCGCCGGGAGCCATAGCATATCTGTAGCGAATCATATTCATATCGAGACGTCGATACGAATACGATATGAATATATTCAGATATATTTCACTTCTCTTTACTTTTGATGAAATCTGTGAAGTTCACGCCTGCTGCAAGTCCTGACTTCAGCCACTTCATGGCAATGTCCACTGATGGTGTCTCTGCTACTAAGAGACCACTAAAAAGATGAACATGGTACCGATCAGGTACTGTGGCTTTTGATGCCAACTGATCGGCAGGTCCCGGCACATCAATGCCATCAATTTGTGTCGCACTGGGCCACAACATGTTTCGAATTACACTCGTTGCAATGTGTGTGCTCAAAATCTGACTTTCCCCCATTGTAACCCTTTGAATACATATTGTAGCATAGTACATTTATTATACTGCTTAACCCTGTGTATCCAAATATATCTGAATATGCTGAACTCATATCGTATTATATTCATATCATATCATAGTCATATTCACCCATATTCATATTCATGGGACGATCAAAGGCCGTATCATATCGTCCGTATCTGAATATATTCAAAATTAAATTTTTCGTATCATATTTTTGGCCAGCACTACTTCCACCCTACCGCCGCTTCTTCGTACTCGCGCATGCCTCACAAACCCAGGTCTTTCGACCCGTTCCATTCGCACACTCGTTGTGGAACTGATCAATGGTCAGAATATCTCAGCCCTGGAGCTTGAAATACGCACCCAAATGGTCTCGCACCCGGCTCTGGTGCACTGGACCGCGGTAGACTCCCGCTGGTCGGGGGTGACTTCTTTGCCGCAGACACATTCGAGTTCAACGGTACGCTTGGTGCGTGCACGGAGCTTCGGCAGGTTTGCTGTGATTGAGCCCCCAGCAGGTATAACAGCTGTGAGTGTGACTGGTGTTATATCCGTGCACATCCGGATCCTCCGATTCCGGAACCTCCGCCGGAGGCGGAGGTTTCCTCCGGAACTTCCGGTATTTGATCTCCGCTGCAACGTGGTTGCAGCATGGCGGGTTTTTACGCGATGAAGTATTCTGAGCGTTTCCCGTCTTCTTTGATCTCATGACCCTGCTTCTCTTTTATTGTCCTTATTGTTCTTATTGTCTTTACATTAATTCCTCAACCAAATCGGTCTTCTCCGTAATTTAGTTAAATAGGCTCTACTTTACGTCTTGTACTTCAGTTTGATAATTAACGTGCTTGGCCTTCCGCTTTGCTCCCAAGTCTATCTTCCTTCTCTCTCGACATCCAAGGTAGTACGTACACCCGCGCTCTTCGTGGTGTTGCGTTCCTAATCCTCCGCACCCCGGAACTATCCTCCGATCACCTCCGCAAACTTCCGACTTCCGCTCTGGTCGGAGGTTATATTCGGGCTCGGACTGACACGGGATATAACAGTATTATCAAACTCACCTACCTTGGTTGTTCCACATGTCTTTTTCACATCTCCTTCCTATTCCCGACGATCCTCGTGAACGTCGTCAATCACGCATACACAGCACCATGGTCGCACTATCTCCACCCACTCTCACTACGATCAATACAATCACTGGCGAAATCTCGGCTCCATCTTCTTCCACTAGGCGCGAAACACCATTCGTAACCCCAATTCGTCCTCCGCGTCCCAATTCTCCGATCCCTTGGGCCCCTTCAAGACCGGGTTTTCAGGCAACCGGTCTTGTAGAAACCCCTGTGGATCGCCCCGGACGCCGGTACCAACGGACACCTATGCCTAGCATCTCCCCCCAAATCAGCAATTTTCCCATGCGGGAGTTTCCCCGGCTGTTCGAAGAATCGCAACCGGGGGATATGACCGGAGATTTGGATGAAGAAGAGGAATCTCCGCCGGATGATCCTGGACATGCCCCATTGCATGTTCCCACAAACACTCCCATTGCCGCTCCCCAGCAAATCGGAACTTCCGGTGCGGAAGTTCCACCAATCACCGTCATTGCCAATATTCCAGCTCAACCCTTACCTCCCCTTCCTCCCTCTCGTTCGTCTACCCAGGTCTCCACCCCTGTCGGGGGTGGCGGCGGAGGTGGTGGCGGTGGAGGAGGCGGAGGCGGAGGTGGTAATCCTCCGCTACCCCCAGGTTATGGACCTCCTGCAGGCGGAGGTGGTGGACCTGGAGGAGGACATCCTGGCGGTGGAGGTGGAGGAGGTGGTGGTGGAGGTTTACCAGGCGGGGGGTGGTCCACCTTTTCCCCCTGGTGGTGGTCTCCCCGGAGGTGTTCCAGCCCCCGGAGGTGGTGGTGCGGGTGGAGGAGGCGGAGGTGGCGGAGGAGGAGGTCCTCCTCCTAATCCTCCGTTTATGCCCATTCCTGGACCCCCGGGACCTCCGGGACCTCCAGGACCTGCCGCTGTTGATCCTTTTTTCGCCAACAGTATGCGCACCGTTGCGGATGCTCTGCGGATTCTCGCTGAGCGTGCCGCTGCTCCTCCCCGATCCAACCGGTCGAATTTGAAGACCCCGGATGTCTTTGACGGCTCCGACCCCTCCAAATTCGCTTCCTTCATGTCCCAAATTTACCTTCATATTGCGGACCGCGTTCAGGATTTCCCTACCGACGACGAAAAGATTTTTTACGTCCGATCCTACCTCCGCGGCACTGCTCAGAAGTGGTTTGAGCCCTCCCTCTATGTTGGGGCTCCCATTCCGCATTGGGACGGAAATTTTGCCTTGTTTGTTCAAGAACTTCAGACAAACTTCGGCCCGCATGATCCGGTTGGTGATGCGGAAGCGGCAATTAAGGTGCTCACTATGAAACCCAATGACAAGCTCGCCACGTATCAAGTGGAATTTGATGCCTTGGCCGGCGTCATTGGGTGGGACGATAATGCTCTCCGGAGCATCTTTTATTCTGGACTTCCGCGCCGCATCAAGGACGAAATGATGCGTCAGAGCTATACTCCGACTCTCGCCGGCGTCAAGCTCGTTGCCCGCATCATTGATGCCCGTTACTGGCAGCGCGATGCCGAGCGCAAAATAGAACAAGCGCTCGAAAGATCCGGAGGACAATCTTCGTCCAAACCCGCTGGTGAAACTTCCGGAACTCCCGGTGCGGGAGTTTCAGGAAATCAGGGCAAAGGCAAGGGAAAGGCTCCGCAGAATAGGAAAGGTGCCGGAAGATCTCCCGGCAATAACTCTCCCCCCGGCGCTAAGGAAACGCTGGCCAGGCTGCGCCGCCTGCCAAGAAACCCTACGCGGATAAACTTGATTCTTCCGGACGTCTCAAGCAGGAAGAACGCGAGCGACGGAGGAAGAATAATCTCTGCATGTTCTGCGGATTGCCTGGACATGTCGCTGCTGATTGTCGGAAGCGGCCGGAGAACGCGCAAGGCAGAGCCGGAAGTATCGGTTCTCCCTCGCAACCTCCGCCAACCTCCGAGTCAAAAAAATAATTAGCAGCTCGGAACCCTCAGTACCTCTTCCGAGCTGCGTTGACTCCGAGGTACTTCCGGAGGTTTGTCTTAACGCGTCCACTCTTTCCCCTAATGCCCTTTACGTTGACCTCGATATATCTCTTCTTCTTGCGGACTATACTCCTTCCGGAACGCTTTCCGGTCTCGTTGCGGAGATGGGCTTAACCCCACCTCTCGCATTTCTATTACGAGTTGCCGCGGGATTCAACTCCCGCTTACGGGCGCTCATAGACTCTGGCTCGTCTCATTGTTTTGTGTCGTCCAAAGTTTGTGAAATTAATGCGTTTTCTCCGTATGCGGTAGATCCGGTAAAACTCCGGTATCTCGACGGCTCCTCATCCATCATCAACCGGCAGCTTCAGCTGATTCCCCGGTTTCCGTCTGGCGATGTCCATCTAATGGAATTCTACGTTACCCGTCTTGATTCTCCTTGCGACCTGGTATTGGGATATAACTGGCTTGCCCGCTTCAATCCGTCGATTGACTGGCGCAGCGCCACACTTTCATTCTCCGCCACTCGTATGGAGTCTTCTGTGTCGACACTCCCGGATCCTCCTCCGGTTCCCGTCGCGGTAGTTCCGATTAAGGACGAGGATGAACCTCCGGCATCCCCGGAAGTTGTTCTTCCTACACCGCAAACGTCATCGCCTTATCCGGGTCCCTTCCAGGACAACATCTCGGAGGTCCCAATACCTCGTCCATTCACTACCGCCCCTAATGTGTCGCTGGTAACCGCCGCCGCATACAGCGCTGTCATCCGGAAGAAAAGTACGGTTCAATATACGATGCGGATCATGCCCACAGGTGATGCTCAGGCACGTGGTGTCTCAGCACAACCTCCGGATACCTCCGGTATACCTCCGGAATATCACGATTTCGCCGACGTCTTCTCGGAGGAAGAGGCCTACAATCTTCCTCCGCATCGGGAATTCGATCTAAAGATTGAAACCATTGACGGCGCTGAACCTCCGGTTGGTCATGTGTATTCCCTTTCCCCTGCCGAGCTCGCCGCTCTTCGGGAGTTCATCGACAAGAACTTGAGTGCGGGTTTCATTTACCCGTCAAGTTCTACACATGGCGCTCCAATCCTTTTCGCCAAGAAGAAGGACGGAAGTCTCCGCCTTTGTGTCGATTATCGAGGACTCAATAAAATCACGAAGAAAGATCGTTATCCACTTCCGTTGATTTCCGACCTCCTCGATGCTCCGGGAAAAGCACGCATATATACGAAACTCGACCTCCGACACGCGTACCATCTCCTCCGCATTGCCGCCGGCGATGAATACAAACCGCTTTTCGTTCCCGCTATGGATCGTATGAGTTCAACGTCGTCCCGGAAGGCCTTACCAATGCTCCTGCGGCCTTCCAGCGTTTCCTCAATACGCTCTTCGCTGATTTGTTGGATGTCTATGTCGTTGTCTATCTCGACGACATCCTCATATATTCGGATAATCTTCCGCAGCATACCGTCCACGTCCGCGAAGTTTTACAACGCCTCCGTGATGCGGGACTCTACTGCAAACTTCCGAAATGCGAATTCAATATCATGACTTGCGAATACCTTGGATACATCCTATCTCCCGACGGTTTCCGGATGTCACCGGAAAAAATCTCCGCAATCACCGATTGGCCGGTCCCACGTAAAGTGAAGGACATTCAGTCCTTCCTTGGGTTCGCAAATTTCTATCGGAGGTTTATTCACGGATATTCCGACATTACAGTGCCGCTCACCCGTTTGACCCGGTCAAACGTTGAGTGGAACTGGACCGAGACTTGTCAAGCGGCCTTCGAGACACTAAAGCGGGCATTTACGGAAGCTCCGGTCCTTCATCACTGGATTCCGGACCGTCAAATTACCATTGAGACGGACGCTTCCGACTACGCCATCGCTTCCATACTTTCAGTGGAAGGCGATGATGGCGACATACATCCGGTCGCCTTCCGATCGCGGAGTTTAACTCCGCCGGAACTCAATTATGACACGCACGATAAGGAATTGCTTGCTATTTTTGATGCCTTTACTCACTGGCGTCATTATCTCGAGGGAGCACCACTTCCGATTGACGTTGTCACGGACCACAAAAACCTGGAATACTTTGCGACGACCAAGACGTTGACTCGTCGTCAAGTCCGGTGGTCTGAATTCCTTTGCCATTTTAATATGGTTATCCGGTTCCGACCCGGAAAACTCGGAGGTAAACCAGATGCATTGACTAGACGATGGGACGTCTACCCAAAAGAGGGGGATAAGGCTTATAGCCAATTAAATCCTCAAAATTTTCGCCCCATTTTCACACAAGATCAACTCTCCGCATCCCTCCGTGCCACCTTGCTCGAGGAAATCGTCCTCCGAGCCACTGTCGTTATGGACGTCGAGGCACTCCACTCTGATATCCAAGCTCATTATAACGATGACCCTGCCGCAGTTGCAGGAATAACCTCCGCAACTTCCGGTAGTTCTCCGCGCTGGACTATCGACACTTCCGGAATCCTCCGGTTGCATAATCGAATATACGTTCCGCAGGTTTCTGGTACGACACCAGACATCCTCCGCATACGTGTCCTACAACATCTCCATGACCATGTTCTCGCCGGTCATTTTGGGCAGAATCGCACACTTGCCCTCGTCCGCCGAGAATATTCCTGGCCAGAGATGCGGACATTCGTTCGCGACTATTGTCGTTCCTGCATCATATGCAAGCGCAACAAACATCCGAGGCATCGTCCGTATGGACTCCTCCGACCACTTCCGGTTCCCCTCCGGCCTTGGGATTCGATCTCAATCGACTTCATCGAAGTACTTCCGCTCTCCGGAGTATACGATGCCATCTGCGTAATTGTTGATCGGGCATCCAAGCAAGTCATCCTAATGGCCTGTGATCGCTTTATCGATTCTCCGGGACTAGCGAAGTTGTTCCTCATCCATGTCTTCTCCAAACACGGAGTCCCTTCCCACGTCACAGCGGACCGCGGAAAGGAATTCGTGTCCTCCTTCTTCCGCTCTTTGGGCGAACTGCTTAATATGAAGATGCATTATACTTCCGGTTATCATCCGTCCGCCGATGGTCAGACGGAGCGGATGAACCAAACGGTCGAACAATACATCCGGATGTACTGCGCATACCAGCAGGACGATTGGCACGAGTTGCTACCTCTTGCGGAGTTTGCACTCAATAATTCTCCGAACGCATCGACCGGAATTTCTCCGTTCTTTGCCAACAAGGGGTATCATCCGGCCATATCGATCAATGCGGACTTCAATGTAGCCAATGTCGACGCTCGGACATATGTCCTAGACCTCCATTCCTTGCATCAGTACCTCCGCGATCAATTGGTTTACGCACAGGCTCGATACAAGGAAACCGCCGATCGGAGGTTATCCCCGGATCCAGTGTTCGAGATCGGAGATCAGGTTTTCATCTCCGCGGAGTTTATCAAGACGACGCGTCCGACTCAGAAGTTCTCCGAGACACATCTTGGACCTTATGAAGTTATAGCGAGACCATCCGCTGCGTCTTATACCATTCGTCTTCCGAAAAGTCTGAAACTGATTCATCCTGTTTTTCATGTATCACAACTCGAACCCCATATTCCGAATCCATTCCCCGGACGTGAAGAACCACCTCCGGCTGCCGTCGAGGTAGTCGAAGGCGAGTCTCACTACGAGCTTAAAGAAATCGTGGACTCGAAAATCGACAAACGATACAACGTCAAGCTGCGCTATCGAGTGGAATGGTTGGGTTACGAGAACACTGATGAACAATACGATTGGGTCGCCGCAAACGACATTGACGCACCGGAACTTGTTGACAATTTCCACCGTCGATATCCGGATAAACCAGGACCGGAATATTAACCTCCGGTTACAAATTCCAACTTCCGGTATCCTCCGTCGCGGCAAAATCCTCGTATCCAAGAAAATCTGTTTCATTCCAAAAAGTTCGTTCCCAAAGAACATCATGCGACTATTTACTGGTTGCAACTTCCTTATCGGCTTCTTCCGGTTCCGCGGGATCTTTACCCGGAACATCCGTCTCATCGTCTTCCAAGATCTCGACGATGTTGTTCGAATCCCGTGCCCACTGAGGTACTGGACCTACAGCAGGAGGCATAGGCGAAGCCTTGGGCTCGGTCTTGACAGCAGTAATCATCTCCGACTTCCGCCCGAGCCTTCCCTTTTCCTCCTCCGACTTCCGCTGCTCTTCCGCTACCGCCTTCATCCGTTCTGGTCTTCGGAAAACTCCTCCCCTCATCCGATGAGCCATCGACCTAACGTTGGGCGTAGTAAAGCTGGTCCCGGCATTCGAGGTTGGCGGGATAGTTGAAACAATTTCCGGTGTTGAATCAACAACTACGTACGGAAGTTCCGGAAGTTCACCGGAACTTTCCATACGTTCTTCAACATCCGGAGAATCCACGTCCATCGGAGCCACAGGATAATCTTCCGACAGCGACTCGTCCGTCTCCTCCGCATCAACGTCCACAACCTCTCGATTCTCCTCCGCAAGGTTTTCTTCGAAAACCGACAAGTCATCATCATCGATGGCTTGTCGATAACCGAAACCATTTCCGAGGTCGAAGTAATTGTGGGCAAGACCATCTTGGACGATTCGAAGGTAGTTCCGATCGAGCGCTTGGCGATCCCGAACCCTTTTCACTTGACCAGTGAGGTTCCGGACGAACATGCGGACCTTTTTGAGCTCCTCGCGCAAGTCGTCAATGCGCGAGTGGACAGCGCTCTCGACCTTCGGTCTAACCTCCGGTTTTTTCATCCGCCCTGTCGGATGTGCATCCGCCTCTGGTTTCCGGTTGTCTTTCGACACACACAGCGAGCAAGGCCCGTGAATCTCCGTGCACGATTTACAAGCACCGTTCAATCGGATCTTCCGTGTATAACACGGAAGACCCAATCGTTTGCATCGCGCACATTCTACGGAAGTCAGTCTTGAAAATGCTTTTCAATGAATCGACTTACGGGATTCGCGGAGTACCCATTCCTCCGTCACCATTTTTCCGTGCCGCTCTCGCTTCACCAAAATCTTCTCCGCAGTAGTGGAACTTCCGGAAGCTATCCGCCTTCTCTTCATTCCCACTGGTACATCTTCCGCAAAGTCCTCCGTCGACTTTACCACTTCCGGTTTCGTCGATAACAATTCCCGCTGGACTTCCGCCAGTGCAGATTCCATCTCGTCGGAATCCACATTTTCGGAATTGATGGAAGCTATCAATTGGGCGATACGAGCTTCACGTATCCGGGAGTTCGCAAGATTCCGCTCCTGAACGGTACGCAATTGCACCGCTTCGTCTAGGAGATCTTGTAGTTCCTCCCGACGTTCCTCCGTCGCGGCATCCCTTCTCCTCCGCATCTCCTCCTTTTCCGTCAGCTCTCGCTCCACAGCATCCGCCTCCGACTCCTTGGCTTTCCCTTTGTCACCTGGGATCATCAGGCTGTCTGGAGGCTTGGAATGTTTTGGCAAGAGTGTTCGCGGAGTTGGAAATTTTTGGCGAGGTGATGGTGAAAGGAAAGAAGATTTATTATTCTCACGCCACGAGTCAACACTCAATCCACCCAACTTCACGTGGCTCATTTTCCGCACACCTTTGTATCCTCCGTCCCTTGTGGGCAAGGGACCCAAGAGGGGGATACTGTTATATCCGTGCACATCCGGATCCTCCGATTCCGGAACCTCCGCCGGAGGCGGAGGTTTCCTCCGGAACTTCCGGTATTTGATCTCCGCTGCAACGTGGTTGCAGCATGGCGGGTTTTTACGCGATGAAGTATTCTGAGCGTTTCCCGTCTTCTTTGATCTCATGACCCTGCTTCTCTTTTATTGTCCTTATTGTTCTTATTGTCTTTACATTAATTCCTCAACCAAATCGGTCTTCTCCGTAATTTAGTTAAATAGGCTCTACTTTACGTCTTGTACTTCAGTTTGATAATTAACGTGCTTGGCCTTCCGCTTTGCTCCCAAGTCTATCTTCCTTCTCTCTCGACATCCAAGGTAGTACGTACACCCGCGCTCTTCGTGGTGTTGCGTTCCTAATCCTCCGCACCCCGGAACTATCCTCCGATCACCTCCGCAAACTTCCGACTTCCGCTCTGGTCGGAGGTTATATTCGGGCTCGGACTGACACGGGATATAACAACTGGATCGTGTGCGCTCCCGTGTATCGCGTCCGCTGACGGGGTGTCAGGTGTAGATGGATTGATGTAGTCCAGTGTCGGGGGTGGAGACGATAAAGGTATTGGGAGCGGATAGGACGGTGTAAGCAAGGTAAGTTCATTGTTCCTGTGCACATAATCCATTCGAGGAGCTTCAAGGCGCGTTATTTGACGGTCAATGTCGTCGTCTTCAAGAGGGTGGAGGCTGGGAGCTTCATCAAGATATTCGAGCTCATAAAGCGGGTCAGCGTCATCCCAAGTTTCTGGTGCGTCGCTCTCTCCATGTTGCATCACCTGAAAGTCAGTATTTTCAGGCTCATACGCATCATCCGAGTCCGAGTCATGCACAACTCGATGGTGCGCACGACGAGCTGGGGTGCATAGGCTTTCTTCAACCTGTTCTGGGTCCGCGCTTTCGGGTTCAGCATCTGGAACGATTGTACTGCTTCTCTCGTCCCCGAGACTCCTGTTTTAATGCATTGATCAGTAAGACACATAATAAAATGTTGGTTTATTCTTACCGAAGTGCGTTAACTGATCTGTGTGCATCCGAAATGAGTAACGGGGCCTTCGGCTGTTTGCTCTTCATCGGGCGAGGTTTAGGATAAATCTGACGGTTCTTCCAAACAGTCCTCATCCTCGCCAGCTCCAAATCCGCCATGATATAGACGGCCGGAATGTTGGTCAGCGACTTGAGCTTGTGATTGGAGTGGTAATGTGCCGTGAGGGTATAGGTCCAGACGAGTGAACCGCATTGCAGCGGACACAGGAGAAGATAATTGGTGCACGGGCTGTTTTCGGGAGATTTCATCGCCGCTGCCATCTGGAACTTCAGCGGGTCGAGACAAGTTGAACGTGCCCAATCAATTTGACGAGCGGCTGCCGTTCCGGATTTTTTGACGAAGAAGAATTCGCACATCGGGAAAGGGCGCAGGCACAGCCCACACGGCTGGTCCACAGCCTTCAGAGATTCATCGAATAGAATGTGGGCTCCATTGTGCTCAAGAACACGTTGATAGTTTTTCTTCTGGATTGGGACGGGTGGGTAGCATTTCGTGCATTCGAACGAGGACTCAGTGGAATTGTGACCGAATCCCCCTCGAGTATTTCCATTACACTCGTCGGGTGCGACATGAAAACAGGCTTTTCCTACTCGAAAATTAATTGTGATGATCTGGGGCAATTTAGTACTCACAGCCATGCCTGTAAGGGAAACTTTGGGAGCGTTCGACATCTGGGACAGTGTGGAGATGGGAGTAGGTCATCTGGCTGTCGATACTAGCTGCGATAGTGACCAAAACATTGCTGGAGAACAAGTAGGTGGGTTTCCACGGCACTTGATTCGAAACAGTGGGATTGAGTGGATGGATCAGATGACCCGCAACATCGTGAATGGATCCAAACTCGAATGAAAGAGACCACCTCCAATCGTATTCGCCGTTGGGTTCATCCTCGGAATAAGTCGGCAGTAACTCGAAGATCTGGTATGAGATTTTGGTGGCGGGGTCACAAAGCAGATCGAGTACAAGTGAATCCAGGGAGCGCGAGCCCAAGATGATGGTATTGACCTGACCGACTGCTAGAAATGTCTCTCCTTCGCATTTAACGAGTGTTGCGATTGGGTTTCCGATGCGGAGGGCCGGTGCACCGGTAGGGGTGTCGAATGTAATGTGAGAAGTCGAAGAGTTATTGGCGAATGCGGGGATACCAGCGACGCGCTTTGTTCGATCGGTGGAGAGCCGAGGAGAACAGTTTTGCATAAGGTCTTTTAGAATACTTACTCGCCTTCGAGACCTGTTTCCCATCGACGGTAATATGAGGGCTATGTTTGCGGACCTCGACTTCGTGAATTAGGGACGGTCAGAGTAGGCACTTTAGATGTACTTAACCCCGTGCTTAATAAGTACTTATGATGTGCTTCTCGATTTAATTTTGGATCAAAGCGTGTGATAAGCACCTCCAGCTCTGACCGTCCCTTTTCGAAATGAAAGTGGATGGCCGACAAGCGGCGGGCACAAACAGATAAGAAACTGGCAATATATCTACTAGCGGTCGTCGTAAATCATTATAAAAAAACAGTCTAATGCAAGCAAAATCCAAGCTGCTCCGAGTCTTTAGTCGTACATTGACTGTATTGCTTTGGCAAGCGACCGAGCACAATGGTTTTCTATAGGTTTTGAGTCCTCCATGTTCTCGTGAAATCATCGGATTTTTACAGTGATTTTACAAGGGCTCGATCCTCGAATTGGGTGCAAGAGGTGCAAGTGCGATCAGTGCACAGCTGATCGGTTATGTACGGATCCGAAAGAGTCCGAAATCCCCTTAAGGCAAGTTATATAAGCCGAATTGTCACATTTTAGGGTCCTAGACACAAACAAGAACTAAAGTTCTGTTTGTGAATGTACTTCAGATGTACTTCAGATGTACCATAAATAAAGTATTTCGACATCATCGGTGGCTGTCCCGAGATCATTTTGCTCCCTATGCCTCCAGGAACTCGACGCGCTGCACGGGAAAAGGCTCTTCTGACGGCGTACTGTACTATTTCGGTCAATTCTCGTGTCACGCGTCACAGGGCCCAAAATTTTCGAAATTTTTTCGAAAAGTCATGGTCACCGCGCGGATTTTCGAACATGCTGAAGAAGTCACAAAATCGGCCAAAATTGCTCAAAAAATTCCATTTTTCGTGCGGGCACCTGTTTTGTGTTGAAATATCGTGCAACTGATTTCTGAGGGCCTAAAACAGTCCAATCTACCTTTCCTAGGCTCAATCCACCTCAAATACCTTGTCAACACGACCATTTTTGGCTCATAACATCAATTTCTTTCAGTGCATGGCAGCTTTCCTAAAAAAATTGGCCCTGCATTCAGGGCCATGGGCCAGAGATCTTGGAGGAAGAGGTATACATTGATGAGCATTTTCGAAATTTTTTGAGGTGTCACAGGCTCCTTGACCCATTTTCGAAATCTTAGGTTCGAATAGGCTGGTCACAGGTCACAGGCTGTGAGAATTGACCGAAATAGTACAGTATGTGCGGCACATTAAAGGCCGTAAAAGGCGCAGCCTTCGGCGTCAACGGGCAGCCCGGCTTCTACGCCAAACAAGCGCGCACCATGACGTCGACCGCGATGCTCTCGACGAGCTTTCATCTTTGTCTTCGGATGCCAGCTCTGAGTCGGATTCGGAGTCGGAGGAAAGCTCAAGCGGGGATGACTGGGCAGATATCCTGGGTCCAGACTGGCGGTTTGCGGGCGCGATGCTCGACGACGTGTCCTCCATTGTCGTCACAGATTTCACCTCGGAACCGACTAGTGAAAACGACGAGCCTATGCCTGATCTTCTCTCTGTAGGCTCCAGTTCTGTGTGGTCTTCCGCAGAATGGGACGGCTGGCAGGGAGATGACGAGGAAAGCTCCGACGATGATAGCATAGGCCGTCCATCAGTTTTGCGAAAATTTATGATGGAGGAAATCAATACAATGTACGAAGGTCGCTACGAAAACCCCCGCGACACACTCCCCCGTGGCCCATCATATCTTTACCATGTCCTCACCGCACTCAAAGCTGGCAGGGAAGATCATTTCCGCCAAGCTCTTCGCATCAGTCCCCAGACCTTCGACGACCTTGTCGCACGTCTTGACGATGACCCCGTCTTCTCCAGCATCAGGAAAACATAATGTAACTATGGGCCCTATGCAGCGCTTGATAGCGCTTTATAGCACTTGAGAGCACTGCATACTGGCCATAGTTACATTATGTTTTCCTGATGCAATAACTCCAATCAGCCTCAACTCTCAGTGGAACAGCAGCTCGCCGTTGCCCTCTATCGATTTGGCCATGACGGAAATGCGGCTAGTATCCAGTCAGTCGCAAATTGGGCTGGACTTGGAAAGGGAACAGTTCACTTGTGCACACGGCGTGTCATGACAGTGGTCCTACAGCCTTCTTTCATGAAAGAGGCTGTCCGCTTGCCTACCCCCGAGGAGAAAGAGAGAGCGAAGCAGTGGGTCCACGACCACTCCTGCAAAGCTTGGCGGGATGGCTGGTGCTTTGTGGATGGCACCTTGGTTCCTCTTGATGAACGGCCAACCTGGTACGGGCCAAGCTACTTTGACCGGAAGTGTAACTATTCACTGAATATTCAAGTACGTTGCCATTGCCGTACATGAACGACGTCTGACTGACATTTAACCTTCATCTATCAGGTCGTTAATCTTCCAAACCTGCAAATTATCGATTTCAGTTACGGCCATACCGGAAGCACACACGATTCAGTCGCATGGAATGGTACTAAAGTTTCTCAAGAACACGACACTGTCTTCGAGGAGGGAGAGTGGATTTGGGCGGACTCAGCATATCCCCTAATTTATATATGGTGTCGTACTTGTTTGACCTGTGAACACATTCAGATCGCAAGCTGGGTGACTGCACCATACAAGAAGCCTGCTCGTGATCTTCCTGACAACGAGATCTTCAACAACCACGTCTCAATGCTTCGCATCCGGTCAGAGCATGCAATCGGCTTCCTCAAAGGACGTTTCCACTCTTTGAAGCACCTGCGCGTCAACATCCGCAATCAAGACAGCCATAAAATTGCAACTTACTGGGTTGCTGCATGTATCGGCATCCACGCCTTCGCTATCCGCTGTGAAGAAAATGAAAGAGGTAGGGATGATTTGGACTCTGACAATCCCGATCCATTTATCGCAGAAGGCCTCTCAAGCGACAGCGGATCATCCAATGCGGGGATTGCTCTGTGACGTGGCCCAGGAGGTGGGGACAGGCTGACAGAGGGGAAGCATCTGCGGGAAACTCTCAAGGAGAAGCTCTTCCTGGCAAAGGAAAAGCAGCGAAGAAGAAGAGCAGCAAGACGTGTAGAAGAGGCGATGTCGTAGATATTATTTCCTTATTTGGTAACTCAGGCTTCGTCTCGAATCGATATGTGCATTCACGAACAGCTCGATAATGAGTATGGAATCGCGCCGTCTGTACTACGCCGGACACTGCTACTTCACTGGTACCCAAACCTGGAATCAAATGAGATGTCGGTATGAGCATTGAGATTCGAAGTCGAAATTGGACGATTCCGCGGCACCATGGCTCGAGTCCGAGGAATGAGTGGGAAGGGGACGGAGGTCAAAGCCAGTATCGTAGCGGGTGTGGGAAGTGCTCCCGTAAGTGCTCGGCCCAGCCTGCCGTTGACCCATCCCAGCCTCCATCCGCAATTGTTCCATCCGATACTCGTGCTCTTGCTTCATCTTGAGTTTTGCGAGCTCAAGCTTCGCCCGCTCCTTCTCGAGAGTGTGTGGACAACAACATCACGATGCAGTAGGTTCCCCCAGTGATTGCATATATTGGTAGCTTCTTTACTGACTCGATTTCGCCACGGGGATTTCCCAGGTTGGACATCAGGGAAAAAACACTTGAGTAAGTAGCGCCCGGGAGGATGAGTAGGCGTAGGATCCTGGTAGTCTAGTCCCCTGATACTATGGGCTACCAAACTTACCGCCAAAGTTCTGTAGCCGCTGGTAGCGATCACGTGTGATCTCGGTAGCTCCCGGTAGCGCACTGTATCAAGCGCGCTACCATACTACCTCAGCTCTCGAGAGTCCAGTAGACTACTGTGAACACACAGGTACCCGAGTAGAAATAGAAAAAAGTAGTAATATTTGATGCAGAAACAAAATTTGAAACAATAATATATTATTCGTCCATTGCGCGCTCGCCCTCGTCCTCGCTATCTGTCTCCCCGGTTCTGCCCGCGAGCTCCAAGCGCAAGGCGTCTTCATCTTCCTCCTCGATGTGAGTACCCTTCTCGGGCTCCGCTGGAGCGAAATGCTGCCTAGTTTGGAATTAGCACATACTTAGCAGGCCGAAGAAACTAAGAAACTCACGACGCGCGTTTGTACCATTTGCGCCGGAGGTTCTCGGTGACGACTGGGTTACACTTGATCCATTTCTCGTTGATCATATGATATCCGAGAGATGAGTGTTGTACGAGGCGGCCATGTCTTTCTCCGTAAATGTCGCGGGGACGTGGGTACCAGTGGACCACTCCTGGGTGAGAAATTGAAGCTAGAACGGCATTAGTGCATGTCAAGTACACGAGGTGGATTGATACATACGACAGAGAACTCGAGCGCAAGATAAGGTGCGGGGATGGGATTGAAATAGGACGGGAAGATGGCGGCCAAAGAATTTTTGTCCTTGAATAGAATCTGAGTGCGAGCGGCGGGAATGATCGCGTTCTCGCCGTATCCCTTGCGCGTTTCGGTATCCTTGACGAAGACTTTAGTGCAAAACATGTGGTGTAATAAAACTTACTTTGTAATGGAATGCGGCCTTCTTAAGGAGCGCGGCAGCGCGGTCCTTGTTGGCGGCGATGATGGCTTTTGAAGCGCCACGCTGGAACTTGAAGTGTGTTGCAAATAGAGGTCGGAAGCTGTCGACGACCTTGCCTCGTATGGCGGAGCCTCGCTTTGTTATCTGTCACGAACGTCAGCAAGGTACGAAAAGAAAGTAAATGATGTACCAATTTTATCACCCGATCAGTGCTTTTGTAGCGTTCGTATGGGCGGTCCCCGGTTACATAGCTGATTCGGGCGCAGAATCTTTGGGAGACGATGATGACGAAGACGACTCAGAGGAGAAGCTGTCTGCGCCGCCTCCGCCGCCCGCTGATGACTCCGACGATGAGGAAGAGCTGGAGGATACTCCGTCCTATCGCATCGCAAAAACTCCGCCCTTCCCCCGCGTCACTGTCGCTGCTATTGTGACCGAGTTTCATGCCCCCGACTTCTTGTTGAGACTGGACGACTTTCTCGAATCACAGTCTATAAATGCTCCCATCCCACTCGATCTCACCTCAACATTCCCAGTTTACAAGCGTCTCACAATTCCCCTCCCCAAAATCTCCGAAGTCACGTCGCACGTCATACTCGACACGATCCGCGCCGTCCGAGGCGAGCCCCAAAGAATGACGCCAAAGGGTGTGAAACCTGAAAAGCATGGTCAGTTTGATACTGTTCTGATTCGACAAACCCCACCCGAACGGAGTCAGCGTCCAACTGATGGTACGCATCTTCGTCCTTTACAGCCCTAGTTGAACTGATAATGTCCTGCCCCAGGCATTTCTGTTGCACGTATACGGGTTATCTTTCGGTTACCAGCAGATCTCGGAAACTATCCCGACCCGTTGGCGTACGTTGACTGGTACAAACCCCTCAAACCTCCCGTTCCAAATATCCGAATGCACGAAATTTCGCTGTCCTCCCGTAACCACCGCCAAAACTCATCAGTTATACCAGTCTCCGATATCCTACGGTCTTGTCACCTAATACCCGTCTTCGGCAAGTCTGTTGATCCAACATGGACCTCAGATCGCGTCCTCGACCAATGTAAAGCTTTTTATCTTAACCCTTATCTCCGACATCATGATTTTTTTCTCTTCCGTTATCTCGTTGACTTGTACGATTCTAGAAAAGCAGACGAGGCGCGTAGTGCACGTATCAGAAGTTTTGGCAGGGCTGGCATGTAATATCTAACTTATATATTAAATGTTTTGGCAACATTGGATGCCGCGACAGCTCGGAACTTCAAATGTTGCTCCCGGCTACTACCAGACTGCACACACAGAGCTACAAGTGCTACCCAGGGCACCGGCCAGAACTACGAGAGCTACGAGAGCAACTTGGCACCGGCGCGGAAACTACATGGGCTACCGATGGCTACCACACGCGATGCAGAGGGCTACCAGCACTACCTTTGCTCCTCAGTCTTGGCCTGAAGCTACCAGGGAAAATACTTTTTCCTGATGGATCGGGGATCCAAACTTATTCTTGTTCAACTTGCGACATCTCGAACTTGTCTCGAACTGGGGACGCGGTGCCATTCACCTATTTTCGAAGGGACGAACGGATACATGTTCCTCGAATACACCCTGACGTATGCAGGGCAGGTCTAAACTTGAATACAGCGGAAATGGCGCGGAATTCAATCGATAAATCCTCTATATCATGTTGAAGAGTACATCCTGCTGTGCGGATGCGTATCGCTGTCGTGTGACTGCCAGTGATTTTTCTAGGACCGAGCAACACATGATAATCAGACACGGCCAAATGTTGCAAGTGTTGGTGGACGTACGAATAAGAGGGCTCCGACGCGCGAGCACATGCATTGCGGACAAGATCGTCTGGATTTCCGTGGTCGCGTGCGGGCCATGTGTGAGATTACAAAGGACATCTGTGACACGGGCGAGGAGTGGCTGGATGTGCCTTTGAGCAACCGAATAGTGGGAGGAAATCCACGCACCCCGAGTACTGGATCGACCATCTCCCATTCTGCGACTCGTGCATCGACAAGGCGTGCGGCGACGCACATGGCAGCGATGAGACACTTGGAGCGAGCATCGCCAGAGGAGCCGGTGTGTGGAGAGTAGAGACGAATGATAGCGACGTTGATGAAAGCGTATGTAACAAGTGAGACTTGATCGGTGGGGTGGTCGAGTTCGACGGGTGGGAGATGGCCACGAAATGTTTCAAGCCGGTTTCCAATCACCCAGAATGCGGGGGGTGAGGGAGACCTGGTATGGATGAGGAAGAGAACGACTTTCGCAAGATGCCAAAATACCTGGATTCCGAGCAGTGAAGGCGATGGTGCGTTCTAACTGGATAGACGCCTTTGTCAATAAGGTCAAGGGAGAATGTCCAGCAACATCATTCCCCGGCATGGATGGAACAGGAGCCGCAATATTGAGAAAATGCTGTGGAGGATTCAGGTAAACATGAGGGTTGTCGAGGCCTAACTCACCGTCGGCCAAGGAGTGCTGATCGGCGCGTCGCAGGGGATGCTCGATGGAATGTCCGACGCAGCGACAAAACTGTTGTTGAGAATCACAACGCTCCAGAATGCGTCGATGATTTCCGTCCTAGAAATATCGCCCATCTGCGCCGGAATTCCTGCGTCCAACGCATGGCCCTGTTGGGATGATGGACCAAGTTGGTGGAGGCCCGCAGTGAACGCCAGAGAGGCTGCACCGGAACGATGATGGTTGCCTTCCAATAAACGTCCACAATCCAAGAAATACAGCGCGAGCAGCACCTCGGTTTGTATCAAGTGTAGCATTTGCTGCTGTGACAGTTCGACCACGGCCATGTCTCGAGCGACGTGATGCATGGTCCGCGCAAGCAATTCTTCCTCAGAGTATCTGCTATCGGCGATAGGGTTCGCAGATATATGATTGGCCCAGAGAAGCACCACATTGACAAGTCCCGCCGGTAGAGGGCTGGAAAGCGACGCCCATTGTTGGAATTGCGCGGAATTCAAAAAGAAAAAGTGACAGTGGGAGAAGTGATGAAGAAATACATCCACACTGTCATAGGCCTCGTCAGTGAAAACTGCAACAACATATTCCATATTGTTACTCGCATTGTTTCGGTCAATTCAGGCAGTTCCTGCGATACCAAAGGTGGACAATTATCCCAAATACTGGTTCTGCCAGAGCGGGCTATAGGGAAATGCGGAGAATGAAAGGACTCACCCACCGCCAGGTGCCGCTCCGGGAAAGGCTGGTTCGAATACGGGTCCAAGAGGAACACCTGCGATGGATCTTGTCCAGACAGAATCTCGGCTTGATGCTCGAGTTCCTGCATTCTACTCTCCATCGTTTCCACCATCTCCTCCAATTCTGGGGAGAGGGCACCACCAACCGGGGGATTTGAATAGGTGCAAGGCACAAGAGACCTAGGTGCAAGAGGAATCAAAAATAAGAATAAAAGATATCACCTACAAAAGTTTTTTTTTCGAGGTTGGCTGACCCCTCCCCCCCATTCTCCTTCCATATTGGGAAGGATGTTCCCACCTCTGGGACCGGGCCGGTGTCGCCGGTCACCAAACTTTCTCGTGCAAACCAAAATTTCCTTCGCCGCTGAAGCCAACTTGGACGTCAGGCTTGCAGTGGTGTAACCACGTCGTCACAATGTTCTAAGAGTTATCAATTAATTGAATTTCGGACGCAAGTCGGACGACGGATTTGATTTTTCTCGGGAATTGATGAATTTCTGCCCAGTCAGCAATTGTGATGTTTGGGGGAACGAGGTGCGAGCAAGGTACGAGAGCACATAATTGTGAAAGTTGCTGGTATTTATTTTCCGTGTTTGAGCCAATTGTGGACAATTGGGCCGTGTACACATCACCCACAGCTGATGGAAGCAATTTCCAGGCCTGCTTTGCTATATATGATGGTTTACAATGGCTTTGGATGGTCCAGTGGTAAATCCGAGCCTTTCTGGGCTCAAAAACCTTTGACCTACAAAAGTTTTTTTTCAGGCCTCGGGCGACCCCTCCCCCCCATACCTTGTGTCAGCTATTCTTATCTCCGTCCCCCCTTGCCTAGGTGGCTGAACACGACACCGACGACAAACAGGTCTCTCCCCGTCGCAGCCCTACAAGGCCCGAGTCGTGAGCAAGAAATTTATCGCGATGCGAAACAAAGCAGGGACTGACGATTTTACGGCGCCGACAATTGTCGCACGCTTTGTGTTGGTATGAGGTAGGCCTGCCCCGGCTCGGAGCAGTGGAATCGAGAGGGGAATCAGTCATTACATTCAATCCAAAGGAGCCCACTTACTATAATCCTATCCGTACGCCAGCGAATTGTCGATCCATGTGCTGCCAGAGGAACGGAGGAACGCAGTCAGCGATGTTGGAACAGTGCTGCGAAGATGCGCAGTCAGACTTGTAAGTTAAGTCACTTCGCCCGTCGTCGGAGGGATTTGCTGGCGACAAACGGACTCAAAGCTGCCCGAGGGAGAACATCCGAGCATGGGAGGGTCGGGACCCGATCCGACCCGATCCGACCTCAACATATAAAAGAAAATTACTGGCGTACTTAGTGACAACGATGAAGCAAGTGTATCTTTTCAACACTATCCTGGAATTATCGCTGATACATACATCGCAAGTATCTCTGGCGCACAGGCCTACGAGCGGTTCGCGGAAATTCCCGGTCCAGAAAAGCAATTCCCTAGCACGTGACCTTCTAGATAAGTTCAACTGCTCGAGAATCGGAGAGAAAGAATGTAGTCGCTATCATTTATCTTGTATTTGTCTCCAGTTCAAAGGATTTGGCAACTGGTTCCTCGCAGCAGTACTTGTGAGGTGAACGTTTGAATCCTCTGTGAGGGGATTATCTCTGTGATGGTAATCACTCATCTGTGCTCCCGTGCCCAGTGGTCGAAGACTCTCGACGAACAAGCAGTGGCGGGAAACCATCTCGACCCTGTTCGGAAGTTCCTGCGGCGACCGCACGGGAACTACTGCACTTTGTTGTGGATATCCTACTAGTAATTGCCAGATCTCCGATGTTCACGCCCTGACTGATGCACTTCTCAAGTTTGAACTTGCAGAAATTCTGTGACATATGGCTCTCGCGACGCAGTCAGGCGCGATTGCGTGGTCAAATAGTTAAGATTGTTGAAGACTTCGATGAACGAACAGATGACGCAATGAAAAATATTCTTGATATTAGCTGAGTTGACTCGCTGGTTGATTCTCCCCATCAGACTATTGACCAAATGTCGTTGTCTACTGAGTCGCTAACTCGCAGAGTATACCCCAGGGCTGGGCTCTACGAAATTGTGGAAAGTGTTGACTATGGGTTACTTACCAGTGTTACCACCCGGCATCGCATAACATTTGCCACAGCAGCGATGTGGAGGGAGCCGGAATCGGAATCGGAATCGGAGCCTCTCTTGTTGTCCAGTTTGCGTGAATGGAGAAACCACAACTGAGCCACAGGTGCCAGGAGCGATGTCGATGAGACAATCTGTAGCTGTTTAATTTTTTTTTAGTTACAGTAAAACTTGTTGCTGGCGAGTCGTTACCAGAGCCTGAGGACATACTACAACATGGACTCGAGTGGGAATCAGTTCGAACTTCGATGAAGCTCCGGATGAACTGCCACCCGTTCGGAGACTGAATCGCCTAGAATAATTGGTGGTTTGACGGTCGAATTGATGGGCCGCATACGGCGATCGCTCATCAATCTCGGCTCTTTCATCAGATCACTGCTGCGATCATCCCCGCAGCTCCCATTGACCAGCGGATACTATCGGTCCTGTAAGTAGTCGCGGCGCGTATGCGCCCCGTGCGCAGTACTTTCATGGACCCTTAATTGACTGTCGTACGGGTAGGATTCGTGTAAGAAACCAGGTCACAACGTAGTTCGAGCCAACCAGGATATATTCGAGGCCAACGAGACGGCGTCGGGGGATACAGGAAAAGCTAGATAATTACAGTGATACGGTGAATATAAAGGCTGCGGAATGGAAGGATAGGGGGGTAACGTGGGGGAGGAATGATGAAGAAAAGATGGTGCGGGTACATCGACGGCGCGTGACGATCCCATTTCTAACAATTCGTATCGTATATCAGTGGGTTCTTTTTGTGTGCCGATGGAATGCAATGACTGATTCTCCCCTAGAGGAGGGTGAGGCCTACCTCATATCTACACAAAGCGTGTAACAATTGTCGCCGCCGTAAATTTGTGAGTCACTCCCGTCGCGATGAATACCCTTGCTCACGATCTTGCCTTGCTCGCGATCTTGTTGGGCTGTGACGGACTCGGCGAGAGACCGATTTATCGTCGGGCCTGTTCAGCCACCCAGGTCGCTTATGGCTCGCGCATATTAACATTCACCTGTTGGCGGCGCCTTCCCTCCAGAGTTGGAGGAGTTGACGGACAACATGCAAAATAGAATCCACGAAATCGGGCATCCATGGGATCCAGCGGAGTCGACTGTACCTACGGGAAACAAACAAAGGTTTGGGGATCGGCTTCTTTTTTTGTCTAGTCCGTTTGACGCAGCCCAGGAATGTGAAGACTCTTTGTTGGAATAAAGGCAACCAAAAATTGAACATTGATCACTAGATTCAACTTCGGTGATCTCGGACTTTGCTCGTTAATCCTTGATGGCGTATCAATCACGCAATAACGCCACACCCGCCGCGGTCATCGACATCAGCTCCGACTCGGACGACGAGCCGCTTCCGTATTCATCCGTGTATTCCTATTCGTCCCGTGCGTCCTCGCCGTTCCAATCCCAGTCCTGCTCGATGCACGAATTTGTCACCATCTCCGATTCCGACGACGACGACGAGCCGCTTCCATCTTCGTACGCGTATTCATCGCGCGTGTCATCGCAGTGACGACGACGACGACGACGACGACCTCCCGGCGCCGAGCGACCCCGCGTTCTTCCACGCGCTCGCGGGGAAAGGGAAACGCAAACGCGGCGTGCAGTCCGGTGACGAGGACGATGGCCACGATTCCGACCACGATGACGAGGAGGAAGACGAGGACGAAGAAGAATCCCCGAAGAAAGTCGCGCGCAAGGCGAGTGGCACCCGCAAACCGCGCAAGTCGGAGGCGGAGAAAGCCGCCGCGAAGGTCCGTGTTTGTTTGCGTTTCCATTTTGCCTTCTTCCCTCTATCAACTCCTCAACGCGCCACCCCGTCCAGACCCAGAAACAACCCGCCGCCGTCGCCAAGAAGGCGCAGAAGGACGCCGAGAAGGCGGAAAAAGCCGCCGAGAAAGCGGAGAAGGCTGCGGAACTCGTGCGTCCCCCCCTCCCGCATCTTGTCCCGCCCTTCTTCCCTGATACCCCGTACTGTGACCAGACCCGCGCCAAACTCGCCAAAAAAGCCTACCAAACCGCCAACAAGCTCGTCCCCTCTAAAAAAATCCACCCTCGTCGCCTCCATGCACGTCCTCTTCCCCCCTGCCCTCGCCTCTTCCCCGCTCCTCGCGGCCTTCCGCGCGCGCGTCGCCCCGTTCGCGACCAGGGTGAGTGTGGCGGAGCGCATTATCGTGAGGGGCGAGGACGTGTTTGGGTGGGAACGCCCCGCGCGCGCGGCGTATGATGTGCAGGCGCGGGAGTGGGTCCCCTTTTCCGGACGCGCGTGGGGGTGGGGAAGGGGGCGGGGACGCGGACGGGGGGGAGAGAGTGGAGCGGACGGGGGTGTTTTTGATGTACATGACCGCTGAGGCGCTCGGGCGACATCTCCAGCAAGACGGCGCGGGGCTGCAGGGCGTGGTGCGCCGCGTCCATGCCGCGGGTGCAGCGGAGGCGCAGATATTCCTGATGGTCGACGGGCTCAAAGCCTACCACCGGCGCCGCGACAAAACGCCCTCGCGACCCTCCAGCTCGCGGAGCACACGCACGTCTTGTGCGTCGATGGGGTAGCGGACGCGGTGGAGAGGCTGTATGATTTGACGGCGGATTTGGGGGTGAGGGTGTTTAAGTGCGTTGCGTTTTCTTTTCCTCATTTCCCTCTGAGCGGCTTCTGTTTTGTTTCGTTTTTTGTTGCGTCTTACCGAGGGCGCGAAACGAATGACGAACGAGCTCGCACTCGCTAACACTACGCTACGCTCGCACTCGTTGAACCGAGCTCGCTAACCCTCCCCACGCTGAAACGAGCTCGCTAACCCTCGCCCTCGCACACACAGACTCATCGAACGCTCGCACCTCCCCTTCTGCGCGGAGACGCACCAGCGCACGGGCGCGTCCCTCAAGGATACGTGGGGTAAGATGTTGGAGCAGGTGGGCCTTTGTCTCTTTTATACCACGCACGCATCTTTTCCTCTTATAGCACACGTCTTTTGTTGCCTTTTTACATCCTTCCTTCCCTCCCTTGCCTTTCGTCGTTGCGGCGTTGCCTTCTCTCCTTCCTTCCCTCCTTTTCGTCCCTCGCTTCGTTCCAGCCCCTTGCGTTCCCTCCCTTGCGTTCCTTGCGTTCCTTGCGTTTCCTCCTCTTATCTTTCTTCCTTTGCCTTTTACAAGTCATTCAAAGCGCACCCCACCCTTATCCCACACACATCTATATTTCCCCTCCATCCCTCTTTCCCCTCCCTCCCTTGCCTTTCCTCCCCTTGCCTTCCTTCCTCCCTTGTATACCTCACATCTCTTTTACACCCCACCCCTCCCCTGTATACCTGAGGACATGCTAACCCACCACCCCCAGATCCACCGAATAACACCCGCCGCCGCACGCGGCATCGCAGCAGAGTACCCCACCGCGCGCGCGCTGTTTGCTGCGTATGCGGCGGCGCCGGGGGAGCGGGAGAGGGGGGGGGTGTGAGGTGCGTTGTGTTGTGGTTTTTGCGTTTCTTTACCGATTTCTTTGGGATTTGGATTCGCATTGCGGCTCAAACAAATTCGGATTTGCATAGCGGCTTGCCTGCGGGCTTCCTTCGTCTCCCAAAACGCTTGCTTCGCTGTAACTTGCTTTGCTGCTTTCCCGATTTTTTTCCTGATTCGTTTTCCTTTCCTTTCCCGATCCGTTTCGTATACGTTGGTACTTTCCTGAATCGTTTCCCTTGCCCTCCCCTTTCCTTCCTTCCCTTGCCCTTCTCTCCCTTCCCTTGCCCTTCCCTTGCCCTTCCCTTGCCCTTCCCCCTTCCTTCCCTTCCCTCGCTCCGCTCCCCTCCCTCTCCCCTTTCGTCCCTGACCTTGCCCCTTCCCTTCCCTCCCCTTCGTATCTTTTCCTCCCCATTCTATACAATGATACCTTTTAACTCACGCCCCCCATAATACGGATTTTGTAGCGCTGCGGACCGTACCGTATGCGCGGTCGTATTTTTTTCCATCAGTACCGTATGTCCGTGTCGTCCTGCCAGCAAACTCTAGGAGCTTGATGGTACGCCACATTTCTCGTCTGACAACCCCAAGTTAGCTTTGAATTCCAAGGTCATTGCTGGAAGTAACCATTTCGTACGTACGTACTACGCCGGCGATTGTGCTTTTTGGTTGCAGTTGAGTCTATGTGTCCAGTTTTTTTGGGAGGATTCCGAAAGATCCGGAAATGAGTCGAAGGAATATCTTTCGGTCCAATTCTATGTACTCACAAGTATCCTCTGAGTGGTTCGCGGGAATTGGATCTTCCCAGCACGTGACCGTGTAGGTGGACTTCGAGAAAAATTGTAGGCTAAGGTGATATTCCTTTTTTATCTTCCTGGCACACAATGTAGAGGGCCTGGAGCGACTGGTTCCTCGTAGCAGTACATAGGTGAACATGTTGAATTCTCTGTGCTGGCGATTACTCATGCCAGTGAGTCATCTTCGTTCTCCCGTGGCGCAGTGGTCGAAGACTCTCGACGAACAAGCACTGGCGAGAAACCATCCCGAACCTGTTCGGGAGTTCCTGCGGTGACCGCACCGGATTTCCACAGCTTTTGTTGTAGATTTCCTGGTCCGAGTCATTGACAGATCTCCGATGTCTGCGCCCTGACTGATGCAATTCTGAAGTTCGAACACGCTGAAATCTTGTGAAATATGGCTCTCGCGACGCACTGCAGGTGCTCGAAGTCTGATCCCGTGGCTACTTAACATTGTTGAAGACTTCGATGAACGAATACATGACGCACTCAACGAAATATATTCTCGATCTTAGCTCCAGGGAGTTGACTCGCGGGTTGATTCTCCATCGGCCAAAGCTTGACTGAATGCGCAGAGTATACATCAGAGCTGGGTCCTACGAAATGCTAGTGGAAAGTGTTGACTAGGGGTTACCACCCGCCATCGCACTGATGTTCCGCCGCACACAGCCTTTAGTAAAAGCCTGACGATTATCTGCGAGGGCGAGCATCAGTGCCTGTACCTATTTCTGGAAGATCAAATCATTGTCACGGAGCGAGAAGCTGTGAGAAACGGTATCAATATCTAGTCCGAGGGTGCTAATTGAAATCGAAGGAGTGGTGGTGTCGAATGGCAATGTAGGCATTCTTTTCGAAGAGCGCCGTTGGAGCAATTGGATAAGTAATCGAATTAGAAAATATTCGCCGCAGGAGCGATGTGGAGCCGGAAGAGGACAATTGACTCTCTTGTCGCCCGACAGTCCCGGTACCGATTCCCCCGTGAATGGCGAAGCCACAATTGAGCCATAGGAACGATGTCGGTTTGATGCCGGTGAGACAATCTGCAGCGGTTGGCCAGTCGTTACAAGAGCGTTAGACTCGAGAAGGAACCATTCCGAACTTCGATGAAGTTCGATGAACTACCACCTGTTCGGAGACTGGATCGCGTGAAATAGTGGAGACTCCAAGACCACCGAGTTGAAACTCCGTCAGCTTGACGGTCAAATTGATGGGCCGCACACGGCGATCACTCATCAACCTCGGCTCGACGATCAGATCAGCGATCATATTGAAGATCCCACAGCCCCACTGACCGGTCCTGTAGTCACGGTGCGTATGCGCCCCGAGGCATGGACACTTAATTGACTGGCGCACGAGCGCGTCGTATATAAGTGGGTTTTTTTCTGGATGTGTGCCGGTATGCAATGACTGACTCGGATGTCCCCCTCGAGTCCCCTGTATAACCGGTGTTACTGGACAAAAGTCTGGGCCGCACGGATGTGTCATGTATGCGCACACGTGAGCACGCGTGACCATGGATGGCGACGCGTGAGCACGCATGAGCATTCGTGAAACATGGATGGTCACACGTGTAACACCCGTGCCGGAGATTCTGGGTTGGTATCCTCACTTTGTGCTACACCCATGGTCAGGCCATGCCCAGATTGAACCTCCTTCAATATTCATGGTCATGGATGGGCCACGCCTGTGCCAGCTCCAGTGCACCATGCATGGCCATGGTCACCATCCGTGCTCACACAGAGCCAAAAAAACAGATACCAAAATTTTGGGACTCAAACAAGGCCGTTTCTGATTTAACAAAGTAGACTAATATTCTCCTATTCTCAGATGTCTCGCCCGATCCGCCACGCACATCCTGCTCTAACCCCTGAACAAACGCTTGTACCCCTCCAAGACCGACGAGGCCATCCCCTTTTCCCGTGGCTGCCTGCCTTGGAGTCTACTGAACCCTCTGAGATGTCCGGCACAGAAAGTCTCCTCCCTGACAGAGGTGAAGAGGCTGGTATTGTACCTCAGCCTACCCGTGCGTAGCTGTCGCCTCTAGCTTTCATTATACTCACAACCATCAGGACCATTCCCGGAATTTGGTTTACCTCTACCTGCTGCCCAGAACCAGCGGCGTGAGCCAGGTACGTGGCCTCATCTACGGCATGCTCACATCTCCTCAAATTTTATGCAAGCCCCATTTCCCATGGAACTCGGTGAACGCCACCGTCTCCCTAATCTCAAAACTGCCAACAAAGTCTTCTTCGATGACGCTCTTGCATCCCTCAAAGAGCTTTCCCGGACGGAATACATTCCACCCGCTCTCCCTACGCCTCCTGTGTCTCACCGAAATTTAGCAGTCACCACCATCGACGTCGATTCAGTACCTCCTCCCGCTTCCCTTGTTTCGACACCTCCAGCTCGTTTCACACCAATTGTTGTCGACTTTGAATATCCAAAGCTCATTACTCCTATCAGTCCTCCCGTTCCTCGCTATGAATCTATTGTCGCTGTAAACTTGAAGAATAATGCAACACACAGCCCAGGCACAAACCTGACACTTATTCTGCAACTCCCCTATAACCCCTTCGCCAGTCAGATCATCGCTGCGATGTGGGACGATCGCCGCATCCAGGCGGTTACAGGCAAATGGGATGTCAGCCGCATTGTCTTCGCGTACTCCCGCAAGCTCCTCTCTGTCAACGACCCCAGTTACGCCGATCTACTTAGTGGGTTCCGAGAAGTCGGCGGTTACCTGGATATTGTCAGAGATGACGATATCGGCGGCATCGAAGACAAGGTCGTCCAACAGGTGATGGCTCCAGATGCCGAACTTGCGCAACTGAGAGATTTGTACGGGGTTGGTTCCAATGCGCATGTGTTCTCAGTGTACTTTTTCTACATGGTGTGTTTCTTAGGATTTTCGCTCTCCGGCGCTCCCAGTTCTGACAGGAAAAAAAAAACAGGATCAAGGCAGCCGTGCTACAGCTGCTGATTCTCCCCCGCTCATTCTCCGCACACTTCCTGCTCGCCCGTCCACATTGGATACGGCAGCCGCACCCGACATTGTTGTATCTTCTATAGGCACTGCGGCCATGGAGCTGGAAAGATGTTTCCCGCAGCAAATTCTTCAGTACAGAGCCATCGACTCCTCTCGGCTTGGACAGGCATATAAAAAGTACACAGCTGTCCGACTCATCCGCAGCATGGCATCCCAACTTGGGATGATATGGCCTGAGGCTGGGGTTCCCAAGCTGCCAATCATCCTCGAAACCGGGCTCCGCATTTCGGTCGAGGACATTCTCAAGTTATCCCCCAACTGTCCTAGCCTGGGTACCTTTCAAAATCACAATATCGATTATAACGTGTGTCGCAGAGCTGAGCAGCGGTTGCAGCAGAAGCACAAAGACCCGTCCACCCCACTTACAGCTACAGAACAGGCTACCGGTACCCTCCTTTACATCCTGCTCGACGCTCCCTTTCTCGATCCAAATCCCCCGCTCGCCCCAGATTCACTGTACGCTACGTCCAGGGCCGTCACTGCGAGTATCTCCCAAGTCCGACAGGAAGCAAACCAGGTCCTCGCCTGAATATTGACCTCTTTCAATGCTATACATACAGCATCGACTCGTACCGTCCTTATTCTATGCCTTTATTTATACTTTACATAGTCGATCCTTGTTTTAGTTTTATGCCTTTATTTTATTTTCTACGCCCGTATCCAAACCAGACGTCCTTTGTGACTGCTAATTCCATTCCAATACACTGTCACACCAATCTCCACACCCATCAGACCAGAAACGAGTCTGGTGCGCATCTGGTAGATCCCGTGCGCGACGCGTGTGGGAATCCAGGCCGGAGTTGCGTGCGCTGCGTATTTTGTAGAGGTTCCGCGATGAGGGCCTGCATATGCGCAGCGGCAAAGGAGTCGGGCGTGGGGAAGGACGGCATCCGTATTGAATGTCGAGCTCAGGTTTGGGAAGGGGCAACGTTGGCGAGAGCGAAGTCAGAGGCACCTGAGGTCGTATGTAGCGCCGGAAACGTCGACCAGCGCGGCAGTCGTGCGAGTCGTCGGTGCGTGCGAGTCATCGGCGCGTGTGTACATGTCGTGTTTGCAAGGTTGAGCTTTCGAGCGGACTCAGGTGCGCCTCATTGTGAAGGCACTCCCAGTCCCGCAGCGCTCCCGGACATCGCGTCTGGGGACCTCATTATGCGCCCGGAATCAGCTCGTGTGAGAAGGCCAGCACGAGCTGCGCTGCCTAAGTTGAAACAGAAAAAAGTTTGAAAGAAAAGAAAAGAAAAGAAAGAGATGGGGATGTACATACGTACCTTGCCCATCATAGTTGCAGCGGCACGAATGCAGCACCCGGGATGCCGGTGGAGAAGTGTAGAGAGAGCTGAGGCCGCAAGGCATGTTGTAGTTGAGCCGCAGGCCTGTCTTGATACAGTGGTCGGCAGCGGATTGCTCGAGGAAGGTCGCATATTCGCGGAAGGACGCATCTGGGTTCATGATAGTCAGCGACAAGAAAAGGAAAAGGAAAAACCAAAAAAAAAAGACTCACCACATGTTCTCAGTCTCCCCGAACCATCCTGCAGTGCACGTCGAACGCTACGTTCCCCACAAAAAGTTGCCAGCTCAGCATGCACGGTGTTTTACTAGCCTCGTACCAAGCGCGCCAGCGCGTCACATTTCCGAATCTGCGGAGGGACCGTGTGGGGCCATGACTGTGTGGAGGGCTCAGTGAGCAAAAGAGAAGAAGGAAAGAAAAGAAAGCGAAGGGAGAAAAAAAAGCAAAGAAAGGGAAGAAAGACGCACTCAGGTGCCCAATCTCCCCAAATGTCCACCTGTGTTGTGTCACGCCGAGTGCTACATTGTTGACGAACAACTGCTGGCTCAGTGGGGAACGAATAGCAAAATAGAAGGAGGATGAAGGGAAGGGGGAACTCACCGCTCAGAGGGCGTTGGGCTTCGGCTCTAATCGGAGCTCAGCCTCGTGCGCGATCTGCGATCACGTGCACATAAACACAACGCGTTTGTATAAAAGCGCGTCTGTTTGTTTGCCAAATCCTTGGCGCAGATTGGTGTTTGACTCCCACCTCGCCCTCTGCTATGCTTCCCGGGTCTATTGGCCTAGTGTCGTACCAGCAGATTGGGCTTTGTAGCCTATACCAACCCTCATCGAGCACCGGTCGCGTACAGTTTCGCCTCCCGGATGCTTCCTGCCAGGCCTTCGGGCCCGTCGTCGCGCGCTCGATGCACAGGGTTTGGGACCCGCTACTTCCCAGTACTACCTTCCTACCACCCACTACAACACCATGCCGGGAAGCTGCACTGTGTTTCATTGGTGTGTTCCTCATCGCCTAGCACCTCCGTGCTGGTTGCGTAGAGTGACATGTCCATCATACGGGCAGTTTGAGGCGGTGCTACCACCCACCTACCTTTCAGGACGCAACCCGACACATGTGCATTCCAGGACGCTGGCCGACGTGTCGCCTCGTCGTTCGCGACGTGTTTGTTTGCGCGCGCATCATGTCCATCACCTCGTGTGGCGTCACATCAGAGTCTGTCGTTCTCCACCACCATCGACGACCTTCGTGCCACCAAGCTTGAATAGGAACGAACACAACCGAGGAGAACTGCAGAGAGAGGGACATATGGGATAGGCATCACTTGTACGAATGCTGTCCATTGTTTCTCTCTTTTTTATACTTTTTTTCATCGTCTTGTCTCTCAGATCCACCTACTCTGGGCAGCCCTAGGAGTCTTCCGAATGTCCTGTCGCATCGCCACGGTCGCCGCATCCCGAACGCGTCAGCGCCGCTGTCACCAACGTCGACCATGCATAGACCACATTCTGTGCCAGACAGAATCATAGGTAACTCAACTAATTCTTGGCCCCAGGACTCAAACTCAACTACCCCAGGCAGCTAAGATCCCCCCCTGACGTCCTGTTGCATCCCCGCAGTCGCTGCATTCCGTGCGCGTCGGCGTTGGCCGACACAGTGTCCAAGTCCAGCCCAATCAGGTATGCAGTGAAGGTCAGCTATTTCTCCCTCAATTCTTCGTCTTTCCCCCTGAACTAAAGTGCCCCTCTCTGCTGTAGAGCTGTCCCCTGCCCCTCCCCAAAGGCCGGGCCGCCAACGGCAAAGACGCGTCGGCGTCGGCCGACACAGCGTCCAAGGCCAGCCCAATCAGGTATGCAGTGAAGGTCAGTGATTTCTCCCTCAATTCTTCGTCTTTTCCCCTGAACTAAAGTGCCCCTCTCTGCTGTAGAGCTGTCCCCTGCCCCTCCCCAAAGACCGGGCCGCCAACGGCAAAGACGCGTCGGCGTCGGCCGACACAGCGTCCAAGGCCAGCCAAATTGGGTATACACCGAAGGTCAGTGATTTCTCCCTCAATTCTTCGTCTTTTCCCCTGAACTAAAGTGCCCCTCTCTGCTGTAGAGCTGTCCCCTGCCCCTCCCCAAAGACCGGGCCGCCAACGGCAAAGACGCGTCGGCGTCGGCCGACACAGCGTCCAAGGCCAGCCAAATTGGGTATACACCGAAGGTCAGTGATTTCTCCCTCAATTCTTCGTCTTTTCCCCTGAACTAAAGTGCCCCTCTCTGCTGTAGAGCTGTCCCCTGCCCCTCCCCAAAGACCGGGCCGCCAACGGCAAAGACGCGTCGGCGTCGGCCGACACAGTGTCCAAGGCCAGCCAAATTGGGTGTACACCGAAGGTCAGTGATTTCTCCCTCAATTTTTCGTCTTTTCTCCTCAACTCAAATGTCCCCCTCTGCTGTAGAGCCTTCTCCTGCTCCTCCCCAAAGCGTGGGTCGCCAACGGCAAAGACGCGTCGGCGTCAGCCGGCACGGCGTCGAAACTCAGCCCAATCGGACACCAAAGTAAGCTTTATTAATTCATTCTTCCTGTTCTGCCCTCAACTAAGTTGTTGTCTCTGCTGTACAGTTATACCTATCGCCTCCTCAGGTCGCTATCTGCAAAGACCCGTCGGCGTCGGCCGGCACAGCGCCTAAATTCAGCCCGATTGGGCACCAAAGCAAAGTAAGTCCCATCTATTCTGTTTTCGTGTTCTGCCTTCAACTTAAGTTGCTGTCTACACTGTAGAGACCTTCCCATCGCCTCCCCAAGTCACCGGGTCGCTATCGGCAAAGACGCGTCGGCGCCGGTCTGGTTACCGCCCCCCCGAATGTGTCGGCGCCGAGGCTATTAGCGTTGACCACGCGCCAAATCATGTCCTACCCCAAGGCAGGTGCTTAAGGCCCCGCGCATTTCTCTATGTTTGCTTCATCACCCAACTTGTTCGTTGGACGGACATGTACCCATTATATATGCATATACATACCCATTATACTATTGTTCATAAAGTCGTCGACAAACCACCAGAGCCTCCTGCCACACCTGCTTCCGCACCGACATATCACGCGACGACACATCTACCACCTGCATTAGCTCTGCGTCAAGCCGGGCGACCTGTTCCGGTGTAAAGGGACAGTTTGGGGGCTCAACAATGACCTCCGACATATGGGTGGGCGTCGAATACGTCGTGAACGGATTTCCGGCATCCCAATCCTGCGGATTGTTCTGAGCGACGTGATTGACCAGGGCTGCCAAACCGTGGGCCTCCCAGTCAACGCCGAACTGGGCATACTCGCCAACTGCTTCCTCCTGCGTATGCACGAGACCGCCAATTCCACGGGGGCCTTGCTCAAGCAAACCGAAAGTGAACATTTCTCTCGGAGTTTGCTTCTTCTGACCTTCCATCGTAAGTTTGTGGGAATTCCACGCCTCTGCCCATTCAACCGCGTCTTGGTTCAGGGTGGCGAGAAAGAGGTGATGAAGAAGCCATAGGTGCGCCAGGTTGTCGCTGCAAAGCCCATACGACAGCTCAAGCTGATTAAAGAATGTATACCACTTCTTGCCAACTCCGGTGGTCCAATCGACCCAAAGCCGCTCGATACGGATGTTGTGAACCGAACTGTGAGGAACATGAACGCCAAACTGCTCGTAACTTTACTCCACTCACCGGCCAAAAATGTATGATCCTCTACCGCGCCCCCGTACCTCTTCCATCCGCCGAGCGACCTTATAATTCTCGACACCGTGATCACCCCGCACACGGCTCGGCCATCCGTGGAGAGCTACCGCAGTCTCAAAGACGTCTAATACTGTTTGTCCCAGATTATTAGGACTGCAGCGAACCCCAGTAACAAACCGTGATTTGCCGTCGATGAAGGCATGGGTGACGATTTTCCAGCGTATTAACCCTGCAGCAGCTCGTCAGTGAGATATTGTCAGAGACAACCATATGAGGCTCACCATGCTGTCCATCGTGGTGCCATAATGAGTTAACCCCAGGTACCGAATAAATCCTGCGGTCAATTGTACGGTCTCCGAAAACGCCTGGCAAGCCCCGCACGCGCACATATGAGGCCTCGATTCTGTTCCGAGGAACTCTGAAGCCTCTCGCACTCAAGGCGCCAGATATCATCTCTCGTCCAAATTGGGGGAATAAATTGAGAATATCAGCAATCTGGTGGTCTAGAGCAGCGGCGTCATTGCTGATTGCTGAGATAGGTGGGCCAGTGGATTGCCATACGTCTGCGACAGTGCCGTCAGGTTGGAGCACATGTCGATGGACCGGAGCACCTGGCTGTACCAGCCCAGCATTCAGAGCTCGACGCCGGACCGTTCGTGGATGGCAGCGTAGGGAAGCGGCTATACCGGTCGGGCCTCGGAGCTTCAAAGCGCTGGTCAAGAAAGTCGGATCGATTTCGAGTCTATGGCGTCCTGTCCCCTTCCCATTTGGCTGCTTCTTCATGACCACCAACGGAGCCTCCTTCAAGGGATCCGAAGATTGGCTGACCGCCTTCTCAAGCGCCAACTGCATGTCTGCAACGCTCTGTTTGAGCGTTGCAAATTCAGCCGCAGGGAAACAGTGCATATGCTGCAAAGAGGCATTCAGCGAAGACAGAATAAGAATGTACGGCGAAAACTCGTATACCTGCTCTGCAGCGCGCAGAAATCGGCCAACTTCGTGGATATGCTGGGTCAACCGGGCGGAATCTCCCATCTGAGTCTGGAGTGCACGCTGCACCTTGATCTCAAGTCGTGTGTAACTGGCACGGATGTGTTCGAGCTGAGGGGCAATGTTTTCCATTTTTTGTCGCCGCGGTTAGAGATTGAGGAGGTGAGTGAGTCACGCGGCTTAACACGGGAGATATCTTGAACTAAATCGTCAAGTCTACATAATATGGACAAGAGTGCTAGACGTCATTGTAGTCGCCCACTGGTAAACTAAGTTCCGAGGACATCCAACCATCAAATGCTGTCTCTGCTTCCAAATCTTCAAAATCGACATCCTGCAAAAGAGCGTTGTCCGTCCAATCATTGAAGAAGACGTCAAGGGCTGCATCACAGTCGTGAAAGCCCATGCTCCGGGTGTCGGTCCTTTGGTCAAAAGCACGCAAGATATTGACCTAGTGGATAGTCAGATAGTGCGACCTTCGAGCGTACGTCCTAACAACACGTACCTTCATCTTCCATTTTGGGTCAGTGGGGAGGATGAGTGTGCTGGTCATTGAATACAGCAGCGCCTCGGCGCGGACAAGTGCATCGTTTTTGTGGGCTTGGAATTGCCGCGCACCAATGAAATTGCCACGAAGGGAGCGTGGATAACCCACTCCGCGAATCCAGCGAAGGAAGCGGAGCTGAAACATCTGCTGTCGTAGCATCTCTAGCTTGTCGCTGGTGGTGGGAGCGTAGAATTCAAGCCGGTCGATGACATCGTCCACTGCGTTGATACGGCGATGATAAACGCCAGCGATGAGGGACTGGAAGGTCTCAAGCGTAGAACAGTGAGTCATCATGTTGGCAGGAAGAAAGTGATAAGACCGGAGTTTGATATTGAAACCGTCCTGGAAGGCCAGGAACTCGGGATGGTTCCAGGGATTACTGTGTCCAAAGAAGAATTTGCAAAGGATGGTGACATGAAAAGCGTTCTGGCGTGTCGGGTTGCGAGGGGAGGTAAACTCGTTGATCTGCAAGTGACTTCGGCATTATAATCTGAGGACAAAAACGACAAGAACTCACATTTATTTCGAGATACTGAAGCGCAATGAGCAACGCAGGGTGAGCGCTGTCATCAGGGAGGTTAAATACTGTCTCGGCGTTGATTGCGAACCAAGGTGCCAGAATTCTCGCCGATATCGGGTCAAGGGTCTGTATGTATTGCAGGGTGAGTGTAGCAATCCATTTTGAATTCTGCTGGGTAGCGGCCAGTATAAGGAAAGGACAGAGGGGGTCAGGACCAAACCCCACTTGCACCAGGAAGAGCGCAGCCCAAGTGCCGTCGACCTTGAAAGCGGTGATCCGCTCAACCACCTCGTACCCATCCACCGCGTCAAACGTTGGCCTCATGTACATCCCACTGCTCTTGGCCCAACGCTGTGTATCGCTGAGTCTGAGGTTCAGCCCCCTGATGTAAGTAGCACGTTCAGGGCCCGGACCTGTGGCGCCAGAGTTGAGGGGCTCTTCGCTGTCCGAATAGCTAAGAGACGACAATAAGTTTGGCTGGCAATACATTGGCGACGACAAAGACTCACATCCGGAACAGTCTGTGTCCATGCAGGAAGCCACAAATACTTGTAGCCTCCATAATCACAGCGGAGTCTGCAGGCGTATAGGTTTCTGCGTCCTTGCCAGCGTGGATGTGCTCAACGAGGCTGAAGAGAGCGGTCGCCAGGGATTCCACAGTGGGTGCCGACACGACCAAGGGAACGAGAGTATCCTCAGATCCAATAGAATCATACACGGCGGTACGCCATAGGACAACGGCACGGTGATCAAGGGGTATAATGGCAGGGGCACCCCTGTGGGTTTCAGCCAAGAGGACCTGCTGGAGTGTCGTATCTAGATCAATGATGGGTTTTGGTGGTGGGTTCACCAGCGTCTCTCTGTGGTCTGAATTGTGAATGTAGAATGGATTTGACGATTCTACAGCAGACGCCGGTGTGATCATGAGCAACCCAGACGGGAATCCAGATTCGTCGCCTGAACTACTGATAGAAAGGGAGCGGAGTCGCTTAGTGTCAGTTTCAGTCGATGTCTGCGGCCTGGATCAGTATTAGGGCCCGAGAGAAGCAAAAAGATACAGACTGGAGACGAACTCGCACGACGCTTGTTAGGTCCAATATGGGTGAGGTCGACGACCTGCGAAGGGTGTTAGATGATGCCGTGCAAAAAGAGTGTGTGGTCGACTAACCTCAGCAAGGTAATCTGCGCAGCCCTCGATACAGCCCACAGGCTCATCGTCGTCGTCGGAATGGTCTACCCATGACCAGAACACGCGCCAAGGGAAACAGGGATGGAGACCGGTGTCCCAGGGATTCACTGGCCGGCTAAGATGTCCGTGCCGGGGTGCTATGAAAATTAAAAGATCGTAAGACAGCGAGTTCATCCACGAGGACTGAAACCTGCCTATGAACACGATCTTGATATGACTGTGTTGTGGATGAGGGCATTTTTTGGCTTCTTTAGCCAGTGCGTCGAACGTACACTGCCATTCAGAGCTAGCCAGAACCGACAAATTGCGTTTTAGAGCAAGCTGGGCAGATCGGAAAGAGAGAAACTCCCATACTCTCCGTTCAAATGCGGGAGCTGCAGGATGCGGATGACCGGGGAAGGGAGAGGGAGGAGCAGTGATAGCTTCATTACGGAAGTGGTCGGTGATGTGTTTGTCAAATTGCTTCCACAACTGTTCCGCGCTAGAGGTGCGAAGGGTTGTACAGAGTCGAAATTCGGTGAGAAGGCGAAGAAGGGCAGGGAGATCACTGTGCGTGGAGAACTTGTAGGCTGTGAACTGAGGATAGATGTCGCGATATGAGTGTTTGCCGACCTAGATTCAAAATAATGAGCTGAAGCCGCTTGTATGGAAGCAGACACGGACCTCAAAAGGGAGATAGCAAATCTTGAACACATGCTCGCCATGTTTGGGGGGAACATACTCGAGGTCCTGAGGGTCGTACATCGATGCTGGAGGCTGAGTGGCCACCGACGTTGAGGGAGTCCGGCCAGTAGTGCGGCTATACGGTGGTGCTTGAGCCGCAATGCGATGCAGACTCTCGGAGCGCTGCGTCTGAATTGTTCCGCTGCTGGGTATGCGTGGTACAAATGGTGATATCGCAGCGGAAGGAACGGAGACAGCACTGAAAGCAGATGCGGGAGGGGGCAGCACAGATGCTGAAAAAAAGTTGGGGGCAGCAGCGGAAACAAGAGACGGCTGACGAGTGGGCTCGGGTATATCGACGTGTGGGAGAGAAGTTGCTGGCATGGAACCAAAAGGATTGACCGAAGCCGTAGTAGAAGCAAAGGGATTGTGAATGGAAGAGGACAGGTTAGAAGGTGGAGGCGGGTGAGACGCTATGTAAGCAGACCATGGCAAGGCCGCCGGAATAGTTGGCGGGGAAGGAATATTGAGGCCCTGAAAGGGAACAGCATTGCTGGGACTGGAAGGGTGTGCGTTACAATATGAAAGGAGTACATAGGTGAGGATAAATACCGGGGACCGCCCGCATGCGTAACCCATGGCTGACGGCAATGATCACAAGAGTCCGTTTGTGGGTTCCAGGGGCTTGTTATCTGTGAAATGGTGAGATTAGGAATAGTGGGAATTGAACGGAGAAAGTGCTACATTACCTTGAAGAACCCCCCACAATTTGCATTGAGATTCGGCCCGCGTCGAAGCTTGTTGTTGGGGTCGTTGGGATCATTCTCAAGATTGACGAGATGGGCTAGATAGCTGTGTCCACACACACATAGGGAGGTTGGTTGTTGAGGACGCTCCTCATACTGTAATATAGATGAGAAACGGTTTGAGATCAAGGAGAGCAGCGGATACCTGTTGAGCAACCGGGTTGTAGCAGATAAACTCGACGCACGGGCCGATGCATTCAGGGTTGATACATTTGCCCCTAGCAGCAAGGTAGACGGGAGCCTGAGACTCGTGCTGAGACCGGTGAAATGCCATGACCGAAGAGGAAGAGGAGGTAGGCAGTGGAACTATATAGTTGGTTACCAATTACTGTGATGCTGCCAGAAGTGAACGAGATTGGTAGGAAATTGCTGACGCCCGATAAGGACAACTAGAGGCCAATTGAGATCGCATTCAAAGAAGTGCAGCATGTATGCGCCATTGACAAATGAAACAATCGATATTTGATCGACCGTGGCGCATGAATGACAGGATCTGTCTGAGCAGACAACATTAGATTTGCCCATGGATGGCCAGCGCATGTGGCATCGATGTTCATGCACCCAGCACGGATGCCCACAGCCTGCCACGAATGCTCACGCATGTCACGCATGCTCACGCATGAGCATGCATGCTCCATGGACTTTTGTCCAATAACGGCCGTCATACCCCTGCTCCAAGCCGGGGGAGGCCCACCTCATATCTACACAAAGCATGTAACAATTGTCGCCGCCGTAAAATCGTGAGTCCCTGGTTTCCTTCGCGTCGCGATCAATTTCTGGCTCACGATGCTGTAGGGCTGTGACGGGGAGAGACCTATTTGTCGTCGGTGTCGTGTTCAGCCGCCCAGGTCTCTCATGCCTTGTGCATATTCACATTCACCTGTTGGCGGTACCTTCCCTCCAGAGTTGGAGGAGTTGACGGAAAGGATGCAAAACAGAATTCACGAACTCGAGCATCAAGTCGAGATTTTGAGCGGACAAGACCCGTCGCAAGTGTTCCTCTCTGACCCGTATTCTAACCAGGCCCTCTGGGAGCCGCACGTGGCGGACGGTGAGTACTTTCTTTCTCCACGTTTCTCCATGGTCAATGGCAGAATCAGATAATTGGGATAATCGTCCGCCTTTCCTCGGCACCCCGAGTCCGATAGAGGTGTGCGATTCTCATGTCCATCTGTCCATCCAAGATAGTGAACGGTATCCAAGGAACTGCCTGAATTACCCGAAGCATTGTGCGTAACAATATAGAACCCGCTGGGGTATCCTCTGACGAGAACTATAATAGCGTGAATGCGTTTCTTCATTACTTCTCCCGGCATCACTTCTTCTTTTTGAATCCCGAGAAATTCCAGCAGTGGGCGTCGCTTCCCAGCACTCTACCAGCAGGACTTGTAAATGCGGTGCTTCTCTGGGCCAATCGTATATCTGCGACCCCTATCGCCGATAGCAGATACTCTGAGGAAGAACTGCTTGCTCGCGCCATGCATCACCTTGCTCGAGACATGGCCGTGGTCGAACCGTCACCGCGGCAAATGCTACACATGATACAAACCGAGGTCCTGCTCGCACTGTATTTCTTGCATTGTGGACGGTTATTGGAAGGCAACCATCACCGTGCCGGTGCAGCCTCTCTGGCGTTCACTGCGGGCCTCCACCAACTTGGTCCATCATCCCAACAGGGCCATGCGTTGGACGCAGAAATTCCGGCCCAGATGGACGATATTTCTAGGACGGAAATGATCGATGCATTCTGGTGCGTTGTGATCCTCAACAACAGTTTTGTCGCTGCGTCGGACATCCCATCGAGCATTCCTTGCGACGCGCCGATCAGCACTCCTTGGCCGACGGTGAGTTAGGCTAGACAACCCTCATTGTTTACCTGAATCCTCCACAGCATTTTCTCAATATTGCGGCTCCTGTTCCGTCCATGCCGGGGAATGATGTTGCTGGACATTCTCCCTTGACCTTGTTGACAAAGGCGTCTATCCAGTTAGAACGCACCATCGCCTTCACTGCGCGGAATCCAGGTATTTTGGCATCTTTTGAAGATCGGTCTCTTCCTCATCCATACCAGGTCTCCCTCACCCCCCCGCATTCTGGGTGATTGGAACCCGGCTTGAAACATTTCGTGGCCATCTCCCACCCGTCGAACTGGACCACCCCACCGATCAAGTCTCACTTGTTACATACGCTTTCATCAATGTCGCTATCATTCGTCTCTACTCTCCGCACGCTGGCTTTTGTGCCGGTGCGCGCTCCAAGTGCCTCATCGCTGCCATGTGCGTCGCCACACGCCTTGCTGATGCGCGCGTCGCAGAATGGGAGATGGTCGATCCAATACTCGGGGTGCGTGGATTTCCTCCCAGTGTTTGGTTGCTCACAAGTACACGTCCAGCCACTCCTCGCCGCAGTCGCCGACGTCCTCGTCGTTAATCTTATACATTACCCGCACGCGACCACCGCCATGCAGACGACCTTGTCGGCAATGCAAGTACTCGCGGGTCGGAGCCCTTTCATCCGTACGTACACAATACTTTCACCGTTCGTCCGTATCTCACGTCTTGCCTGGGTCATAGAGCAACACCTCGCGGCCACACAAGAACGATACATATGTGCTCAGCAGAGTATAGGCCTCTTTGGCATAATATAGTGGATTCATCTGTTCAAACTCAAGTCTTAACGTAGTACTAATTTCCTTAATTTACCCCATTTCCACTGTATCAAAGTCTAGACCTGCCCAACATGTATCCATATCCCATCCCTCCCTTCAAAAATCCGCGCTTATTACGGTGCGTTGTCGAGTTGATCCACTCTTGTCAATTTCCCTGCAATGGCTGGGTGACTGGAACAAAAAGCATGCACTCAATTCTCGCGCGTTTGGTGTGAAAATTGAATAGCATGAAATCCATTGATGTCGTTTCTCAGGCTGAAAAAGGTGAAAATGAACTGTGAGTATACCCGGCTCGAGTTGCCGATCATGATGTCAATCGCTTCTTTCTTTTGACGCTCACCGGCCGTTTCGCTCAATGTTTATGCCCTTCCACTTGACACTTTTGAGACTTGCGGTCGGTATTCATTCATGGGCTTCCCTGTTGGTTTGTGCTGCTCCGAGACCCCTTCGTAAGTCCAGGTCCAGGCTGTGCATTCATTACTAAGTACTTAATCGGGGCATCTCACTTGCATCTTGGCTAGTGCTGGACACTTTGTTGTTGGCCGGATCATACGGTACACTGTGGCCACCAGTCTTGCCACTATGTCTGTTGTTATGTGCCAGAGCTGCCTTGGAGCTGCCAGTTCGTTTATGAAATTCGGTTCCTGCATGATCTCGGCAAATGCCGCGAATCAACACCACCATAATACCGTGACTGTGATGTAACGTCACACCAATGCTCTCCGGACAGCATCAAGACGCGATCTACTTTTCACCCTTTGAACCGTCAGCATTGACCATCCACCGAGGAGCGTCTTTTGAGACGAATCTTGGGTGTAGTGGTGAAAAAAAGATTGCCATTTGCGATCGGCAGATCGCCCCTGAGGCTTGATCTCCGCTACTCATCGGCTCGACGACGACGTCCGTTACCTATCGGCTGTATGCGCAGCTCCTGTTGGCTGTACCCATTGACTACAAAAGCCACTCAGCAAAGTTATCAAATTATTTCTCTTTTAACTTCACTTCCTCCCACCGATGTTCGACAAATCTCTTCTGTTCCTGCTCCCGCTTTTTGTCTGTCTACAAACGTTCCCCTCTATCACTGCGTCCATTCTTCCATCTTCAGGTCGCACAAAGCAAACTATTCGATGGGTCGACTGCCACAACAAGGTCCCCGACCCAATTGGAGAGGAGCTAAATCTCACCAGTACGACCTGGGTCGGAACGCTCCCTTCCAACCTCCACTGCGGTGAGATGGATGTTCCGATGGATTACACCAAACCTTTCAATGCAATCACCAATAACATCACAATTGGCTTTGCGATGAACCGGCCCACTAAACCCGCTTCGGGTCTGATCTTCTAGTTTGTTGTCTACCCTTTACTGTTGTCATACGCTCTAATATAGTCCTGTACAGTCATGCTGGCGGTCCAGGCGAAAATGCGGCGGCCCAGGCCTGGGCAAATGCGCTTAATCTCTCCGCCGCCTTTGCAGGATTGGAGGACTTTGATTTCCTCGGTAAGTCTTTGGAAATATTCGTGACCTAACTAAAAGTCGCCTAGCGATAAACACTCGTGGAATCCAATTCTCGAACCCGCTCAATCTGTCCTCTGGTGTCTTCTTCAATAACATATCTTTTGCTTTGTGAGTCATCGTCTGCTATCGATCCACTCATCTCAAGAATATGGGCAGCCCTTCGTCGCAGGCTGAATTCGACCAGTATCAGGCGGCTATGACGAACTTTTATACTGCCGCAATCAGAGACAGCACCCCGCCAGGAATCATGCAACATGTCGGGACGACCGAAGTCATTCAGGATTGGGATTCTATGCGAGCTGCGTTGGGTTATGAGAAGGTCAGCTTCGCCGGAGTTTCATAGTGGGTGCTTTCCGAAAAAGCTCTCGGCGTGGACTCATTTCGTCTTTCAGCGGAACGTTTGTGGGCATGGCCTATGCAGCGCGGTACCCCCATCGTGTCAACCGGTTCGTCATTGACGCGGTGATTCCCCACGGCATGGTATGAAGTTTTCTCTCTTGGTTTCTGTAGACTCACAGAAGCATCCCGCGCAGCCTCTACAAGATATGGTCACGTTTCAAGTCGGCGCAGTGAATCGCCTGGTCCAGCGGGCGGACGCCTTTTGTCACACCGATCCCACATGTCCCTTCTATGGACAAGGCAATGGCAGTGTCGTCAAGGTGTGTACATGTATTTCTCCCCACAAGACGGCGCACCTTATATTTCGATCATGTAGGCATGGGAGACGGTTCTGGCGCGAAGCATCCAGGCGCCGCTCCCTGCCCTCAGCTGCGGCCCAGGTACGGGTTGCAACTCTCCAGTCACTGCGACGGACATGCGTCAGGGCGTAGCGTTTCTATTCCGCTCGAATCCGGATTTTCCGCTCTTTTCGATTGGTCTGAACGCATCGCTTCACGGGGATGCCAGTATATTCGCGTACCAGCCTGCACTTGACATCAGAGAGACCGTTGTGTCCCCACTCCTTTGTTCGGATTTCAGTGCGTCGGTTTTTATTGTCTCCTTTGTCCAACTCAAGCTTGCATCTTAGAACTTGATGACGATATCAAGACGTTCGCTGGATTCAATAGCCTTAGTGTCAACTCGGACAGCGTCAGTTCTAATCGCTCATCCATTTTCAAGTAATGCAAGTAATGATAACATTCTATTAGAAAGATCCGATGCACATTGTCTACTCGCAGACCTGGCAGCTTTTGCTACAATGCACGGTTTGGCCATTCCCCGTTGCTGAGCGCATCGCGCGCGTCACCCTCCCGACTGATCTCGAACTCATGTGGATGACGTCCGATTTTGACTTGAAGTGCGTCTCCGTCCATCCCATTCCATCGGTTTAATTCACCCACGGTTCCCCGTCCAGCCTTCCGACAGAATTAACGACCTTCGCGTGGAAACAAGCCCCCAAATCCACCATTGTCATTCGTCATGGCGACGACCACACCAGCATTCTGAGTACGTCTCCGTCCGTCTCAGACCAGCAAAGCCTGACCACGTTGTATTATGCAGTCCCATCTCCTGCATCCGCCGCGGGTGATTTGGCGAGGAACTTTCTGCGCACTGGCACCATGCCCAAACCCAGCTCGGACGTCGCGGTTACCGTCATCGGACCCAGAGGTACTCGTGGACCTGTACCCGGCGCGTACGATGTACCAACAGGCGCAGTCGCAGGAGATACAAGCAGCGTGGAAAACATTGTGTAGGCGTCCCTGTTCTTAGCACTGCATTTTATTCAATTTTTTTCTACTTCCTTGGTCGTCAAGTTCGAGTGCTTCTTATTCAAATTCGTCCTCGTCGTTATCATCTTCTGCTGGTTCCGGAGTTGGTAACAGCCAATACAGCGATGACTCCTCGTCAAGGTCAACAACATTCCGCTCTCGCTCCGCGCAATATTGACACCAGATTTCAGTAACCCCGTTTCCGCCGCTGTTATCGAAAGCGACCGTCTTACGGATAGCAAAACCAGCGACGAGATTACCCTCTCCACGTCTGTCGCCATTGCGCTCCTTGTGATGAATGGCTTCCTCGTGCTGGCTGTGCTCGCCCTCGGTGGCTTCGTGGTCTTCGGCCGCCGGTCCAAAGTATCTACTCGTATCCGCGATCTCACCACTGGCGCAGGCTACAGGACTGTGGACAGCGTATCTGTGCCATTCACACATTCGGACGAAGGACAGTACTACGACGCACCGAAGCACTGAAGGCTCCCCAAATAGTTTGCACAGGGCACAGCATGCGGCGCATTTTTGCATTAGGAAGCTACGTTGGGATGTGATACTGAAAGGCTCCATCCACTATTTCCCCGCGGTCCGGATATGTTTCATTTTATTTGCTTCATTGTTGTCTCTGCACGCTCAGTTTACGAACAGGGCTGGTGGAAACGTTTTAAAGAGCGACGCTGGTAACAATATGGTATATACACCACGCTACTGAACGAAGGAATGTGAGTATAAATAGAGGTAATATCCGGCCTCCGCGTAACAAGAGGTGTCTGGGTTGTCGACAAGACAATGAGCCGAGAGGCTTATACATGGACGGTTCCCGCATCAACAGAACCTGAAGTGTTGTTGTAACCGGCAGGATGGCCGCCAGCACCATACGAACTTGATACGGTGGAGTTTTTCCCGGGGGCTGAGAAGGGGGCGTTGGCAACGGAGGACGTCCAGACGCTGGTATGCTTGCGGTTCGCTGCTACCAACGACACGACCAACAGCATGCCGATATAACCCATCACTATCACGAAACATGCAATGAGCAGCGAGCTCTCCAAGGACGCGGAATACGCACGGACAATCCAATTCAAGAATGCGAAGGCCTCAAGCGCTGACATCTCTTGGCATATCTCAGTGGGGGAATCGCTGGTTGGTACGTCAGAATCAAAGCCCAAGTCAGTCTCGTCCCGCGCATTGCCACATCCAAATGCTAAGGAAGCGCCGCCGCTGAACCCGGCCGCATCAGCTCCAGTCGAGAGCCATAGAATCGAGAGAAACCCTGGCATGGAACTGATGGTCAGTCAGGTGCTACCTGATGTTATGAAGCTTAACGCACCGAGCCATAGAATTTCAACAATGATCATGGAAGTGGGACCACCGGGCCGTAAGATTTCGAGCGTGATCCTAGAGTCTGGATGAATTCTTGCACATTAACTGACCATAGTCCGCTCACATGGCAGGGACAGTGACCATAGTAAACACAGCAGTGGCAATTCCCAGAGAAGCGAAGGGAAAGGTTTGTGAAGTGCCGGATTCGGTGAGGTATGCCGAAGTGCTTGACGTGAAGGCAGCCGCAACTCCAAGGGCAATCAGAGCAAACACAACGACTGTGGCTGGTACGCGGGTTAGGGACGGGGTTGAAAGATGGATGGATGGGCACTAACATAGAACCACCAAGCGGATGAGTGGGAACGAGGGTGCCATACTGTGCTGGCCGTGGAAACAAAGAGGAATTTTCTGAGCGACATACCCTCAGTTCAAACGCTTTTATGCATTTGTTGCGCAGAAGGGAACCTGACAGGTTGTCAAAAGTTGAACTTGTGACGCCTGGTGCCAATCATCTACTTGCATCGCATCTGAACTAGCAGGTAAGCGCCTCAGAATGACTGATAACCTTTGGATAACCTCATGGATGTCGCTCGCTTGGCAGAGAATAATTGTACGGGGCCGCAATCTTTGAAAATCGGAGCACATAACCCACGTCAAGCATGTGATAGTCGCAGTCGTTGAGAAAATACATTCACGTAGATGGAGCGACTCATTACCTGAGGCCGTGCCTTTGAAGTACCAACGATATTCGCGGATTTTTCTGTTGCACTACTCACACCGATCAGTATCATTGTCAGCTAGAATAACCTAGATGTTTATCACTGCCATCTCTGAGAAAAATATACCTTCGGAGGCGGGATTTCAAATGAAGGGATGGTTACCACCCCGTGAATCGCCACATTTGAGTGAATGCCAACGGAGCGCCTTTCGTCCAGATTTCGGAATCAAACGAGCACCATCTTGCTGTGAAAATGACTTCTGGTAGGTAATACACGGCACAGTCCCACTCACTAGAAATCATTAGTCCCCACATTTAAACGCTGCAGCGTGTTTCAGAATTTCCATTAAGCAAATAACAAATTGACTCAAAAATTCGATACTCAGATTCTACTGAAAGTAGTGAGGAGCGAATCGCGAGGCACAAATTGAACCAATTCGACCGAATCGGGGCGTGGGAATTCTCCCGGATTCCTCCGGGTTCTGGTTCAAAATCGGATGCGAGTTCATTGATGGCTATTGCGCAAACATAATGCATGCATGCTCCTCAACTCAACATCACTGTGCGGGAACACTATGTCAGCCCCTTGATTCGGGAGAATACGATAACGATCCGTTTAGAAGTTAGATCAAGCAGCGGCACATCAAGAACAAAAGAAAAATGATATCGACCACTTCCTACTATAGACGCTGGAAATTTCGGCGGGTTCAGAATGCTGTTTTCGGTACTCCCAAGGTTCAACTCAGAGGCAGAGTCATCGGGCTTGGCAAAGGTGCGTGTGATAACAGCGTCAGAATGTTACGGGCAACTCTATGCGTGTATACTCCAAAGTCAAACGATGAGAATCATCCGCTCAAACCGCAACACGCGGTATCCGATGTATATCACCAGCGTCTGACGGGAAGCGCTGAATGTGAGTTTCGAACATCCATCCGTTATTAGTTAATTAATCGGCCAATGCCATGGTTCTCTGTACGTCTTTGATTCATTTTGGTTGATACACTATGACGGAGATAGACGCCCGAGTCTGCATCCGCCTCGCGGATCCATTGAACTCGAATGCTGTGGCCATTATTCTACAAGGCAGTTGGTACCAGAAACGTGGATTTATCATTAGACGGACTGTGACGCAGGCCTTGGGTGGTTGATGTTTTTTTCCCCGCATCCGACACCTTGCGACTTGATCTTACGTGGACCCTTCCAGATTCTTGACGACTACCGTGGTCTGTTGACTTTCGGACATAGGCTGTACATGTACGATAAACGCGCCTAATTCTCATTTCTTTGCATTCACGTCTTTAAATTCCCAACTCTTGCTCACCCAACATGCATCTTCTCCTTCAGCTTCGCCACAAAACGTGACGCCTTGCCCTCTCTCTTGCTAATGCCCTCCCTCCCATCCTCATCCTCGTCCTCATTGTTGTTACATCCCACCGCGTTCTCTGTCTTGTGGTGATTTCCCTCCTCGATGAACGCGCCTGCATGCGCCACCTGCGCCGCTCCCAGCGTCGCTGGAACATGCACGCCATGGGCGGTGAAGACGTGCTCCGCGGTGGCTACGGTAGCGGCGTTAGCCTGCGGGGAGGGAAGCGCGTTCGCATCTTCGTCCGTGTTCGTGTGGTGCTGAGCAGGTAGCGACACCGGAAAATACGACACGGCGGGATCAACCGGCGGGATGGGCGTGAAGGGCGAATCTCCCGCCAATGGCACATGCAGGGATCCTCGCTCGCTGGCGACAGCGTGGAGAGAAGAATTGGCATGTTCTTTTCGATACGTTGAACCGAGCATGGGGGTCGGGTGCGGGGTTGAAGGAATCGGCGAGAGGAGGGCGTTCTCGGTCGCTTCGCAAGACGCGAGCGCGGGCGTAGACTCTGCAAAGACCCCTAGCGATTGGGCGGATCCAGGGAAGACCTTGATTGAAGCGGCGGTGCTATCGGACCCTGCTTCGCTAGGCGAGTCGGGTTCGTGTATATGGATGTTTGCAGGGGGAGAGAGGAGGCAGAGGAAGTGGAAGTGGTACCGAGGTTCGGTTCTTGTCCTTGAGAAGTCTCGACCTCATTGCCCACGACCCCTAACACAACGCGAGACGCGAATACTGTCAATATTTTCCCTCCGCATGAAGATTAAGAGAATTATTTCACACACCGAAGTATTCCAGTCCCGCCTTGACGGCGTTCACGCTTGCAACTAGCGCCTCGCCCATACTTGTATCCGCATCCGTCTCGCCCTCTGGGAATGCGCCAGGGACTTGTGGGCCGGGACTGGGAGCGTCCTGCGTACTATCCAACATCTCGTTTGTGCGCGAGGCAGGCGTAGGTGGCGGCGCAGCGGGAGGGACTGTTAGGGCGACGTTCAATTTCCCGCCGCTCATGAGAGCCGAGAATGGTTGAGGTATCGTATATGGGTTTTCGCTACAGCGAGGCGGGAAGATGAATAGCGTTGTTTGAGTGCAGAAACAAAGGAGAAGCGGAGCTACATAGGGGTTAGGAACTGTATTGATCGGCGCTCGGACCGAAGCAACTTGGTTCTGCCGCAAATTTCCTGAGAGTGTATAGCGTCTCTGGACCTTCAAAATTGAGAATAACTGTCGCCGAATACAACAAAAAATCCCTCAACTCAATGTCCTCAGGCCACCCATTTCAAACTCTGTTAAGGTCCGGAATGAACACGAGTCCGAATTCAAGTTCGTTGATCCAAGTAATAAAGGCACTTTCGAACGAAGTACCGTATGTATGAAATAAGTATACACAGAAGAATAAATAACAATAAAAATAAAAACGTCCTCTGAAACCATCTCTGTACGAGACGCTGTTAGCAAAGCGCCTCAACCCATTCGCCCCCGAACGTGGAGGGGATCCCCATGGTCGCGCTCTCGAGGTCGAAAGTCGAGAACGGCTCGACAGCATACGCGAAGTCATACTCGTACACGGGCGGCGGCACGAACATGTACTGGGGCTCCTGCTGCTGCGGTTCCATCTCGTAGGATACAGCCGCATCCCATCCAACGCGGAAGAAATCGATTCCCTCCGCGGGGTACTGTATCACAGGGGGCTCCACCTCCACCACTCCGACGGCGCTACCATACGGATTCTTGGCGGCGTACTGAGGGTGTAAGAACAGAGCCGCGTCCTGCGTCCAATCGGCGGAGTCGCAGGGCGACGCGGGGAGGTAGGAGAAGTGCGTGGATGGGGAGGGAGAGGAGGTTGGGAAGGGGAAGGTGGCATCCAGATAGAGGACATCCGTGACGGAGAAGGGGGTATTGTACGCGAACACCTCGTCGGAGGATGAGGAGGCGCATGATGACGGCGAATCCATGACGTGAGCATAGGATGACGAGTCGACGTCGGCAGTGAACTCGGAGTAATCCGAAGCGGGGGAGGCAGGGATACTGAGCGAGGAGACCGATGATGACGCTGAGCTGGCACCCGACCTCTTCTTGCGCGGGGCAGTGCGCGAGACGTACGCGTGAGCGGCGCGCATGTGTCTGTGGAGGCACGACGGGTCTGAGGTGCAGTACGTGCATTGCTTGCAGACGTGTGGCTTGGAGCCAGTGCTAAACAAGCAAAGGAACGTATGTCAATTCCAAACATAAGGATCATGAGCAGAAAGAACGCACTGCTTGGATATAAAATGCGTCTCGAGATTGGATTTCTGCAAGGACTTGTGGGTGCATCCGGCCTGGGGGCATTTGTACATCCTGCGACAGCTGGTTAGCGTAAGACAACAGAGCGGAGAAAGAAGGCGTACTGCTTCTCGCGTTCCTCAGGGGACATATGGCGAGGCAAGTGCCGCCTAAGGTCTGTCTGGGTCCTGAAACTCCAGGGACAGCTATCCTGAGGGCAACGAAGTCTCAGTGGCGGGCAGGGAGGCATTTTTCCACCCTAGTCTTCGTTTAGTCTTCGGAAGAAGCTTGAATCTGAGGAACTTACATCAGCCAGTTTGTGGGAGCGCGAAGTCGAAGTGGTAGCCACACGAGGCATTGTGTCTTATCGGTGGGGAAAGGTTAGGCGGGAAGGCTGTTTGCGGACGGGAGACAGCGCGTCGAAGGCGTGGGGAATCCTGGCGACATGGCCTCGCTTTATAGGATTGCATCGTCCGTCCAGGAATGGGCATCGAGCCCAGTTTGATGGATTGGTTCGCTTAGGAGGAGCGAAAAACTACCATACAAGTCCAGTGTTTGCGGTGGTTTGGAAAAGAGAGGTCCAAGCGTCTGTGAGCCACTCGACACGATTGGTTACGATTGGTTGTCAGAAAAATACCGTTCTAGGAAGGTGTTCGTGCGTGACAAGGTCGACTTGAGTGGCACATGCACCCGACAAAGACTTTTGTTTTCCGATGGAGATAAGCTTTGACCGTTGCTGTGCAGCGCGGCGGTTCGTTCCGAGGGTACGATGTGAGGGAGGGAGGCGACGGGCGTAGAGTGAACACAGTGCGGGCTACGAGTGCTGGGTTCGGAGTGTATTCTGAGCAGTGCCAGCAAGACGACGTCGAGGTTTGAAGAGAAACATCATGATGCCACGTGGACAACGCATCATCGGACCATGAGTCCGAAATGGTCCGACACCCCTATTCGCGCAGACCAAACATTTTTTCTCATCCAGCGGAGCAGAAGCCCGCGGTCAATACAGCAGCAATTGATACAGCTATACCTCGGTGAATGTACACAAATTTCTAACGTCAGACACTGAGTTTTCAATGCCCAGTGCTACATCCGACTCGAAACATCAGCAAACGCATCTCGGTCGCTGGTTGGGATAAGCAGTTCGCGAGGGTATATATCTACATAAATTGATCCGCTTGCTCTCCTACGTTATATCGCATATTCTACAACAACTGGACCGGTGGATATACACTGGCGTACCTAGAGAATTTACAGGCTTTTTATACTAATTCTGAAACTATAAATATGAGCTAGTATCCTACATAGGCCGGTGGCTGGTCCCCATGCCGTTCCCCGTGTAGTGGTACCGTCGTGCGCGAAGCTGCGCCAACCGTCGCAATTCCCGGCGCCGGTGCTATGGAATTGCTGGGAAGCCGTAAGCGCCGCATTTTCGGGTGCTCCTGAGACCCTGGATAGGCCGGCGTATATCTCAACAATGATTCAAAGGGGACGATATACAACAAGGGGACGTACGTGTGAGGTTTGAGCCTGGGACCTGCGCCTGCGGCACATCGATCTTTGAATAAACCGCCGTACTTGAAGCGGCTGCAGGCAGAAATCCGGAAATAGGATAAGGATTGGGATTACGCGCTGCCAGAGTGAGCGTCTTCTTCGATCTGGCACGCCAATACCAGAGAAACATCGCCAGTGCGAGGAGGATAACAACAGCAAGGGCGCAAACACTTCCGACAACGGGGCCGACGGGAGATGTCTTTGTGCTTTTCGATGACAAGCCTGAAGAAGCAGTGGACGGCGAAACTACAGCTGGGAAAGTTGAAGTGTTTGGTAGTGGACTGGAGTCCGAGTCGTATGCATTGGATGAGTGTGACGCCGAACTCGGACCGCTCAATGAGTGACTTGCCCCACCACTTGGCGCCGAGGTTTGCGAAGCGGTCTGCACAGTGAGGGAACTGATCGAGGCTGTGAGACAACTTGTGGTTCCAGGTCCCACCTGCATAAGATTGGCTTGAATGTCGTAGTAAGTTGTAACGTCTGGGAGGTTCCAAAAGCATTTTCTACTCACAGACAAATACCCTGAATTGCTCGGCAATGGTATTGTAAGCGAACGTAAAATTTTGACCTGCGAAACTCCAGTAAAATGCCTCGTGAATTGATGATGGCGCGTTCGACTGACCTATCTCAAGTGTGACCGGGAAGGTCGTGTAAGTTCCATTCTGGAGTCCCAAATCGACTAGATTAGTGACGTTTATGAGGTTGCTCGGCTGAACATGGAGGTGCTGGGTGGCATTTAGAATTGAGAAGATCAATCGTGGTTGTTTTCGCGTACGATTGGAGGCTACAAATAAGTTAATGGAACATATGAGAGGGTATGGCCAGAGACGTACAGGCTGCCCCCACACTACCTCAAGAACGGTACACTGCGGGACAATGGACTCGCTCGGGAAAACGTCTGGGTCCGCGGCACGGGTTGTCAAGATGGTCCCAAGTAGGAAGAGAATGAGTGAAAGCCCCATTGATTACTTGGAATCCTTGTAGTCGAGACCGCAACAACACTAGTGATGATGGGGCAGAAGAAAGCAGAGCAGGAGCCCTACATACCTCCGTATTTGTGCTGGCGCAATGGTCTGTTTCATCCCGTAAATTCGTCGTGTCAATCATCGAGCCAGTCGATCATTGGAACCAAACGCATCGGATTGCAACGGCTTCCCATCTCCCGCATTCTATGTTTGTTCTATCCAAACTTACCATGCGCGCTGTTTCCTGTTGTCATAAGCTTTATCATAGCACTCATCTGAAAGTTAATCTCAGTCCAAATTGTCCGATGTAGTTGTTCACGACTTACACACATGAAAGCCATATGCCACTCCGCCTGCTCTCCTACGTCATGTAACATATATTATATCGACTATTATCCTACATACGCCGGCGGCTGGTCCCCATGCAGTTCCCCGTGTGGTTGCATCGTCGTTGGCGTAGCCGTACTAAGTGTCGTCGTTGTCGGCGTCGATGCTATGGAATTGCTAGGCAGACGAAAGCGCCGCATTTTCGGGTGCTCCTGCGACCCTAGGTAGGCTGCTGGGATGTATCAAAAGAGATTCAAATGGAGTGATATACAGCAAGAGAGGGGGCGTACGTGCGAGCATTGAGCCTGGGACCTGCGCCTGCGGCACATCCATTTCTGAATGAACCACCGTACTTGAGGCGGGTGCAGGCAAAAACGCCGAGCCTTCGGTAATAGGATGAGGATTGGGAGTATGGGCTGCCAGAGTGAGCCTCTTCCTCGATCTGGCGCGCCAGTACCAGAGGAATATCGCGAGTGCGAGGAGGATAACAACAGCAAGGGCGCAGACGCTTCCGACAACGGGGCCAACGGGAAATGCCTTTGTGCTTTTCGATAAATAGGCAGTGGATGTCGAAGTTACAGCTGCGGAAGTTGAAGTGTTTGGTAATGAACTGGAGTCGGATGCGCTCGATGAGCGCGACGCCGAACTCGGACTTGCTACGCCGCTTGGCGCCGATGTTTGCGAAGAACTGAGCGGAGACGTCGACCCTGTGAGACAACTTGTGGTTCCAGGCCCCACCTGCATAAGATCGGCTTTAAATGTCGTAGTAAGTTACATAGTCAGGGAGGATCTAAAAGGATTGTTCACTCACAAACAAACACCGTGAATTGATCAGCGATGGTGTTGTAAGCGAACGTAAAATTTTGTCCTGCGAAACTCCAGTAAATGCTGCATAAATTGACGATGGCGTGTTCGACTAACCTATCTGAAGGGTTACCGGGAAGGTCGTGGAAGTTCCATTCTGGAGTCCCAAATCGACTAGATTAGTGACGTTTATGAGGTTGCTTGGCTGAACGTGGAGATGCTGGGTGGCATTTAGCAGTCAGAAAAGTAATCGTGATTGTTGCGGCGTACGATTGGAGGCTACAAATGCGTCAGTGGAACACAACGAGAGGGTATGGACAGGGACGTACAGGCTGTCCCCACACTACCTCAAGAACGGTACACTGCGGGACAATGAATTCGCTCGGGAAAACGTCCGGGTCCGCGGCGCGGGTCGCCAAGATGGTCCCAAGGAGGGAGAGAATGAGTGATAACCTCATTTATTACTTGGAGTCCTTGCGTAGAATTCCAGTCGAAACCGCGACGAGAGCAGTGGTGGGGCAGAAGAGAGAGCAGACGCATAAAAACTACATACCGCCGTATTTTTCGTGGCGTGATGATCTGTTTCATCTCCGTACTAGCTCGCCGTGTCAGCCCTTCGGTTAGCCTCAATCATCGGATCCCAGTACGGATAAAGACGCCACAGAAATCGCCGTTCCTCCAACAACTGTGGAACCACACGCAAAGCCACCACAGGTGAGATTCGTCGGATTACAGCTTGAACCGCTTCCTAATCGAATGAAGGGATAGAATGTGAATTATAAGGGGCTATATATAGGTAGGTACCTTGAAGAGCGGATGTCAGAGACGGACAGCTTAAATTTTGGAGCCGAGCAATATAACCATAACCGTCCAGGAAAGATGGCACCTATAGCGGATAAGATATTCGGGAGGATGGTGGATTTGGAGAGGATTCTCACTGGCAGGACCAGACGAAGAGAGTCGCACAGAAAACCAACGAAAGCAGAAGAGAAGAATTGAAAAGACCTCGCGAACACCTGTAGGTGTGGGCGCATGTGGGCTCGGACGCTTCTTTCTCATTCGCGAGAAGGACTGGACGTCGACGGTTTGACGATTCGGATGAGCAAGGGAAGAGCATGTCACGACATGGTCACAAAGAATTAGAAACAAATGATGCCATCAACTTCTCGTCTCCCTTGCATAGCCACCCGACCCCTGCTCAATCCCTCGAACAAGCGCAAATTTTTGGCAAACTTCCCGATCCTTGATGTTTTTTCTCATCTAAATGGAGCACCACTCATGAACACCTCATGTCTACAATGGCAACGGGCCAACGGCGAGCGCCTCTGGAGTCTGGATTCTGGAATTTGTCCGGAAGATGATCAAGAAAGGACCAGACTTCAAGTTGGTCTACAGACTAAGACTACAGTGGCTGTCTTTGCAGTTCACCTCCATAGATCGCCTTTGTCTTGCGAAGCCCAGAACTGTTTTGGATCATGGATGCACGAAAAATTTATCTGGCTCATTTTCTTAAGCGACATAACTTCATGTCGCTTTTCTCGAGTTATATGCCCGGAATGTTAAAGGATGGCGTCGGACGCCGGCGGATGGCGACAGATGACGGTTGCCGGTGGATGATATTGACTGACGGTGATCTCCGGCACTGCATTTTCTTGATCCACCGTCTTCCGGCAGCTTCCGGCGTCCTCTGGTGGAAGTTGGTGGATGCCAAGGTATTTTGGGGCATTCACCGGATAGAGACGGAAAATCTGCCGGACGACGATGGAGAGATGCCTGAATCCACCGACTTCCGCTGGATGAACACAGAAAAACCGCCAAACGACGGCACAAAGAGGGTTACATCCACCGACTTCCACTGGATGGTTGACGGAAATCTGGCAGATGGCGGTGGATGGATCGTAGAACTCCGGCGACTGTCACTGGATTTTGGTCTGTATCTGCCAGATGTCGACAGAGTTCTTTGGTGGTTACTTTAGTGTACATAGGTACAGTGGATAGTTAAAATATCTATGTCTTGCAAGACGATTCAGGATGGGGTCGCATTTTGAGGGCAGTTACAAAAAATATTTTCTGGAATAAGGCAGAAATCCAGCTCTATCCGGCGACCGTCGCCAGGGTCTTGCATCCGGTGTCCTCCACCGGATCGTGGCCAGCATCTGATGGACGATGGTGGATGGCTGAGCGACATCCGCCGGAAGGCACCGCCTGTGGCGGTGCCGGCGTATTACTGCTTTTCTCTTGCTTTTCTCTCTCACTCGATAGTTCGCAGACTACCCAAACACACAAAGTACATTTACATTGTCTGTGCTCCATTCGCAAAAGTCCTCACTCCTTCAATTGCAGTCGGCCTCGACCGCCTCTCCGGCTGTGATCGTAGTCGCAAGTTTTCCTAGCGCAGCTGTAACCGCATCGCTCGCGGCGGGACTAGAAGGTAAGTAGATTCCAAGTTAGCGATGCCTTCCACTCGTTTCGTTGAACCGGTGCTCACTCATTAATTCCCGTAAGCGCCGTCTGCGCGGCGGTCAACCCAGTGCCGACTTGAGCCCGGTCTGCAGGGGCGGTTTGTCCGGTGATGAGCGCGCCTGCGATGGCCGCGATTCCCTGGCCCGCACTTTTCAGGCCTGCTTGTGCAGCCGCAACGGCAGTAGCCGTCGTCGGGTCTCTGTGGGTGAGCGGACGCGAGTTAGTGCTAATCCGCGGAGAGGACTGCAGGTCCGTACGTCGTGTCGATTTTTTTCACTGCGGCGGTGGTTGCTATGAGCCCAGAGACGGTGTTTGCACGGTCCTTGTTGCACTGAAGGTCGCCAATCTGGCGTGCTCCCAAAGGTGCTGCACACAGTTACGATGGGCAAATTTTTGTGGGTATACTGGGGAGCTCACCTGCTACAGCGAAAGCGGCGAGGAAGAGGGTGAAGATGATGGACATGATGCGAACCATGGCGGTAGTGTAGTTCAAGAAATTCGAAGAGTACCGGACTGATTTGGTAGAATTTGCGAAGAGAGATGAAGGCAAAGACACCAGGTCGGAGGTGGACTTGAAGAGGAGAATGAGGTTCGCAGATCTTTCGTCCAGATTTTATACTACAGCATCGTCCTTGTACCAACAGCAAAGAACCACGAATTGATGTTCGATGGTCGAACTCCGGAATTGATATTCATATTGCAGGGATATGAACTGTCCAGAATAGGGGTCTGGGTGCAGTGCACAGCCTAATCGCCATTGCAACTGACAGAAAACACCCGCTACCAATGTTGAAAACGGGGGCTCAATCTCGTCATTAGTTGAAGTCTTCTCCGATCCGACGCATAGTCTGCCGCATTAGCAAATTTCGAAGAAAGTCGAACTTTAAAAACAGCCTCGAAACGAGAGCGTACCTTGGTATCCAGGGCAGAAGTGCAGAACGTAGACACCCAGGATTTCCTGAAATCGTCGGACCTTGGGGGCTTTCAATTGGCTGCCATCCGCTGCCGCTACCCCACGAAGTTCTTGTATGAATTGATAATGACAAAGGGGCCTCTTCTGTGCGATGGAACGCACCCCAAACCCTGACAACTTATGATATCCGTATGTCGCAAGCGGCTGCCGTCATGCACACCAAAATCGCTAATGAGCGTTCCCAGTTCTCAGATTGTTCGCGAAGCCACGTACACAGACAAAGATCAAGCCCGAATTTTCCGAGACCAAAGCCTCCCTGACGTTCACTCGAGAAACAAGACTCGAACCAGGACGGAAATGCGAAGTGAGCGAAGTGCAACAGACAGAAATCAAAGCAATCAACCAGTTGAACCACTCCTCCTCCTCCTCCTTCCGACCACACTAAAGCACAAACGCAACCAACATCACATTGACCACCAACCGCTCCAACATCCCCCCGCTCACAAAATGCACGCGCGCCCTCCCCACGCCTGCATTCTCCGGCGCAGCACGCCAGTCCGTGAGCAGATGCACATCGGCCTCCGCAAGCGGGATGGCGCCGCTCGATTCGACACGAAGGCGGAGCATGTCCATGGGGGGACTCGCAGGTGATGCGCTGGGCATCCGCGGCGAGATGACAGGCGAGTGCGAGTTGCTGAAGGCGCCCTGCATTGGCTGCGATAGCATGGACAGTGGTTGGTTGTTTAGGCGCGATGAGGCCGGTGGGGGCTCGTCGTCGAATATCTCCACGGGCCGATCGATGGGCCAGATGTACCCGCCCGCGGTCCAGTGCAAGGCCGGCGCGAGCTTGAAGAGTTTGAGCGCGTGCCAGAGCATTGCGTCACCGCCTTTGAGCTGTAGCGAGAATACAGTGTTTTATGAGTATAATGACGCATGAATGGAAGCAAAATGAAAGGGGTACTACGCACGAAAGGAACGAGGGAGTCCGCAAGGGCCACAGACGGGTCGACATCATAGTCGTGCGTCAACAAAAACGCGATCTTGCGCCCGCGCGACATCTGTAGCACCGGCGGGAACAAGTCCAGGAATGGCTGATTCGGTGTGAACAGGGGATCCGTCCCGCCCGCGCCCGTACCGAACGATTTTGCAAACACGGCATAGGAGATCGACATGCGGCACCCCTTTGTGACGGCCTCGACCTCGTATTCGCACTCGCCGAGGAACGCCGTCCATTCGAGGTCACTTGTCGGCGCGGCAGAGTCGAGGCGCTCGTGTGCGCCGCCGTACTCGGGCGCATCGCGAATGACGAGCGCGCCGCCGCGGAAGCGCACGGGGAGCGTGATGCAAAGCGTGGCGATGCGGCCGTCGGGGCGACGCTGCGGCGGCTGCGGGGGTACGCGGCTTCCGGTGAGAAGGACATCGAGCCGCTCGCGTCGAACGGCGAGGTAATGCCCGATAGGGAGCGTCGGGAAGAGCATGTTCCGGATCGCATCGAGGATGGGGTGGTTGGCGATCTCGAGAGAGGGCGTGAGGGGGAGGTTGGATGGGTAGCAGAAGGACTGGTAGAGGTTGGCATCGTAGCCCGGGGTTTGCATTCGTTTGCACGCTGCGATAAGCACGTCGAGTGCTGGTGGCGTGCTGTAATCGATGTCGATAGGAAAATCTAGCGAGTGCGTGATTCCAGTCTGCAAAGAGGAACTTGTGAATTCTTAGATGAAAGAAATCGGAATGAATACCACGCACTTTAGACCGGAAGAAAAGCACGAGATGCGAGGGATCGAGCGGGATCCTTCCCGAAACACTGAACGGTCGAGACTTTGCGCCAATGAGCTTCGACACATGTTCACGATAGATGAATTCAGCGTCCAGTGTAGGCTCAAGCGGCGACCTATTCCCCATCGCCGACGGTGGTCTCGAGACATGTTCGACCTCAAAAGTGGATAGATTCGGGCTGCGGCTCCCATCGGGGATGATCGGGCGGGCGGAATTGTAGAGCGGCGTACTGCTGGCGTACATCGTCAGTTTGGATCGTGGGCCCCGAATGATGAGGGGCTCGAAGAGTGCGTGCGTTCCGCTGACTGGCTATATGAGGGACCGGATAGCAAGACGAGTCGATAAATTTAGGTGTGCACGCCTTAAAAACGTGCCCATGATCCGGCGGGGCAAGTGGGGTGCCAGGGAACTTCCGAGCTTGACGAGTCGGCAAGAAACGGTGACGAGTGTGAGGTAAAGCGGAATGGAACCTGAAAGTCCAGATATCTCAGCAATCGAATGGTCCATGTTCTGGTCAAAAGGAAGAAGACAATCGTGAGAACGAAAACAAACAGCCTCAATTTGGCAATTCGGTTCGGCTTGCGAGCTTGTCTCTTGCCGGTTCGCATCAATATCTCCCTAGTTTTGAACTTGCATCATTTCCGCCCGCTGCGTTATACTCCTTTGGACACATACGTACGATTTCTCGGCCTTGAAAACGAATATGATGCCGGCCACTGCCATCATCTCGTCAACGGCATCACGGAAGCCGTCATGCCGTAGTCGTCTCGTTAGAGATGGCCGAGGATCAGACACCACCAAGTTCAACCAAAATAAAGCAAAGTGTCACGGCGTTACACAGGCTTCTTCGTCCCTCCCGCCCTCGATAGTATCTGTATCATCTCCGGTGAAGAGACTGTAAACTTTTGTTCAAAAACAAATACTGCCAGCAAGAAATGTCCAACGACTCGGACAAAGGCTGTAGGTTCAACTTTATGTAAAGTCGCTGTCTCGACCACGCCGCTGCTGACGATTTTGTTCTTTCTCTTCTTTACCCATTTGCCACGATCCTCGCGATGCATTATGGAAACTTCACCATCTGCCCTCTGCGATAGATCGGTTCACGACTGTGACTTACGAATCGACGATCCGTCCGATCTCACGTCCAGCTGGCACATCGTCTTCTGAAAGTGGGAAGTTTCTTTGGTATGTTGCCGGTCCTCCTCGAGTCGCCTATGTACCCTGAGATGCCTACTATAAGCTTCAATTGCGGGCTGGAGGGCCATATGGCGCGTGAATGCACGGCCGAGAGCAAGCCCAAGGAATGCTACACATGCCACAAAGCCGGCCATATCGTGAGTACCTTTTCAATCAAGACCCTCTGAGCGAGGTTCTGAGCATGCTGTACAATGTTTGTAGGCCCGCGACTGCCCGGAGACCGCTAGTGCCTCGAGTGCTGGAGGAGGGGGTGGACGGAGCAGTGCAATCGAATGCTACCGATGCCACGAAACCGGGCACATTGCACGCGATTGTAAAACTGTGCCAACAGCCAAAACCAACCGCGAGCGGATCAACGGCGGTATACAGGTCCTATTAAATTTCCGTGATGAAAGGCTTGGCGTAACGACTCCGAGGTTCAATCTCGGACTGCGCGCGCCAATATCAAGAGCGCAGGCAAGAAAAATGCTGGAAAAGCGAGGAGACTGACACCTAAAGTATCTCAGCGCCCTTGATGTAATAATACTATCGTGAAATTCAGCTCTGCGGCGTTGGACGGCGACTCTATTGAAGGGTGCGAAGCATTATATCGGTTACTGCCTCGGCGAAGCAAAGGCTGAGCTAAATTATTGCGGTGCGCCGTATGCAGACCAAGCCGTTGTAGATCAGCTCTCCGTCGATCATCGACCATCGAATCAAATGCACTTTAGAGGGAGGTGGAGGTTAGACTCCTTCCAATTTTTTTTGTCGGGGGGGATGAGGAGGAGGGGAATTTGGGCAGGTGATTTTGCTTAGTTGAGATTTTTCATCCAGTTTGCCGTGCTTATACGGCTGAATAACGGATCAATATTGTGATTTCCCAAGGTTATTCCTGTTCAGCCCATTTTCTGGTTGTATTTTCTGTCGACGAGCTGCCCACCGCACGGACCACAAATTGAAACAGAAAAACGGTTGCATCAACGAACTTGGATGCTGCCCGAAAGAATCGAACTCCCGGCTCTATCTCCTGGCATCAATTGTGAACACTCAGGAAGTACTTGATGAGGGCGGAACCATCGACCACGACGGCATACGGATAGTCGCGCCGAATCGACCACTGTATGGTCCCTTATCCCGAGGGATGCCGACTACTGCCATCATCCCATGTCAGCGGCATCCCGGCAGCCGTGGCGCCGCAGTCGTCCCGTCGGAGATGGCCGAGGATCGGACACCAAATTTAGCACGAAGTACAACCAAAATACAGCAAGGCACGTCACGGCGTTACACAGGCTTCTTCGTCCCTCCCACCCTCGTATCTTCATTACCATCTCCGCTGAGAGGACTGTAAACTCTTGCTCAAAACAACTATTTGTAACAACTGGGAAATGTCCGGCGGCACAGGCTGTAAGTTCAACTTTCAAATCGCTGTCTCGATCACGCTGCTGATAATTTTGTTCTTTCTCTTTTGTACCCATTCATTGGCCGCGATCCTCGCGATGTATGACGGAAACTTTACCATCTGTCCTCTGTGATGGCTCTGATCACGACTTTGACCTACGATCCATCCGATCCGATGTCCAGTTGGCAAATCGTCTTCCACAAGTGGGAAGTTTCTTTGGTATGTTTCCGGTCCTCCTTGAATCGCTTATGTACCCTGAGATGCCTACTATCAGCTACAACTGCGGGTTGGAGGGCCATATGGCGCGTGAATGCACCAAGCCCAAGAAATGCTACGAATGCTATGGAACCGGCCATATCGTGGGTGTCGTTTTAATCAATACACTCTGAGCACGGAATGCGTTTCTGTAGGCTCGTGACTGCGTGCAGCTCTCTACCGACCTCAATCTCAAATTGATGTTATCCCTTTATGAGAAAAGTCGGCAAGATGACATGCGAAAGGCAACACAGGCCCTTCGAAGAATCGCCAAGAAAAAAATTCCCAAGAAAACTAGTTCTTCTTCCCCTGCAAAATAGTTGCGCTTGGTTTTGCGCCCTTGATGTAATAGTACTATCGTGGAATTCAGCTCTGCAGCATTGGGCTGGCTATTCTAGAAAGCTACTGATGGCTTCGCTCGTAGGCACGAAGCATTATATTGGTTACTGCCTTGGTGAAGCAAAGCTGGGTTATTGTGGTGCGCTGTATGTGAATAAGCCACTGTAGACCAAGGTCGGTCGCTCTCCGTTCATCGGCTGCAGGAATCGTGAATTTCATTTCAGAGGGAGGTGGAGGTTCGATTCCTCCCAGTGGCGTGTCCCAACTGTTGTCCGTGTTTTTGTGTTTGGTCTTCCTGTCATTTATTATTGTATGGTGGGAGTGGGAGAGGAGTCGTGAATTTGACTCCCCTCCGAACCAATGACTGACAGAAAATTATGCCAAAGAAACAAACAGTAGTTGCTTGGTTGGAAAATTTCATCCACCTTTTGGTTGTACTGCTGATCTATCAACCCGCTACTCACATGCGCCAAAAATAAGCCACTGTGGACCAATGTCTGTCGCTCTCCACCGATGGCCTTTGGGAATCCCTTCTGAGAGAAGTGGAGGTTCAATTCCTCCCAGTGGCATGTCTAGACATGCAGATGCGCATTTTTTTTTTCGGTTTGTTCTTTATATCCATATGTATCCAAACGGTATGTACCAGTTGATTTGTTGGAAATTGTTCATCCAGCCTTCCCGCGGTTGTACTACTGAATGACGGACCGAGACCATGATCTACTAAGCCACTCACATGCAGAGAAATAAGCCGCCATAGACAGAAGTTGGTCGCTCTCCATTGATCGACCGTTCACGAGTTCGGGGTTCGATTCCTCGTAGTGGTGTCTGCCAATTGTGGTGAGGTTTTTTTTCATTTGTTCTCTCGTCATTGTTGTGGGCGAGGAGGAGGAGAGAAAATGGCACAGACGACTGACATCAAAATCATACTAAAGCCGAGACAAAGGAATCGAAAAATGTCCCATTCTCAATGGCTCTTTTCCTTTGTGGAAAAGTTCTCGGCCCCCTGCAGTGAATCAAGCTGGATGAATCGAACTCATCCAACTTCACAAATGTACTACTGAATGACAGACTAAAACTGTGGTCTACCAAGCCACTCACGTCTGCGGTGAATAAGTCACTGCAGACCATAGTCAGTCGGTCTCCATCGATGTCCAGCATTGATTGGAGGCATTTCGGAGGGAGGGGGAGGTTCGATTCCTTCCGGTGCCGCGTAGTATGTGAAGATTGGCCATTTTTTTGCCTGGTCTTCCTGTCATTATTGTGATTGGGTAGGGGAATAAGAGGAGGGGCAAATTGGACTCCCCTCCGCACCAACTGACAGAAAATTATCCAAATAATCAAACAGGACTAGCTAGTAGCTACTTGGTTGGAAATTCGAATTTCCCGTGGTTTTACTGCATTCAATCTTGAAATCCGACCAAAACCGTGGTCTAAGAATCCACTCACGTCCGTCATCAGGAAAAAGCCAAATGGCTATGGACTCTATGGGCAGTTACATAGACCTACATAGACACTCATAGACACCATAGCAACGTTGCTATGGCGTCTATGGCGTCTATAGCGTCTATGCAGGTCTATGTGGCAGCCCATAGCCATTTGGCTTTTTCCTGATGGTAGTGGAAACAAGCCACTGTAGACCAACGTCGGTCGCCCTCCACGTATGCTCACCTCGCTGGTTCATGATTTGAGGGAGGTGGAGGTTCAATTCCTCCCAGTCGCATGGTTGAGTTCGTGACCAGATTTTTGGTTGCATTGTCTGGTGACAAAGGTACTCATAGACTCTTCCTCTTTATCTTCTCGCCCCTCAGATTATTTTCTCTCTCGACTGTCAACCGTGGGACCTCTTCACTGGGAACTGATGAGCGTGACACCGTTACGGCGTTACGTTTCGCTCTTGCCTCTTGCCTCTACCGTCTGTGCCCAATCTTGGTGGCTTTTACGTCCATTTGCTAAGAAACCTCACAGAAAACTCTACCAACCGTGAAAAACAAGATGTCTGAGGATGTTTTAACTGCGGAGGCTGTGCGTTGTCGTTGTCGTTGCCCTTGCCCCATCTTTCATTTCGCACTCACTACATACCTCACCTACCGGGGACGTTGCTGACGATGTTCTTGTCTGTTTTTTTTATCTATCCACTATGCACTTCACGGGGGCGAATGCGAACGAATATATCATCCTCTTTTCACAATTACGGGGACGACGATGCAAATTTGACTCTTACGGGGACGCGCTGCGATTACGGGGATGCAAATTGATTATGGGGAGGATGCGATGGGTGTTACGTCTCTTCTGATCGGCCACCAAGCCTCGGCGTGCCCTACGGCCGGGCCCACTTGGTATGTGGACGCGCGGCTGGCGTGTATCTGATACGTGCTTGCTCACCGCTGCTGTCTCTTTCCATGTGATACGACGACGTTCACAGCTACAACTGCGGGCTGGAGGGCCACATCTTGCGGGATTGTACTGCAGGGGCGAAGCCCAAGTCGTGCTACAGATGCCAACAGGCGGGACATATTGTGCGTGGCTTTTCTCGTGTTTCCATCACCAAATCGGGAAAAAAAAGGTTTAGCTGGTGTAAGGATCGTGATTTTGTCACAATACTTGTCGTGCTCACAACCGTTTACGACCGCTCACAACCACTCTACAATTCTTTTTAACTGATCGTCTGGGTGCATAATTGTTGAGCTCAGTAGACAAGGGTGTACAAGCGCTCATAAATATTGTATCTCATCGTGATAGTGAAACAATTATTATTTGGCATTGGGATGCCTTCTGAGTGCCCGCGATGTAATGGAAGAAAAAACTATCAACTTGAATGCGAGTCGTCATGATTCATCAATCCTCCTCTTCGATGTCTTGAGTCTTGACCCGTTCTTCAGTAAAATTACACATTCCTCTTTGGCGTCTCTCATTTTTGTATGCCCTGGGGAGGGGTCAAAAGATCCAAGAAAGAATATGGGATATAACCGATGAACTGAAGGTTAATCGCAAAGTGAGCATGATGCTGCATGAAGCGCGGAAACTTGAAGTTTCGTCTTTGAAATTTGAAACTCCGCGGGTTTCGCACCGAAGCGTTTGACAGATGGCAACGGGTGGCGTGACTTGGTGATTTGGTTCGTCGCTCTTTCTCTCCTCCCACCCACTTCCTTTTCCCTTCTACTGTACCCTTGCGTCTGAATCTTCCTCTCTATTGTCCTATTGAGTCTACATCTCAGCCCTCGTCAGTCTCAAGAGCTCTGCTCTTCCAAAAGCACGCTGGCTGTCGGGTTCCTCAAGCAAGCCAAAACGGCGAAATGCCATCCCATGTCATCTTCTGCGTCTGCGCCCACAAGTCTCAAGACCGTGATGGGAAGGGATTTTCTTTGGATGCAGTACATATGGTGTGTCGACCCTGTGTCAGGCTCGCTCGCAGTTCGTGGATCGCGTCCTCTTCCCTCAAGAGCATACTCGTGTCAAGACGTTCTCCACCCTCAAGACGTTCTCCATCCTCAAGACGTTCTTCTTCTCAAGATCCCCTCTCCCCCGTCAAAATGTTCATTCCCCTCAAGTTCTGGCTTCAAACTCGTCCAACGACCCGGTCCCCGTGTTGCTCTTTCATTCAGATGCTTCTCACTGGGATGATCAAGATGGAGCATTCGACTGCCACCAGTTCTGAATTCCCACCTGGGCCTGTCGTGCGCCACGAGGTCAATCGGCTCCTCGATCGGTGGATTTTGTAAGTTTATCTCGCAGCCGTGGCAGTATTTTCTAACATTCCATTTGCAGGAATGTATCCGGAACAACCCCGCGGTGGTCTTTCCACGAAGGACCTTCCCGCTGGGCTACGTCATCGGTGGCGATCATGAGGGCTTATCATGCCGCTCGGACTCGGAGACTGGTGTGTAGCGTAGGCTGCGTAGTTCAGTTTGTGGTCCGTTGAAATATATATATGTCTGCTATTATTCTGCCCTGGGGGAAATTGAGCAAATGCTATTTGAATATGGCCTTTTCAGGTGACAGATGCGCGATGCTCGTCGGCGCTCAGAAGGGTAGATAAACACTTATCGGCGTTATGACCCTTGGCAAACTTCACAAGAATACGTCGTTCGACGATCACCACACAGGCAGAGTTTCGATTACGACCGCTCGTGATACTGCTCACAATAATTGCGAGCTTTGTACGGATTGTCTGGATCACAACCGCTTATCTGCGCCCACAACTTTTTTCCACATTTGGTAATGTCTTCGTTTCATGCGCTCGACTCAACGGCGTGTATCTGTGTCTCCTTTTCCTCTGTGGGCGCACGGGCGTCTAGCTTAAATCGCCTATGCGCTGGCACTCGCTTTCGCTCCACTCTCAATCCTAATCACTCACACCTTTTTCCTTCCTAGTTCCGCGACTGCCCTGAAAACACCTCCAGCGCCGGATTCCCCCGAAGCGGTGGTGGGGTAGGGACGGAATGCTACCGCTGCGGCAAGACGGGGCACATGACGCGCGGGTGTCCTGAAGCAGAGTGTGTGTTTTCTTCCTTCCTTTCTCCCTTCTCCCTTTCCTCGCTATCTCTCTCTCCATTCCTCCCAACTTATGCGCGTGTGCGATCCTGCTCCGGCTCCGGAAGTGGCAGCTTCTCGTCAAGCGGCAAGACGTGCTACAGGTGTGGCAGCGTGGGGCACTTGACCCGCGACTGTCAAGGGAGCAAGTGCTATTGTTGCGGCCAGGCGGTGAGTTTGAGTTTGAGTTTGTTGGGTGTTTTTCCTGTTTAGCGTCGGCGGCGGTGGAAGATAGGCCCGGGCGTGCGGTAGCGGGTGCTTGCGAGTGTCGGTGTGGGCGTTGGCGACGTCGTTTGCGTTACCCCCATTCCCTTCGTACTGTGCTGGATGTGTGGAGCAGCGTACAGACACCATCGCCATCGCGGTGAGAGCTACGTTCGTTATCCCTAAATTGGGAGGACTTCTGTCCCTACGGGCTGGTGCGAGTCGCTCGTGTCATGCCCTGGTCGGTGTTTGCGATGGCGACCGCTCCATCCACCTCGCCCCTCGTTTCTTTTCCTCGTCGCGTGTGCGGGGCGGGGTGGGCTCCGGGCCGTACGTGCGTATACGGTGGCTGTGTGCACGGGCTTGACGCGCGTTTTCAGACCTCGTGCCGGTCTCCGTATCCTGGAGCGCAGGGACCGGGACTCCTCCGCAAGCGACCTCGTACCACCTCTCTTCCTTCCTTCGCTCCGTCGCTACTGCGCTAGGAGCGCTCCCTGAGGACGGAGGTGCTCCTGCTCCTACTCGTGCCTGCTCCTGCTCGTGCGTGCAGTATCCTTTCCTTTCTATCCAGGGTGTGCGCTTTGTCTCAACCTCGTGACGCTTCTTTCCCATGAACTACCTGGTGCGCAGACTGTGGGCGTCGTGCCCCGCCAACGTCGTGGGGTGTCTGCTACGACGGTGTTCAGCTCAACTTGGTGCTGTTGCTGCTGGACCGGGTGCCCTTGTCGAGTTAGCGAGCTCGTACGGCGGGTCCCTCGTGTTCCCCGTCCCTTGTCGCCTCTCCCCTGCCCCATCGATACTGATATTTTATCTGCAGGGCCACATCAGCCGCCACTGCCCCCTGGCACAAACGCGCGCGTGCTACACGTGCGGGAGTGAAGGGTATGTTTCTTCCTTTTCTTTTCTCTTTACTTTTGCTCGTTCTTGTTGCGAGGACGCAGCAGTTACTCCCTCAGGAGGGCGTCCATGCTGTGCACTCCCGGCGCCGATTCTCCTGTCCGAAGGCACCGCGTCCGCGTCTCTCCTTGCTTTTACTCAGGCTGCTGTTCGTGTGCTCTTGGGCTCACTCTGGCTTCGTGCTGTATTGTCAGCGGCTCTCCTTTCTTCTGCTGCCCATTTCCCTGTTCGTGGCGAGCTTTGAGCACAAACTCGTTCTCGCCCTCCTTCTTACGCGGCTTCTCATTTCGCCTCCTTGTCGCAGGCTATTCCCTCCAGGGAATGTCCCTGGCCACTCTTGTGGGATTGCATTCCAGGCTGAAGCATGTTCCCGTGCCTTCCCTGGTGTGGGGTGCTGCTCGGTCGTGTCCCTAGATCCGTGTTTCTTGTCCTCTACGCCTGCACTTGGTTTGGGGGTGGGGCTTGTTCTCCCAAACAACCACAAACTTCAAAGGCTTTGCGACACCATCTGTTCGCGCAGCAGCCCTCCCGTTGTCGACCGGGCTGTTCCCTCTATAGTGCGTCAGGTCTTGAGCTCTAACGTCTTTCGTGCCTTCGTATTGTTACTCTTCCGTTCCCTCACGGCCTCACGGGCCGAGTTTCTTTTTTCGCGAGGACTCTTCCCCTTCCCCTCCCCCCTCCTCATGCCTCTGGAGAGTTATGTCTTCCATCGCACTTTGGAGTTCCTGCTGCTTGGGACCGATGATGTCATCCAATACGAATTACCTTTTCAGGCATTTTTTCTTTTCTTCCTTCTCCGGACATCTTCGTCCTTCCTTCCTTTGCTCTGCCCTTGCTCCTCTTCCAAACAAACGCAACTGACCTCTCCATTCCCTCCAGACACATCTCGCGCGACTGCCCCGGCGTCGCCGAGGCCTAGGACGATCTTCACCGCTACTATCCCCGCATTTGCGGAGGTTGATGAAAGTTGAAACGATACAGGGAGAAGAAATGGAAGAGAAAGGAGGAAAACACGCACGAAGAAAAGATACTGACTGTTCGATATCGACCTGGTTGAATGGATGAATCATGAATGAAGTGCTGACCGGAGAATCACTCCAAATTGCAGAAGGTTTACGGGAGAAGACGATTGATACAAGAATAACTTCCATGGAGGAGGGAAGGGAGGCTAGACGTACGACGGAGAACCCTTGGATATTGCTAATATCATAGTCTCTATTTCCAGTGTCATGTTAGAGGCAGAAACCCTTTTCAGCGTGACGCATACGTGTTGCCCCTTTTCATGACAGGCTGGATTCAAGCCTAGATTTGTCCCAGTGGCATGTGGTATCTATGTGGGCATCTTTTCCGTTTGTTCTTCCTGTCATCAAGGAATACTGATATGAATGTATCCTTATAACCAAACAGGACTGGACTCTAGTGGCTTGGTTGGAAATTCGAATTTCCCGTGGCATTCAATCTTGGAATCCGCTGCATTCCAACCGAAACCGTAATCTACAAATCCACTCACGCCTGCAGCGGAAACAAGCCATTGTAGACCAAGGTCGGTCGCCCTCCGCGCGTAACAGTCGACATCTCGATCGGATTCTCTTCAGAGGGAGGTGAAGGTTCAATTCCTTCCAGTGGCATCCGGCGCAAACCTATTTTTTTTGGTTGTATTGTCTGGCGACAAGAGACTCGACAGTTCCGTCATACTTGTAATTATTCCAAGTGCCCTTTTTCTTCTCGCATGTCCCGTCAGATTCCTTGCTGGCAACCGTGGGCTTACCGCTGTGGGAATTGATGGGTCGTGACAGCGTTACGACGTTACGTTTCGCTCTTGCCTCTTGCTTCCACCGTCTGTGCTCAATCTTCGTTGCCCTTCCTTCCATTTGCTGAGGAACCTGACAGAAAACCCTACCAACCGTGAAAAACAAGATGTCTGGCGGCAGAGGATGTTTTAACTGCGGAGGCTGTGCGTTGTCGTTGTCGCTGCCCTTGCCCCACCTTTCATTTCGCACTCACTACATATCTCACCTACCGGGGACGTTGCTGACGATGTTCTTGTCTGTTTTTTTTATCTGTCCACTATGCACTGCACGGGGGCGAATGCGAACGAATATATCTTTTCACAATTACGGGGACGACAATGCAAATTTGACTATTACGGGGACGCGCTGCAAATACGGGGATGCACATTGACTATGGGGACGATGCGATGGTGTTGTGTGTCTTCCAGTCGGCCACCAAGCTTCGGCGTGCCCCAAGGCCGGGACGCCCACTTGGTGTGTGGTCGTGCGGCTGGTGTGCATCTGATTCGTGCTTGCTCACCACTGCTGTTCTATTCCGCTCTTTCCATGTGATGCGGTGTGGTTAACAGCTACAACTGCGGGCTGGAGGGCCACGTCTCGCGGGACTGTACTGCAGAGGCGAAGCCCAAGTCGTGCTACAAGTGCGGACAGGAGGGACATATTGTGCGTGGCTTTTCTCGTCTTTCTTATCGTGCGTTCGGCTCGACTGGTCTGTGTCTGCGTATCCTATGGGCGCACGGGCGTCTGGCCTTCGTTTCGCGCCTTTGCTTTTCTTGCACACTGCCCCTAATGAACCGCCCATGCGCTGGCTCTCTTTCCCTCCTCTCATCCAATTCAAATCAATCACTCACACACTCCCCTCATCTAGTCCCGCGACTGCCCTGACAACACCTCCAGCGCCGGAGGCGGAGGAGGCGGATTTTCCCGAAGCGGCGGCGGCGGCGGAGCAGGGACGGAATGCTATCGGTGCGGCAAGACGGGACACATCGCGCGCGCGTGTCCCGACGCGGGGTGTGTTTTCTTGCTTCCCTCCTTCCCCCCTTCCTCTCTCCCCATCTCGCTCTCCCTTGCTTCTTAAGCTTATACGTGTGCGTCCAAGATCCTCCACCGGCTCCGGAAGCGGCGCCTTCTCCTCGAGCGGCAAGACATGCTACACGTGCGGCGGCGTGGGGCACCTGAGCCGCGACTGTGTCCAAGGGAGCAAGTGCTATAACTGTGGCGAGGTGGTGAGTTTGAGTTTCGATTCGGTGTTTTTTTTTGTTCGCGTCGGCGTCGGTGGCTTGCGGGGGCGGTTGCTCGCACCCGAGTGGCTTCCTGCAGTGTCGGTGTCGTCGTTCTGCGTCATTCTCTCCTTGGTCTTGCTGGATGTGTGGACGTCATCGCGCGGCGCTGGGAGTTGCGGCCGTCGTCCCTAAATTGGAAAGACTTCATTCCCACCGCAGTGGGCTGCGAGTGCTACTCGTGCCATGCCCTGCTCGGTGTTTACGACGGCGACGCGGGATGGACGGTGACGACTGCTTCATCCACCTTGTCTCTCCTTTCCTTTCCTTCTGTTCTTTGCCTTTCGGACGTCGCGCGTGCGGGTTGGTGTATACGAAGGCTATGGAGCGGTGTGTACCGAGAAGAGTCTGCTCGACGCGGGTGGGAGCGCCGTGCTTATCCCCGTGCGAGGCGCCTAGTATCCGTATCGTAGAGCGTATCGTCCATGGGACGTGCGAAGGGACCGGGACTCCTTCGCACAAGCGACCTCGTACCGCTTTCCTTCCCTCCTTGCTCGCGCCGTCGCTATCGGACCAGGAACGGGGGTACTCTTACTCGTCCCCGTGCGGGCATCATTTCCTGCTTTTGCCTTCAGTGTCTGCGTTACCTCACTCTCCTTCGTTTTGTGCTGGATGTGTGGAGCTGAGCACGGACGCCATCGCGGAGAGCTGCGACCGTCATCCCTAAATTGGGAGGGTTTATATAATACCGGGGCTGGTCACATCGTGTTCGCCAGTGCTACTCTTGTCGTGTCTTTCGTGTCTTATTCTGTTATTCGCCGTCCGGACGCGGGGCGGCGTATGCGACGGCTATGGAGTGGTGTGCACTGAGGGGAGACAGGCCCGACGCGGGTGGAGCGCGGGCGAGATAGCCCTGTCCTTATCTTGCGCTCGTAACCAAACGCTTGGTCTTCGTATCAGTCGATGGGAAGCGTGAAAGGCGCGAGGCCCCTCCACGCTCCAGGGACCTCCTCCCTCTTATATCACCTCTCTTTCCTCCTTGCTCACGCTGGGAGGGAGGTGGCCCCCGAGGGAACGTGCTCTTGCTCCGCTCGAGCGCGCGATGCCCCTCACTCCTCCGCCCAAGCGACCTCGACCTCGTACCGCTTCTCCTCCTTCCTTCTTTCGCGCCGTCGCTGCCGAGCTGGGAGCGCTCGTCCCCCGAGCCTGAGGGGGGAGTGTTCTTCCAGGGAACGGGTGCGGGAGCAAGAGGAGGGAAGACATGCGGTCTTTCGTTTCTTGCTTGTGCCCTCGATGCCTGCGTGCTCGTTGCTGTACGCGTACTCTTTGTCTCGGCGTCGCGATGCTCCCTTTGTTGCTAGTGTTGCAGGCTCGCCGCGGGTGCCTTCGTCGGCAACGAGCTCGTATGGCGGGTCCCTCATGCTCTGCACCATGCTGTCCGCTGTCCGCTTGCTGTTAACCATGTGCTTTCTTCCTCTGCCCCTCACCTCTGGGATCTCAATGACCCCATTGCGTGTGCGGTGCGGTTGCGTCTACGGTGCGGTCACCCGGTACCCGCGGGGCTGGTCGTCCAGCCACTGCTGTCACCGGCGCCTTTCGGGTGTGCGAGTCTTGACGTGCGCTGTGGGGGATCTGCGTGCTGCCGCAGTGCGTCCACGGTGCGGTCGCCCCGCTGCGGCATCGTCCTGCTGCTTGTGCTGGACGTTAGGTCTGTCGACGTTCTGGTGTCCGTGTCTTGTCGTACGCTGTGAGGGTCTTGCTGCAGCCTGTACGTCCGCGCTGAATCCTCTCGGCGCACCTCTGGCGCCTAATGCCACCATTACCTCTTTGAGCTGGACGGCGCTGCCCTGCCGTAGCATCACCATAATCGTCTTGCCGTGCCCAATCTTCCTCTTCTACCCGTCTCTCTCCCCTCTCTTGCACTTTTTCCGTGCGCACCATGCTGTTCGCCATCTGCTTTCTTTCTCTTATCTGGAACGTGCTCCTGCCCCTGCTCGTGCGCGACGTCCTTCTGCACCTCATTGAGTTGTCTCGGCGCACCCTGCTCTGGCGCCTGATGTTCTCATTTCCTTCCTTTCCGCTGCATGGTGCTGGCGCTGCCGGCGTCCTACTGTAGCATCACCGTGGTCTGCTGGCGCCGCGCTCGACATCGTATTCTGTCTCAGTATCACCTTCTCGGCCCACCATCTTCCTTTTCTATGTCTCCTCTCTTCCTTTTTCCTGCCCTATCTCCCATCCCTTCTTGCCTTTCGCCCTCATTCCCCGCATCGATACTGATCTTTTCTCTGCAGGGTCACATCAGTCGTGACTGCCCCCAGGCACAAAAGCGCGCGTGCTACACGTGTGGGAGCGAGGGGTGCGTTTCTTCTTCTTTTTCGCTGTTTCTTTTGTTATGTTTTTGCTCGTGCTCGTTCTTCTTGCGAGGACGCGGCAGCTACTCTCTCCAGAGGGCGCCGAAGGCATCGCGTCCCGCGTCTCTCCTTGCTTTTACTCAGGCTGGTGTTCGTGTGCTCTTTGGCTCACTCTGACTTCGGGCTGCCTTGTCACTGGCTCTCCTTTCTCCCGCGGCCCGTTTCTCTGCTCGGCGGAGGGCTTTGTCCAGAGCTCGTCTTCGCTCTCGTTCCTACGTGGCTTCTCATTCCGCCTGCTTGGCGTGGGCTATTCCCTCTACGTCCTTGGCCTTGTCCACCCCGGGTCTGAACTCTTGGATATCATGGGCACCGCTCCCGCGTCTCTCCTTTCTTTTACCCATGGTACTGTTCATGTGCCCTTGGGCTCAGTCGTACTTTGTGCTGCGTTGTCACCGGTTTTTCTTTCTCACACGGCCCGTTTCCCTCCTCGTGGGCAGGCTTTGTCCTCGCCCTCTTCTGACGGGTGCTTGTCGTGGCTATGGCCACCAGGGAACCTCCCTGGCCTGCCCACTCTCGTGGGATTGCATTCCACGTTGGAGCGTGGTCTCATCCCTTCCCTGATGTGGGGTGCTGCTCGATCGTGTCCCCGGAGATCCGCGTCCCTTGTGCTTTGCCCCTGCTCTTGGTGTAGGGGTAAGGCGCTCGCTCTTCCCCTTCCCCTCCCCCCTTCCTCATACCTCTGGAGAGTTATGCCTTCCATCACACTTTGGGGTTCCTACTGCTTGGGACCAATGATGTCATCCAATCCGAATTACCTTTTCAGGCATCTTTTCTTCCTTTTCCGGACATCCTCGTCTTTACTTCCGTTTCTCTCCCCCTTGCCCCTCTTCCAAACAAATCCACCTAACTTTTTCCTTCCTTAGACATATCTCGCGCGACTGCCCCGGCGTCACCGAGGCCTAGGACGATCTTCACCGCGACTATTTCCGCAGTTGCTAGGGATGATGACAGTTGAAACGATACGGGGAAAGGCGGGAAAATGGAAGAGAAAGAAGGACAACACACACGAAGAAACGACACTGATTGTTCGATATTGACTTAGCTGAATGGATGAATGAAGTGCTGCTCGGAGAATCCCTCCAAATCGGACAAGGTTTACGCGAGACGAGGAAAAAGGCTTGCACGCGATCCGTGATGCACCGGCGGGGGATTGAACCTCGGCTCCCTCCGACCGACCATGGTCTATAATGGTGCATAATCTCAGGCTGATAACAAGGCGCCGAGGCCTCGTTACTTTCTCTTCGACCTGACCCGACTAGCTTTGGCTTACGATAAGTTGCTGGCCCCAAGCATGTAAGTATTGACCCAGTATTGTAAAAGAAACAAGCTCGGAAAACTAGGCTGTGTAAAACTAGCATCATCCCACCAGTTCGCGGTCGTCCCGTCAAAGAGCGCGACTTGGACGGCGTCTCGCGCCGTCATGAAGCAAATTTCGATGACCCGCACTTCGAGCTTGGTCGTCTTCCCGCATGCTCCTCATGACTCAAGGGCAGTACCTAGCAACATATGCATGAACAACGGAAGGATGTTCGATCGCGATCCAGAGTGAAAGGGTACTCACACAACGGTCTCGCCTCGGGATCGCTCGTCCCATCCTTGCCCCTCGGTTGACCTCCTGCAATGGCTCTCAAATCCTTTGCCATCCTGCCTTGATAAAAAATACCCAATCCTGCATTCTGAGCTTCTTCGACCCGGGATTTCTCTTCAACATCCGACATTTGACGCGCGCAATGAGCAAGCAATAAGGCTCTATGTAGCAACACCGATATCCAGTGTGGCATTGCCACTCATGTCCCATCTTCCGAGACTCACGCTGAACTGCCGTAGCTCGTCGTCAATGCAAAGTGCGGAGTAGGAAGGCACAGAAGTTCACTATCCAGGTGAACACCGCGGCTTGTGATGATTGGTGAGATCCTTCCCTGCAGTGGCTTTGTAACATTACGACGTAGCTCATCACGCTTTCCTTCCGTGTAATTTAGCGGCGACTTACTGGATTTAAACTCTCGCGCTCCTATCGCGGCGTGAACCTAATAACGGGGCGAGCCCTAAACATCATAGGGCTGGGCGGAGACAAGGTCGTAACAACAACAACATTTCAAGGACAAAACTACGCCAACCAACTGTCGGAATTTCTTCAAGGGCCGATGTAAGTAAGCACTATTCAAGTACTCGCACATGGATTAAGCTGGGTGAAAAAGTAAGCGAATGTAGCGCAAGATATAATCGAAAACGCCATCTCGACCTTTGACTTCTTGGTGCTAGCCTCGCCAATCTTGTCCGTCTCGTCGCGAGGTCGAGGCCGCTTCGGTTTCTGCTCCTTGGGCATGGGCGGATGGACTTGATTTACCCAACGACTGTAACGTTTATACCCGTCCCGTACAAGCCCTTCATCCACCTTCTTATAGAATTGATCACAGTCCAGACCAAATTGCCGATCTGCACCAAAATAGGCGTCGAATCGCTGATCAGTCAAAATACCTTTGAGGATGGATCGTAAATAATTTTCGACTTTCGCGTGATCGGCTGCCAACTCGGTGATACGATCGGGGTCATCGAGAGCGGCAGGTGTAATATCCTAATAGAAATCAATCAAGCTGCAATGCACTTAAGAAAACTGAAGCATCTTACATATTCTTCCCTTTCATAACTTTGGTGATGGATATACATCATGATTTTGGGGGTCTGTTTCGACCAAATGTGCCCCTCCAAGGTCACCGCACCTAGAAATGCACGTGGCGCGGGGACAATTTCCTTCGCGGTGTTGGGTTTCCGGGTCGATGGAGGCAGGCACGAGGAGTACCCTTGTATGACAATGGAGACAACGGCCACCACATCATTGAGTAGCAACCAGTCATGAGCTTTACTTTCAACTTCAGACTTGCGTCGTGACCACGCGCATTCGAAGATGAGTCGATATTTGGGGTCAATGTTGCTGATATTGTCGAGCTCACTGAGCGCAAAGTCCGGGACTCGAAGAGAATCTGACTGGGGGATGAGGATATCCGTGTTGGTTTCTGTGACGAAGTTGGTGGGATAGTCCTGGGCCGCCTCCGCAAATGGTTTGACGAAGGCCGCAAAGCTTTCGTGGACGCTGCTCGCGCATGTAACGATGACGGTTTCCAGTTTACCCGAGTATTCGAGCCTTGAGGGATTTTGTGGTCAGTGGGAGAAGGGATGGATGTGCGTGATCAGAGCCTGTGATCCACCGATTCCGCGTGTTCTTCAAACTCTAGCCAGAGCGCACGCGGAATATTTTCAATGGTCTGGGGACCGTAAGTGAAATTCAGTTGGAATAAGGGAGAGAGACCTGAGATAACGGGCCTAGCGTGAAATCCAAGCACTTGAGTTTCTCCAGCAGCTATGGGAGGAGGCTGTTGGCGGCGGTATGCGGTATGCAGAATTGCAGAACGGTATACCTGTAAGCCAGAGACCGGGGGCTTCACGGCAGTAATATCGAGGGACGCTGCTGGGGTTTCTAGGCCAGTGGAGGCTGGGCTGGTGGCGTGCATGTAGCCAGCTGTCGAGTGATCCCCACGGCGACGGGTCTGTCTCGGGACCTCAGACTGGCCGGTGGGCTGGCAGCGCGCGCACGGGAAGGATGCGAGGTTCTAGAACTGGACGAACGGTAGCTTTGACCATCTTCGAAAGTAAGCATCGGTGGCGCGAAGAGAAAGACAATGTCACGGTCACACCTACAGCGTCATGTTAGTCTCACTTGTAGTCAGACTCTACGAGATTTATGACAGTCGATAAATCTTTTTATATAGATAAAAAACGTCGCAGCACGTACTTGTTTTGAGGAAACATTCAGCGGTGGCCAAGTGTAAGGGATACGCGCGGCTGCACGGCTCCGGTGATCTCCGGACTGCGATCACTGCGGCCTCGCTGCGATCACTCCGGATCGCTGCGGCTTCCCTGCGGAACTACGGCCGTTGTTCAGTTTAAGCGTTCCGTTTGTACAAGTAGAATAAGCACAGTAATAGTAGAGTACTATATAAGTAGACAGTGATTAGGTAGTTTCCTTAGTTTTCTTGAATCCAATACCTCACCCACTCAGCTTCGTGTGAACTACTTGGTTTCTTGACGACTACCTCGGGGTCCTTCCCTCTAGGAATATCGGGACCTCACACCAAGAGGCAACTTCACGGCAACTCGGGAAAGGGCAGGTAAATTGAGGACAAGAGTCGAATGGGTGACTGACTGAGGAACGGAATTTGCCATCAGCGACGGGAATCAGCGCCCAATCCCGACTCGACCCGATCGTCCCGGAATGTCCGGATAGGTCAATTCTTGTTCGAACGGGGAAAAAATCATGTTTTCTTGTCCACAAAGCTGAGTGGCCTTTAGGTGCTCGAATCTAGTCTCAGAATCACCTTTTCTCTTGTTTTTCGTCCCAAAAAGTACTATATTATAGTCTCGGGCGAAGGCGGCCGAAAAGGGCAATGTCATTGAGACGATTCAACTTTGGGGTGATGCTCAGAATAATCCTATCCTTCGACCTTTGACTTAGTCTGCGATTCAGAGAGTCTGTATTCATCCGGAAGCTACTTAGTAGTACATAGTATTACAATCAGTGCACAAATTCCACAAGTTACAGCGTCAGGAGGCCTAACTCAATCGCTTTGATTTCCAGCGCCTGGGGTGCGGAATGAGCCCGAAGCAAAGCTGCAGTCAAGGGGACAATTCACCAACTGCTTGGAGTAAAACCGGCTCGTAACGAAATCACCAGCCGCATACCAAAGCTAATGAGAGTCGTTTCAGTAAGCGAGTGTGCCATGAGTGGATTTGACTTGCGCCAGGATACCCGGATGGGCGATAGCATCCGTTCAGCTCACCCTCTTCATCAAGTCCCCAGACAACGCTGGTCTGGTCCATGACTGCGTCGCCGAATAACCCGCGCATGGTATCACGGATATTTTGGTAAGACGTCCTGATCAAACCATATATTATGTTCATCGGAGCACGGAAAAACGTACGCGAAGATTACTGCGTCAATATCCAGGGACGACCCATCGGTGAACACAGCCGAGTTTTTTGTAAACCGGGCAATCTCGACGCCATGCTTGATCTTGACTTCGCCCGTGCGAATAAGATTTGCGACCCCAACGTCGAGCCCTAGGGCAACGGTGAACCTGAATTGTGCGGAGAATGAATTACGCACAGTAGCCTGAGTGGAGGTTTGATGAATATTAATTAGGAAGAATGAAAGGACTCACCTCCGAACTTCTCGAAGACCATTGGATATTGGCCGCTCCCATCTTTCCCCATATTCAGACTCAATCCCGCCTCTCGCAATCCCTTGTGCGTCTCTGCCTCCTCGGCCCACATCTGCTCCGTCCTGGCCTTTGCCATCTCCCGTGAAAGCAGAAACGGCATAGCCTGCGACTTGAAATCCGCTACTTCCGTAGGGACATCTGCAGGCCAAATTTTCTCCAGCATTCGCGCGACGTTTTTGACAGATACTACGCAGGTAGTGGAGCGCTGGAGCATTGTAACCTCCGCGGCTCCATGGAAGGCAAGGTCCTGGCAGATGTCGGCGGAGCTGTTGCCTGCGCCGACGACGAGGGCACGCTTCCCAACGTAATCCTTCCCGCCGGCGTACGCTGAAGCGTGAACAATCGATCCGTGGAAAAGATCGGTATCCGGGATAGATGGGATGCGGGGAGCGCCTAGGGTACCTGCGGCGAGAACGATGTGGGCTGGATGGAGGGTGACATGCTCACCGGCGCGATCGACAAGTACGGTCCATCGTTTGATCGCGGGATCGTAAGTCGGCGTAGGAAGTGGGCGGGAGTTTGTCCATATAACTAGATCTTGGGAGATCGCGTACTGTTCGAGCCAATCAGCAAGTTTGTCACGAGGTGTGTAGGTAGGCCAGTTTGCGGGGTACGGCTGGTACAACACTGGACGAAGATGGTCAGACTTATACGGGATCAAGTGCAAAGAACCTGTAATCACTTCCGTTATGCGACTTGATCGTGTGCAGAGTCATGGTCGGGTACCGTTGTCTCCAATTATCTCCAATTCGCGCGTTCCTCTCAACGATGAGTGTTGGGATATTCATCTGTCGAAATCGGGCCCCGACGTTCAGCCCGTTCTGCCCGCTGCCGACTTGATTACGATTTAGTTTCGATCTACGAACTGAAACAGTGAACGAAAACGCACTGATCAGTACATGCGGGTCGCGCTCAATGGCTTGACGGCGCTCGCGATGGACATCGTGCCACGCAAGCGTATGCCCCCCATACACCCCCGTCTCAGCTCCGGACTCCTCGTGGCCCTTGATGTCCGTGAGCATGACAAACACCGTCAACGCTTTCCATTCGCCGGCCTCATTCTCCACCAGCGTGAAGTATCCCTGTCCATAGCCGACCACAGTATCGAAAGTGAACGCAGAACACACCCCTGATGCGGCATGTGTTATAGGCCGGTGTTCGGGGCTCAGATGCGGTCTGGTGTCAAGTCTGACCTGCGTAACTGTCGTGGGCTTCAGCGTGTCCGTCAGATAGGTTGCGATCCGTCCCCGGCCAGCCAATGTGCGGTTGTTCCAAGTGAACACGAGTACATCGCGCAGGTAGCCGTCAGGAGCAAAGCAAGATATCACGCCCGATATATCGCCAGCGTCGAGGAATTCTCCAAAAGACTTCAGCCAAGAGCCAGCGATTTGGGAGGAGTCGAGAGTCATTGCGATGGGAATTGTGATGAAGAACCCAGCTTTCGTGTCACCTTATCCCACCCTCTTATAAAACGGATGCCCGTATCTCCGCTTGCGAGCTTATTCTGTGGCATCCACGCACGCTACTAGTATGATCCCCGCGTGCGCGGGATTTGTCGCTATCCCCCACGACTAGCGGCCCCTGGTAGTAAGTAGGCGACTTCGAGCCGACTCCAAGAGTCACTGCAGACGCTTGGGTGTGTGTGTGGGGGGGGCGGGGGTGCAACTGCGGATTGAAAGTCGGGTGACACTGTGGATGGAATTGAAGTTGCGAGACTTCCACCGTAGGTCGCACTGGTGCAAGTGCAAATGGCAAAAAGACAATTGGCGCATCATGATGTGTGACTAAGCTTTACATTCAGCCGTATAATAGCCGAGGCTGTATAAGTATAGCCCCATTTGCCGCCAGACACCATTGTAAATATTTTTAGCAAAATACTCAACAGGCAGCTTGATTCCGACCAAAGTCTCAATAAATGTGACTTCGCATATACATGCATTCTACAGTATCATTCAAGCTCCCGCACCAGCTCCACACACTTCGCAGCCGCATCTTCAAAACTATCAAACGCAAAAATCTTCAAACCACTCTCAGCCAAAATGCGCTGGCCCTCCGCTTCGTTCGTCCCCCTTATTCGTACCACAACCGGCATCCCCCTTGCCTCCAGCCCCAATTCCCGGAAAGCCAACAAGATCCCGCGCGCGATCATGTCCCCTAGCGTCAGTCCACCAAATATATTCACGAAAATCACTTTGACACGCGTGTCCGCCAGCAGTAGCGCAAAACTCTTTTTCACCGTTTCTGCAGTCGCTTTGCCGCCCGTGTCCAGGAAATTTGCTGCGCGTGCGCAGTGCGGGGGAAGCAAGAGCGCATCGACGGTGTTCATCGCGAGCCCCGCACCGTTCACCAATGTTCCAATATTGTAGCTCGCGAATTTGGGGTCGTCGGTGTCCCGAGAGCCCAGCTTGACATAGACGATACCGTCTGCTTCGGCGGCGAGCTCCATTGGATCGATGGCTACAGGCGACACGTCGCGTAGGGCGTGAAGCTCGGGATGGCGCCCGCACGATTTGAAAGCTGCGTCGTCAAATGTGAACCGCGGAGCGTAGACGAGCAATTCGCCTGTGCCGGCGGCGAGGGCAACTTGGACTTCAACCACAACGCCCTCGTACTCCATAAATATCTTGTGAAGGACTGAGAGCAAATTCTGTGCGGCTGAGAGCGCGGTAGCAGAAGGGTCAATGGACAGGTGCTCGAGCACCTCAGCTATCACTTGCGGTGCTGGTCCGTCGCGAAAGTCGAATGGAGTTGAGTTTGAATCTGCATCGAGAGTCTGCACGAGAAAACAAGGACGGCGTCCCGAACGGTCAATCGTCACGGAGACAACGTAAGGGATTTCCTCTGCGGCTGCTTCGCGCGTGGTTGGAACTCCGTGCTGCAAGAGTAGATCGGCAGCTTGACCCGCCTGAAAATGAAGAGTTCGGCGTTGTCGCGAGACATAGAATCCAGGACGAGACCGGGAGATGTGATAATGACAACGTTGAAAATTCGGCAACGCTACAGCACCGCCCTTTCGATCTTTCGTCGAGTTGGCAAGTAATCCTCGCATGACTTCACCGAACTTGGCAGGATGGGGAACCATCACGGCCCCAGCGTCTTGGAGGATATCATATTTCTGCTCAGCAGAATTCTCCCCTCGTCCTGCCCATGCGCCTGCATGGCCCATAACATAACCAGGCTTCGCGAGTTTTCCGGCAACGAGGGCGGCGATGGGCCTGAAACGTTTCCAGTGTGAGTTGACAAATATAATGAAAGTTTATTAGAGTACTTGGGTTGCGAAGTACGCTTGTGGTATTCCCTGATCCATTCGGCCGCTTCCTCTTCCGCCTTGCCACCCACTTCTCCTATAATAATAACACCGTGAGTATCAACATCGTGCTCAAACACAGTAAGTGCATCGACGAAATCTGTGCCAGCGATCATGTCTCCGCCCATGCCGATGCAGAGACTCTGGCCGACTCCAGCTCGCGTCAGGGAGGCGACGGTCTCATAGCTTAGCGTCCCTGACTTCGCGACTATCCCCACATATCCTGGCGTAAAGGCGGGCAGTGGCTGGAACCCAATGCGACAACGCCCGATAGGAGAAATTATGCCCGGTGCATTAGCACCGACGAGGCGGGATTTGGACTGGGATTTCAGCATCGAATGTATCTGTGGTTTCGTAAGGTCTTCAAGTCTGCATCAACATACATGAGATTCATTCACCTTCATCATGTTATGGACGGGAATATGCTCTGCCACGGCAACGATGAGTGGAATTTCGGCCTCGATAGCCTCTTCGATTGCTGCTGCAGCCTGATGCGCCGCGACGTAGATCCCCGTCGCGTCAGGCTTGAGCTGCTCCACAGCGGTCCGGACAGTAGGAAACACAGGTAGTTCCTGTAGGACTGGATGCATGCCATCGCGCCCTGGAGTGACGCCGCCGACAATATGGGTTCCCCAGGCAAGAGATTCTTGTGCGTTCGCGGTCGCTTGTCGGCCAGTGAAACCTTGGAAGATGACTCGAGTATGAGTACCGATCCTCAAATGTCCTATGGTATCTTCGTATCATTATGACGATCTTGCAGAACTTGTGGAGAAGGTAGGGTGTGGCAGCAGTCGCGTCTTCAAACCATTGTTGCTGCGAGATATGTAGGAAGAACGAGAAAGCATGGCGATTGAATGGGAGTTCTGGAAGTAAGCAGTTTCGTGAAGGCCCAGTAGAAGTATTCGGCTATATTCGGCCTACTTGGACTGGCATGCGTCGTTGGCCAGTGACCTGGATTCAAGACAAAGAGAGAGCAACAAATGCCCTAAGGAAGGCGGAATAACTTTCGTCCAATTCCCTCAACTGCCACAGAGTCCAGCTCGGCGTTTGGAGGAAGGGTGCACGGCCTGTGTTTGGATGCGAAGGCCAAGAGACTTGAGACAAACAACTCTAACTTAACCAGATGGCAGAACCTCACTTGCGCTTGACTTGCGCTTCCAATTTTGAATGTCCTCTCGTCGTCTCGCTACGTGCAGTCACCGCATGGCTCGAAGATACGCGACTGAGCTCCGCTTCGCTATTGTCCTTATGCAATCCTACACTGGCAACTGACTCCAAAGATTTTTCTGGCGCTTCAACGACTGCGAGTGCCTAGTGGTGACCCTGCTCTTTAGAGGCCCATATGGGTGAACGAGCGGTCGACAATGAGGCCGTATCGCTATTCTTTCGTACCCAGTTTGAACGAATGCCCGAATATCGCTTTACCCTCAGTTTTCTTGCTTCTCTGTACTGCCCGGCTTTCAGAGACTGGTCAACGATCTTTCGAGCACATCCCACGATCTTCGGCCACACTAAGCAATTTGTGCGCGTTCTCCGCCCTTCTGTTCGTCGTTACTGATATAAGGTGATCTGTCTCGCTCAGTTCTGCTATCTTTTCACGCTCGTCATGTCGAGTACGAGCGCTGCTACGGAAATTGTCGATGCAGTCGTAGCGTGCGATGTCCCCTTGATTCTCCGAGTGGTGAGTCTCTTGTTCGACCTATTCCTTCCCGTCCTGATGATGCAGTTAGACCCTCATATGCGACCGAGTTAACAACGCAGCCATTGGGAAGGTATGGAGTCAGCTCTCGTGTATATACAGTGCGCTGATACTCCGCGCTTTATGGAAGCTTCCGGATCTTTTGAGGGGGCCTACGTCGCTCCATCGCTATATCTCAGCTTGGGTCGGGCGAAGACGTGATTTCACTACTACATGACGCAAGATGATCTTGTTCGCTCTTGAGCTGTGGCTCGATCCATTCGTTACCTTGCGACGCTCTCAGGTCCCTCTTCTGTGAACCCCTCTCGCAGGACATCGTACGATCACGCCAAGTGCCTCTATAAATACGCGCAACGTGCATCTTTCGGTCCGTCTCCTCTCTTCCTATCCCCAGCGCAGTATTAGCTAACGCTCTAGCAGCTCCGTCCCCTGTAGTTCCATATCCGCTGGACTACTGAGCAGTATACTTGAAGACATGACGAGGATATGGTAAGTAGATATCGCCGTATCGTAGGCGCGCCTTTGTCTAACTATATTGCAGGCCTTGCTTGTTGGGCCGATCACCGTCTTTCCAAGCCCGTTTCGCACTGCAGCCTGGCCCACTTGACAGCGAATACATCAAGTTCACTCGTCCTCCTTCATATACTCTCCGCGCTCCATGCTTCGCTCCAGAGTCGACTTCAGGCAACCACCGACCTTCGGGCCGGTCTGGGCATCATACACCCACGTTCCACTCTCTGTCTGAGCCTTGAGGATGCCGCATTGCAAACGAGAGCAAGTGCGGTGTGACGGTCTTCGTTCTCCGGCGCATCCTGACCGCCGCCTCTGGTGCTCACTTCACATGAAGGACGGCTACAGCCAGGCGTAAAGTGTCGATTGAGGAGTAGAACTCACATGAATCAAGGAAGATGGTTTTTGCCATGCTTGAGCGGCGGCGGCGAAGCGCAGGCAGTCCTCGGTTCTTCCATATCTCTCACCGGTGAGTTGTCCTCGTACCCCAGGCGCTCTAAGTGATCTGACTTGGTGCGGAGCAGGCTCTCTTTCCTTCTCGTACCACAAGGTCCTGTCATAGTCCTTTCTCGAAAACATGGGTCCAGCCCAAGCTCCGCCTGAATTGGTTCTTGATACATCATTCCTCTCTTCCAGGTCATAGTCGCTTCCCCGACGATGTGGGGCCGGGGGTTCTCTCCATCCTCGGAGTGAGGCACCTTCCGGTTTCGCTGCTCACTCACAACGGGTGAAAGATCTCCTGGACGCGGTGTAGCGCGCGAGCGGTGCGCTGCCTCTCGTACACCGACCAATCCATAACTAATCTGACGTAGTGCTGAGCTGAGCAGCTCTCCTTCCTGCTATTGCCCCACATTAGCAAGAGAGTGCTGATGTCAGGAAGGGACGATCTCAGTTCTCGGTGTCGCTGCATATCCTTGCCGTCGCCACATCTTTGGGGTCCGCGCGAAGGACGACCCAATGCAAGGGTGAAACGAAGTGGAAGTCGGGAAGTGGAAACGAAAAGGACCAGCTCTCCGCCACGGGTAGCGAGGGCGCTTCTGTATTGTCGCCGGGGACGAGCTTGCAAACGTGTGCAGCTCCGCGTCCCGCTACCCACAAGCTCTTCTTTCCTCCTCGGGCACGATTGCAAAACAAGCGTAGGGGAGGGTCCTGTCCGACCGCCAGAACGACCTCTACCGCAATTTAGCCTCACTGCACCTTCCCTCCTTCGACTACGACGTGACGCTATTCTGGATCCGCAACACGAGCTGCGCGTTCTACCACCAACGCCGAGCGCGTCTTCCGTGCTTCTTTTCCTGGAGCACGATGTCGGGAGAGAATGGGTGTGGAGGAGGGTCCTGTCTGAGCGCCCAGTCATGCCTTCACCGCGCGAGTCAGCCACCTGAACTCGCTATTGTGGACTGGGCCACACGACGGAGGGAGATTGTCTTTGGTGGTGCGCTATTTCCGGTACTATACCTCCGGCTTGACCGACGCTCAGCAGGTTCTCCTTGCTCTTGTCACATCAATCAGATACGAGGAGGTGCTGTGAGGTATCGTCAGGTCCTCATATCGCGAGTCGTACGGCTGACGGGATGTCCCAATCCACTATCGGCGCGACTCCTACTTCGACTTTCAGGAGGGCCATGCGGTGCTCGTCGACAACTTGGTTCTCACGTTAGATCGGCCTCCCTCAGCGTCGCGCCCGACTGGATAGTAGACCGTCCCGACGTCTCCGTACGTATCGCCACTCATTGGATCCGATTCTCACTGAAAGGTCGTAGATGTATCCTCGTACTCCGAAACAACGTCTTATTCACATCCTCTCTTCAGACGATCACCACACCTTCTCGAGGTCCTACCGCTTACACGTCTAGGCCATTTCCGGCGTCGCCGTAGCTAGACGAAGATGCGACACTTATTGTGGAGCGGGGACGTTAGTTCCCTGAGGTTTTCCTCAAGCGAGCAAACACATACGGAGCGTGGTAAGCTACCGTTCGTATCCCTGCTCGTAGGTACCTAACACACGTTAGTCCCTCAGCTGCTCTATTCTCTATCCCAAAGATGGCGCAACCCGAGTCTGGCCGCCACCGTGGTCACCACACAATCTTCCCACTCTCGGTGTATCGACTACACGTCATCTTGTCGGAAGGGACGGAAGATGAATACATTCGTCGAATGCATCAATTGGACGGCGTCCTTCCTCCCTGTTTTCGCCCGCTCGCCTCCTTCGTGGTGGTGCGTTGTTCCGCCCCGAGAGCAGCGACAATACCTTGAAGCACGACTTCCATGGACAATCCGGCACGGTGGTCTTCTCATCCGTTCCGCCACAACTTTGCGTAATCGACACGAGCCCCAGTAGCCATCGCTGCGAGCAAGAAGAGACGAGCCACAAACCGACTGTCGACAACATCGAGGAAACTTGCATGCGAAACGGCCTCCGCTCATGATCAAGGATGCGCCGACAGAGAAACATCCTATCATCGACTCCCCTCGACGGCGGTATCTCTACCTACTCGAAATCGCCCCTCCCCTGTTGACCGCGAGATCTGCGCCAATCTTCCTTGGAGCACGACTTCGACGAGTAGGCTCGAGATATCACCACACCCCAAGCTTTGGCCTTCCTGGATGTAGGTCGACGCGCTGCTGTGCGATTCGGTCTGTGCTGGTTTCGCCCCCGTCCCACAACGCGAGCCATGGTAGCTAAGTGTCCAGACATACGAGAGGAGGAACGAGGCTACACCGCGCGAACGTCTAACGGTGGTACCGCAGCTGAGGGAAGTAGAAAGATCGGGAGTGATACCGTTTCTCTCTCCCCCACTGCATAGAAGAAACTGTGGTAAGCTATCCTTCGTATCACCGCCCGCAGGTAGCTTACACGTCTTAGGCTTCAGCTCTCTCCCTTCCTCCTTTCATCAACGACGCCGCCGCCTGGGCGTGCCCGCCAAGCTCACAATCAAACTACTCCGCTTTCGACATACCGACTACGAGACGCGCTGGCCGCTGCGAGTTTACCCCATCATCCGACAGGGTCATTCGTTCTCATTCTTTCCGGCACCGAGCAGCTACCCCTCTTGGTCAATCGGGACAGTAAATGGTGCACTCCCTCCGCCGCGGTGATAGTGGAGTCCAGAAGACGACGAATTGGAGTAGGAGTACTATAGTACATTGTCGTGCGATGGTCGTCTTACTCGGCCCTTCCCCGGCTTTCAAGCAGAGTGTTCGGCAACGGCTCTCGATCCCCGTTTCCCCCGAGAAGCACTTCGAAAGCTGAGCCATCTACCGCACGCAAGACATTCACTGCATCGAGATTGTTCGCTTCAGTGCTTCCGCAAATGGCTGTCCACGACGCCTATACTGTACAGCTCTGGGGATGTTCCTTCGTTACTTCTCTGTCGTGGGCGGCAGCCCATCACGCTCCCTCGTTGCTATACTTCGCCGCTTGCGCCCAGAGTCATCTTTCCTTCCCTTGCTGTCGGACGTGAAGGACACACTGGGATCTTCCTGTGTCCCTTGTATCCTTCGAATTTGTACCGTATATCCGCTAAGAGATTCTTCTCCATCCCTATGGCCGTCGACGCCTTCCGCTTCACGTACCTTCCCGAGCTCTTGCAGACACGCTGAGCGGCATGGGATCTTCCTGTGGCGCAATGTAACACCACCCAGCTTCCCGTGTACCCTTCGAATTTGTATCGTACATCCGCTAAGACATTCTTCTCCATCCCCATAGCCGTCGACACCTCCCACTTCACGTACTTTCCCGAGCTCTTGCAGCATTAAGTATAGACGCATCTTCGAGGATTCCCTTCCTCGATCGATCAGTCTCTTCGCAAACTGGTCGCCGAGAGCTTGCTTAGGTGCGTGCACAGTTAAAAAGTTTCCAAACATTCATCACATTTCTTCAGCGTTATGTACCAATACTGCATTATATAGGGTATCTTTCCAATCCCAGAAATCAAATGAGGTCGTTGTATCAAACATCCTACAGAAGCTCAGCGATGTACGAGCGGCTGCGAGCGACAAAGCGCTTCGAGACGAAGCCACAGCCGGTTTTGCCAGCCTGGGTCTGCGCACCGACGCCAGAGCAGATGCCGGACGGGCCTGCGCAGCAGCCAGAGCCACAGTCAGCAGCGCTGAGGCACTGGCCACCGATGAACTGCTTGCCAGCGCCGTTGCCGACGTTGGGGACACCTGCGGGGTCGAAGGGCGGGCCACCAGCGGTGGCGGCGGTTGCAGGTGCAGCAGCAGGCGCAGCGGCAGGGGGTGCAGCGGCAGGGGGTGCAGCGGCAGGTGCGGCGGCCGGGGCGGCGCCAGAGACGAAGCCACATCCGGTCTTGCCAGCCTGGGTCTGGGCGCCGACGCCAGAGCAGATGCCAGACGGGCCCGCGCAGCAGCCAGAGCCGCAGTCAGCAGCGCTGAGGCACTGACCGCCGATGAACTGCTTGCCAGCGCCGTTGCCCACGTTAGGGACACCTGCGGGGTCGAAGGGCGGGCCACCGTTGGCGGGGCTGGTGGATGCTGCGGCAGGGGCAGCCGGGGGTGGCGGGGGTGCAGCGGCAGCGGGTGCGGCGGCAGCGGGTGCGGCCGCAGGGGCGGAACCGGAGACGAAGCCACAACCTGTCTTGCCAGCCTGGGTCTGAGCGCCGACACCAGAGCAGATGCCGGAGGGACCAGCGCAGCAGCCAGAGCCGCAGTCAGCGGCGCTCAGGCACTGGCCACCGATGAACTGCTTGCCGGCGCCGTTACCGACGTTGGGGACACCTGCAGGGTCAAAGGGCGGGCCACCGTTGGCCTGAGCGGCGACGTAGGTGGCGAAGGCGAGGACGGATACAATGGAGAAGGACTTCATTATGAAAGATGTTGGGGTGAAAGGAAAGGAAAGAGTGTGCTTGACAAGTAATGCGGGGTGAAGAAAGAGCACCTGGCTCGAAGAAGAAAAAAGTGATGAGAGAAGGTTGAGGGAAATCCTAGGGAGGGTGTCGAGGTGAGCGGCTTATAAGGCACTAGAAAGCTGTGCCAGCTAACGACCATCAGATCGGCCGGAGTTCCGACAACGCATCCTTTTCGGATTGCCCTTCTGTCAATGATTGTGCCCTTGTGCCAGAACGTCTTGACTGGACAAAGGCATCTTTTTCTCCTTTGTTTTTCCTGTCTGATTCCAGGGTTTTTTCAGTCTAAGCTCTTTCTCAGTAGCAAAGCCAAGAAAACAGCACCGCTCCACAAACAGATGAAACATATAGGCATCATGCGTAACGCGTATGTAGATCGACAACCGGCTCCTGACTGCCGCTTGCTCTCCGCACTGAGCCCGTTTCGCCCGAATAGTCGACATTTCAATCCTGCAAGCTTCACGAACGCTCTAGGCGATTCAGCGAGCTTCCAGGACGCCTTGTCGGCAAGACAGCCACAATTAACGGTGATCACAGTTTTTGCTCCTCCATCGTCGATCACTCCTTTTGAATCAGACGGAACCCGTAAGTAACGGTTACACGCACGACTAACTACAGTTCTTACGGACACCGCTATCAATCAAATCGTTCGTCTTTGTACCTCCTTGCTTCCTTGGAAACACCCACCGACCTGGAGCCGCCGACGGTCAGCGCTGCATCACCATCGAAAAAGATCCAGATCCGTTTTTCGCCGTCGTCTTGAACTGGGCCGTTCTCGAGCTTGTTGTACTCATACTCATGTTGTACCTTCGAGGCTGAACCAAATGGACGCCGCCGCACTCGTACATACTTTCAAAGTTCAACAGTCGAACTCCTCCGACTCGGGGACGTGGGGCAGTGTGAATACGGACCACGCGGAGTACTGGCTCAGTATCCGAGACTTTGTTCGAGCCCTTTTGACAACTTCAATTGTTCGTCTCATTCTTATTCGGTCAATTTCATCGCCAGGCTGGTGATCATTTCTCGTATGCTCACGCAGTTCCACGGTCGATGGGATATGTCGAACGAAGTTTAACTCACGATCTATATATCGTCCTGCGTGTGAGTATTCTCGACGTCAACACCGGAGTTGATCAAGATTTGATATCCCAGGAACTGGCAGCAAGTTCGTTGTTCGATGATGAGCAGGTTACTCGTGTCTCTGAGGAAACGTCTTCAATACAGCTGGCCTTGGATCATCATCAGCGAAGTATCAGCGAAGACCCAGCACTTTCATACCTCATATGGGGAATGATTCCTTATCTTTCGGGAAATTCGAACACTGTGTTTTCACGCCCACAGAAATTAATTAACTGACCGGTGACGTTCGGGAAGCTGCCACATATTGTCTGCTTCCAGAGGCGTGTCAAATATTTTCGTGTGTTGCATAATTGGCTAAAGTCACAGAGAAATCATCGCTCCTGGTGGTACGAATACATTGGTTCTTTGAGGCAGCCTTTCATCAATGACTCCGCTTTATATTTCCATGTCCTCTTGCTACTTCGACTTTGGAGCGCCCGTGAGGCTGCACTCAAATGCATCGGTGAGTTGATCTCATGGTTTTGGATGTGGAACTCACGACGTGTGCGACGGTGATTGTCCGCGGGGGCGGGACGAATTGAACATGTCCATTGGTCCTCATGACTCCTTGTGGTGGTGGAGACGCCGGCATCCACATCGCTGGGGGAGGCTGGGCATAATGGACTGGTTGCGGCGGAGGATACTGAACTGGAGGCTGCTGGAAGAAAACAGGCTGTGAGGCCGCGTGCCTCAGCGGGCCTGGTACTGTGTGACGGGGAACCCATATCGGAGGCGGCTCCCTCTCTCTTCCGCGGTGATCATTATTGGATGGATGGTGATCGGTCTTTTTGTACGTGTGCGCCGAGCTGGAGGAGACCTTGCTCGTCATTCCGGAGGGAGGCACGAACGGGGACTTGAATTTAGACGAGTAGTGGCTGGTATCGTCCACCCAGCTCGTTACGCGGCGCTGTTGCTTCGCATTGTTTCCCGGCGCACGCGAGTGCGACGACGCGATGCTCGTGGTGGTGAACGCGGCGACTGTCTCGTCGTCGTTATCGCTATCGTCGCTGTCTTGGATCGTCGAGCCGCCCCACACGGAGGATGTGGATCTCGCGTCGGTGTATTTTATACATGGGGCTGGGTAGGTTTTGCTGGATCGCTGCGTGTGCGCCTGCGGCCTTGCCTGATTTCCTCGCTGAGGAGGGGGCTGGAGCATCTGCGTTTGGGAGGGATACTGCTGCATGAGAGGATAAGACAAGAGTGGGTCCGTCGACGCACGGACGCGCCTCGTGTTGAGATTCAATTAAGTACTGAGAAGAGACGTCGCGCTAATCTAGGTCCGGAAGCTGTGGTCCAAGATTCTGGAAGTCGGCGGTGTCGGCGCGCGGGTCGCTTGAAAATTGTGAGTCGCGGCAGGAATAACCAAAAAATCATAACAGGGTATCTCGACTTTGGCTGAATGGTTGAAATTTATTTTTACTGAACAGATAAATAAAATGTTGCAATGGGCGCTTGTCAAAATCCACATCAGTGGCGCGCCCACAGGCGGATGGGTGTCATGAGTGGCGTCCTCTGAAAAGACGCCGTGGCTCATGGACATCCTGTTCTGATAGCTCCTTCTGATTGTCAAAATTAAAATTTGGTTCTTGAATTCGGTGTGTGGTCCTATTTGTCCGGCCAGAACGCGTCCAAGCTCACACGTGATCACATTCAAATTCGCTCCTCTCATTGTTGAACATGGTACGAGGCTCTTCTCGCACCGTATGTACCATGCACCAGCAATCTGTGCCAATCATCGGGCTGCATTTTACCAAATTAAACTGTAAAAATCGCTGGGGTGGAGAATGTACAGTATAGCAGGACGCGTCTTTGTCACGTGCTGGGAACGCAGCTCGATCACGGTCTCTTTCATTTGTCCTTGACGCAAACTTTTCCGTTTGTCAAACCTCAGGCCTCAGTCTTCGTTGGGCTACATACAACAATCTTAACATACACTTCACGTCACGAACTGGCCCAGCGTGGACCGGAGGAGAACCGTGGGCTTCATGAACACAGCTCCACCGAAGGCTCCACCATCTTGCTTTTTTCGCAATCCCAAGCCCGTGGTGCACACCACCAGCTCTGACTCCCTGAACTTCCCAACTCCCTCTGGGGGCCACATACTCTCCATCGTTTGACTGTCGAACCTTGTGCCAGAATCAATCAATACGGCCTCAAGCTCGTCCGACACTATGCGGGTGCCCATGTCCCTATTCAAGTCGAGAACCAGCCGCAAGACGACTTCTATCCTGTCACCGAATGCAGCTTCTATTTTTTTTCGGCTCAAGGACTCCTCGTTGCCGGACCGGGTCAGGTTAACGACATCCGCGATGTTCTGCAGCAACGAAGGTTTTAAGTCAGCTGCGGAAGCGCGCTTGACAAGTTGCTTTCGGGTCATTATCCTCCATCTTGCTGCGTCCTTGGGGTCCTCTGTATTTATTTTCATCAATAGCACATCTATAGTATCCACATGGAACTCACCAGCGCGGCAAATGTCTGTGTACAATTCGGCAAGAAAACTCTCGGGCTCGCTAGTTCCGTGTGCCAAGACCCAGGTTCCGAGGATTGTACAGCTCCAGGCCGACATCACGGTCTGCAGTGCGATCTGCACCAAAATCGCCGGCACCGGGTGGGAGCTTCCACTGGACAACAGGCTCAAAAGTTCGCTTCCAAGAACCGGAATGAGGCGGTTATGCAGCTCGGGAGCGACTCTTCGAGGTCCATGGTGTTTCCTGGTTGACTGCCCGCGGAAGTCAAATTCGGACAAGGACGCTGCTGTTTGAAAGATCTCTGCGTCCAAATCCTCCACGGTGCGACGAACATCGCCAACCGATGTCAAATTGGCGGTGATGCCAAATGAATTCATCGAGATATTGAGTGGCCCAGCACCAGTCGTAATCTTTTGACTCTGGAGTGCCCTTCTGTACAGGCGATTCTCTTCCGCCAGTCGGGATATTTCGGCTCGCATTGCTTGAATCTCTCTCGAATCAAGCTCTCTTGGTTTAGGCTCCACTGAATCGACACGGCGTCCAGGGCTGCTCTTGCTCCTAAGCGCTAACTCGTGGATGGAATACTGGGGCTGTTGCCGTCCAATGAATGGCGCTGTGGAGAAGGGTCTTGGGATATCGCGATCGTGACCACCCAGTAACCCTTGGGCTATTTCGTCAAACGAGACTGTCGTCGTGGCGTGATGGTCTGGGTTCATCTCTCTGTCCATCCTCGACCTCGATGTCGCACTGGTTCGGTGTACTGTGGGTGTTCTGGAGAGCGTCAATGTTTCCTGTTAAAACCGAAACCCTTGTATTCACGGATGCCGAGATAGTCGGAAGAAGCATAGTCATAAGATGCGGCGCCTGCCAGAATACAACAGCACTGGTCCCACACTCGTCTTCTCTTCCGACGCTTTGTCTGTCCTTGTTTACCTCTGTGGGTCCTTCTAACTTATCGAGGAGTGCGCCTCACCCTTCTGCGAGGCCAGTCTCACTCCAAGCGATGCTGATATCTACTGCCACAACTAACATCACTGATTCAGGCAGCCGAACCAAGTTTAACTAGACAGTCAAACACGGAGACCACATCATTCTAGAATGTCTCCGTATCCACGCCTTGTTCGAAAAGGCGCCGTGTCATTGTTCCACTTTGACTTTTATCCACCATGAACATCTTTCTAGAATGTCTCCGTACTCATGGCACATGCCTTGTTCGAAAAAGGCGCCGTGGCGTTGTTCTACTTTGACTTCATCCACCATGAGCCCTAGGAAACCATTTTCTGGCCCGGTGCGGAAATTTGTCTTGGGCATCGATATCGGGACGACATACGCTGGGATGTCGTACTGGTATGTCTCACTTTTTCTTGAGTATGTTGTGCTCATTTGGGGTCGATCACAGCCTCCTTGAGCCCGGTCGGATTCCAGAGATCCTACCTGTGACTCGGTGACTCGTCCTCCTGCAATTCGAACGACATGTCATTAACCTCCCCTAGGTTTCCTGCGCAAGACCACGTTGGAGGAGACTCGAAAGTGCCTTCTGTGATATACTATGATCAGTCAGGCAAGGTCAGAGCGTGTGGAGCGGAGGCACTCCAAGAAAGTGTCATCGAGAAAGCGAAAGAGAAGCACTGGGAAAAAGCCGAGTGGTCAGTTTACTCTTATTTCACGTCCGACACAGCAGGATGTTAATCCTTTGCACCCAGGTTCAAGCTGCACCTTCGTCCCACTGACATGTCTAGTCATGCCTTTTCACTTCCGCCCCTCCCAGCGCACAAAACTGCACTCGACGTTTTCGCAGATTTTATGCGCTATCTCTTTGAATGCGCTCGATTATACATTACGGAGTCATATCCCAACGGGGATGCCATGTGGATGAGCCTGGAAGATCGCATGGAATTTGTGCTCACGCACCCCAATGGCTGGGAGGGTGAACAGCAAGCGAAGATGCGCAGGGCAGCCATTATGGCGGCGCTCATCCCAGACACCCATCAAGGCCATCAGCGGATACGGTTCGTCACTGAGGGGGAAGCAAGCCTACATTTTTGCGTCATGAACGGCCTAGCGACGGACGCTCTACAGGTACAGTCCGCTTTAGCACTCAAATTTAGTATTTAACTCATTCTCGGTGGGTTAGCTCGGTAACGGCGTTGTCATAATTGACGCGGGCGGAGGTACTGTTGACATCAGCGCATATCGCAAGGCCGGGACCACGTATCAAGGGGCGACAAAGTTTGACGAAATTGCAAGCCCAAAATGTGAGCCTTGTTCATCTTCTGTAATATCCATACTGGATAAACGCCGAGGTCTCTTCGTGGGATCTGTCTGGGTGAGCACCCACGCCCACGAGTACATACGAAGTGAGCGCCATTTCCTGAGCGCCATTTCATGTATTTCCTGACATTCTTACTATAGAGAAATTGCGAGGGTCCAGATATGCCGGAGACATCAATCACATCCACGAATGTTTTGACAAGACGACCAAGCTTAGATTCCGGGAACGGAACGATTTGCAGTACATCAAGTTCGGTCGCCCAAGCGATAATGACCCAGCATTGAACATAACCAGCGGTCAACTCAAAGTAGAAGGGTGCGGTTCTCTGCTAGTCGGCATTCACTCAGCATTTTATTAATCATCTTGCTCAGAGAGGTCGTTGAATCGTTCTTCAAACCTTCTCTAGATTCGATTGTGCTTGCAATGTCGAATCTATCCCCTCTGAGTCCAGTGTCGGTAAGATTTCGCTTTTTGTCCGTGAGAAGTTGCGTACTGGTGTAACTGATCCACGCAGTCGGCCCTGCTTGTGGGCGGGTTTGGGGCCAGTGATTGGTTATATTCGAAGCTCAAGAGCCGACTGAGATCCCTCGGACTCGATCTGTCTCGTCCAGATTCTCATGTGTTCGTTCAATGTCATCTCCATTCATCAGTGAGCGCTGATAACGCGACATAGAAATAAAGCGGTCGCAGACGGAGCTGTCTCCTTCTATTTGGATCATGTCGTGTCTGTGAGGGTCTCGAAGCACACGTATGGTATAGAGTGCAATACGGCCTATAAGTTTAATGATGTGGAACATCTTGCTCGTCGGACGTCGGTTTTCCTTGATGCTGCCGGAGATAAAGCGCTGCCCAACAAATTTTCTGTCATTCTGCACAAGGTGGGCTCCTACTAATATATCTTTCTGCGCCGGAGATACTGAACTTTTTCAGAATACTCCTGTATCAGAAACTCAGGAGTATCGGCAGAGTTACTCGACATTGGACAAGGATCGATCCGAATTGCGGGAAGTGGAGATTCCAATATTGTGTTATCGAGGTCAGGATCAAGCCCCCCGCTGGACCGATGTCAATCCAGGCAAGTGATCTGTCTGGAGAGTTATCAGAGTATAATCTGGAGAGGTGGTTCAGAACAATACAAGGAGCTCTGTACCGTACACGCGGACACTTCGAAGATCGCGGAAACTCTTCCGCGCTGGATGGGCATTGGGGGCCCATATTACCGCTTGAACATCAAGGTAATTCTGTCCTTGGGTCTCACCGAAATGAAGGCTGAAATCGCCTGGGACGATAATGTGAGTGGCAAACGGTCTGTCTCAACTTCCATTCAACATACTCCTTCTCGATGTAGGGTGTTGAGAAAAGGTAAAGTAAAAGTTCTCCTTCAATAAATCTTATTCACCTTATATCGCAGAGGGCCCGCTACACTGGTGTATGATGACGTTTAGTGATATACTGCTTGAGGCAAGTTTGAGGTCGGTTATGAAAGGACATAAAGGATAGCTGTACGTTTGAAACAAATTTGATTTTCTCATATCGGCATGAAATTCCGATCGAAGTTCGCTATTATAAGTAGCAGCTTTTCGGAACGAGGTTGCGAGTGGAGAGTCGTTGTAAGCTAGAACAGCTTCCATGACCAAGGCAGGTAACTTGTACTCACAACACACGAGGTACGAGTGAGATCTGTTGTAGCGTCTGTTTAGAAGAGACTAACTTGTACTTGTTTCCTTGTGTGCACAAATATTACTGGCATTCAGTCCAAAAGTAGTGTCTACTTACTTCCTGCAAGTTCCTGGAGCTGCTTACGTATCCCAACTTGGTTGAACCGTGGGGCCGGGTCCATCCGGCTAAACGCTAATTATTGATCCGAGAGCGCATTGAACAGGACGCTGGTCCGTGCGCACGGCTGCCGTATAAAAGCGCCTCCCAATCGTTCAAGCAACTCATACTTACCTTGATGGCACAGGTCCCTTCACCTCCCTGGGTCTGTGGGCCGTGGGATCACTCCATAGCACGGCGACCCTGTCCATACAGAGTGCGCCTGCGGCTTGTATGTGCTTAGGTGCATGCACCGTCTCAATATTTTCCTGTTCCACCACGGCCACTCGGCTGGGTGGACCTTTTTTTCGACCTTTTACGCTCCTAACCCTAACCTTACTTCTTACTTACTGTAATGGCATCAAAATATATCGCTTTGACCTTCCCGATCGGGTATGCCGCAATGGGCGTAAGAGAATGGATGCTAGTACAAGTGTCACATCTGTGTTAAGCTAGGGTTCGAGTATGTCAACCGAATGAATTCCTTCTGGAGTGTAATGCGGACTGATCAATGTCGAAAGATGGTTTTCTCATTATTTCTTCATTACTGTAAAGATTTTCGGGTTCTAAACACACGATTGGAGCAAGGTCAAGCCGCTATCGAAATGCTCACTGAGCTGCGACAACGCACAGCCTACAACAAACACACTACAGGTGCACATCACGATGGTCCGTGCACATTCTCAACAAGACCATGGTACCATGGTCCGTGCACTCCCACCACGGTATAAAATCCCTCGTAGGAGTAGTGGAACCTCACTTACCTTGACGGCTTGAACCCCTTCACTGCTCGAGTTCATGGACCGTTCGCGCACTCCATAGCACGGCGATCACTCCAGAGTGCGCGCACGGCTTGGGCGGGCTTCGGCTCGTCCACCGTTCCAATATTTTCCTGTCCGGCGATGGCCACTCGGCTTCGCAGGCCCAATTTTTTTTGGCGCGGACGAGGGGCTAACCCTAACCTAAGAATCACCGAATATTGGGGTGCCAATGCGCGTCGGGATTCGTGGATTCGTGATAACGAGTTCTTCAGCTTTCCGTCGCGACGATTCCTGCATGTATTATTATGGATTTGTGCATGGATATCCATAAATACCTGATATGTCTCACCCGTTCAGGCTCTTTACATTGCATCAAGTGAAATACCTATCTTCCTTAGCCAATTCTCGGCTCTAGCGCCCGAGTTATTATTCGACAGGGCTCCGGAAACCACAAGAAAGAAAGAAAAAGGATATTTGTTACTTACCTCATCTCAATTCATACACCTGGCCCGACTCGAACGGAGGCGCCCCTCGTGTTATCCGGAGGGATTGACACTGTGGCGCGCCACCAGGCGTTATTCTGAATGCGAGAGCTCCATCCTATGTACTTACCCCAAACGCTGCGAAAACTGAATCGGCTCCGCTTCCCGCCGCATGTTCTTCGCAAGGAGAGTCCACATACAAGCGGGATTGAGCGGGGACGTGCGCTACCGAGTCTGACTCGAGCCGCAGCGGAGATCGAATTGGAGAGCGGAAGGTGGATTCCGATTGCGGCAGCGTTCGCCCAGAGCTCGAAGCACGGGGTTGGTTGGTTGAACGTACCAGAAATTTCAACGCAACAAAAAAGACGAATGAACCAGGGGAATTGCTTGTCCCCGAGTCGAACGGAGGCGTGCTTTCGGTGCACAAATTTCCGCAAGCGCAAGTTGCGAGCTACCAAGCCTTTTCTTCCTTCGATTCGATTCCTAAAAGCACCGCTCCTATATAATCCCAATAACCCCCACGAACCACGAGTATACAAAAAAGTATACCGAAGTAGGGTATTGATCGATTGAACGTACCAGAAATTGAAACGTACATAGCAAAACAAGTGTTAGGACCTTGGCATTGCTTGGCCCCGAGTCGAACGGGGGCGCGCTTTCGTTCTGCACAGTACTGAGCACAAATTCTGGGTGCGAGCTACCAAGCCTTTTGCTTCCAGAGACCATCGTTCGATTGAAATAAGTATATAATCCCATCCTAATAAACACGAACAAAAAGTAAACTCGCGCCTCTGAACCATAATCATATCCGCATCCCGCCCTTACCCCCGAGCTCCTTCCACCACTCCCCGCCGCCGCCGCCGCCGCTTTTTGCACCCGGTCCTCGCCCTCCTCCCACACCTCCTCCTCCCGCACCTCGCCCACCCCCAGCCGCACCTCGCCCACCCCCAGCCGCACCTCGCCCAACGCCTACACCCCCCTCCACACGCGTCCCCCGATGGCGCACGACGCTCCCCAGCCCCGAGCTGACGCCTTTCCGGCCGCCGCCTGGGAAGGTTTTCGGCGTCTTGTTGGCGTGGGCGGTTTTGTTCTTCAGGATGGACTTGGGGATGGATTTGCTGGTGTCCGCGGGGGCGGGGGCGGGCTGGGGCTGCTGCTCAGCGTCCTCGTCGCTCGCGTCCTCCCAATCGCCGTCAACGTCAGCGTCGCCGTCGCTATCGCCGTCGCCATCGTCCCCCGCATCCCCACCCGCATCTGCCTCCCTCGTCCTCTTCCTCGGCCTCGCCGGCGCCCCCCGCTCCCACTCCTTCCTATGCAGCCGATACACCGCCATCGTCGCCCTCGCATCCGTCACGCTCGAGTGCTCCCCGCCCTGAATAACCGCGCCCACCTCCTGCTCCACCAGCCTCCTTAGCGCCACGCGTTTCCCTTTCACCACCCCGAACCGGCCGGCATACAGCTGCGTGTCGCGCGTCGCGGCGTGCGGGTGCGAGAGGAGAAGCGCGCGGAGGTCGTTGTGCACGGCGTGCCCGATGAGGATGCGGTCTTTGAGGAGGGCGGCGACGAGGGTTTGGATTGTTGGGAAGGGGTGGGCTGGGCGGGGGTGAGGATGTGTCAGGACGGTTAAGGGAGAGGGGAGGGGAGGGAGAGGGAGGCGCACCGTTAACCATGTCTGTCTCCCGCACGCCGCTGAACTCCGTCCGGTAGTCCACCACGCGCTCGCGCTGGCGCACAAAGGCGTCGAGCTGCACCGCGCCGTGGAAATTGACGAGGCTCACGCGTGCAAGGGACGATTCGAGTCCTTCTGGACCGACACCAACCATCTCGCAGTCAAGGGCGAGATATTTACCGGGTCTGGAGCGCGTCAGCGAGTGTTATGTCCATAAATGATATAAGGAATGAGAGACGACGCACTGCGACTGCGCGTCGGTAAACTCAACCTGCCCAAATATCATGCGTCGAAGCGCTGCGACGGATTCGCCGTTCTTCATCTCTGCGTCTTCCGCGTCTCCGAGAGATTTCGGGTCGACGACATTCGACTTTGCGGGATCCTGAGTCTGACGACGCGACGGCGAGGGTGAGCGCTCGATTTTGCGCCGTTTTCGAGGAAAATCTTGGGAGGAGTCGGCGCGTTTGCGGGCTGCGGGCTTCGGGAGGACCTGGTGCACGCAGAGGCCAGTTAGCGAAAGAGAAAAGACGAGGAAGAAACTCACCTTCCTCAACGCCAGCCAGTTCGCCGACGGTATTGAGTCCTTGGCCTTAGACTTGGGTTTAGACGTAGCAGCAGCTGCACTCGCATTCGCACCGCTCTGGACTGTCTTTGCCATCGAAGTGCAGGGAAATTGAAAAAGCTGACGGCGTGCGAGCCAAACATATCAACGCAGATCAACACTGCCTCGAAATTCGAACAAGTTCAAAGCCTATTGGAAGGAGGAGAGGTTCATGGTTTCACGGTAAAGAAAGTACAACTCCCTGGATTCAGTCGGAGTATAATACACCAACTCGCACCAGTGCTTGATGAAACAAAACAGATTCCTTGAACCGGTTCGGCATGGCCGGAGACTCAATTCGGCATATGGACCTCTTGCGCTGCCTTGATTAATTCTATATTTACGCGCCGTCACCAAGAAGATTTCGAGGCTCTGCGAAGTACGCAGGACCAAAAAAGAAACAGGAAAAATACGACACCTGTGCGATTCGAACACACGCGGGCAGAGCCCAATGCCTTAGCAGGGCATCGCCTTAACCACTCGGCCAAAGTGTCATGAAGAGTGGAGCTACGCGAGAGAGTGCAGGGGTTAGGGGGCTCATTTTGTAATTCCTCAACTGATCACGAATAAGTATTCGAAGACTTGAATGAGGGGCTCCGAATTGACCAGCAAACAAAATGAGGCAGTTTAACTTGAAGCAAGAAATTCGGACCACTACTTTGCCGCTATTTTGATATTCAGAGCAGGGACTGAAAAAATAACGAACCAATGGACTTCTATGCTGCTGAGGGGACTCGAACCCCCGCTTCCTCCAAACCATGGGCATCTATCTTTACAAGTAGGAAGGAATCCACCTTGGACGACAGCATGTACAATATAGTGGATACGGACAAGAGATGCTAGGAACTCAATGATTGAATGAAGCAAACGCGAATATGCAGCAGAACTGATCACACATTTGAGCCCGAAACAATATTTCTTGCATTCGAGGTTGGTAGAGGATATAACTTCACCGAAGCAAGAAATTACATAGGACGGCGGCATTGCCCTTGCTACAAAACAAAGCAGGCCCGAAAAAAAAGCAGAATTGTACTATTTGTGCTGTGCATGCTGCTAGGGGGACTCGAACCCCCGCTTCCTCCAAACTAATGATACCTGCACCAATTATAAGAAGGACGGAATCCACCTTGAACAACAGCAGTGTATAATTTATGGATACAAGAGCGCGGTGGGCCGCTTCGCGGCCCACCACTTCGGCTGAAGAACTGGCGCTTGATTGGGCGCCAAACGAACACTTCTCGGAAAGTGGTGCCGCAGCGCAGATAGCGGAGTTTGAAAAGGCTTCAGACAGACAGGCGTAATTTTATAAAGAGAGTGATGGACGAGAGATGCTAGGAAGTCAATAGTTGAATGAAACACAAATGTGAGTCGCAGTATGTGAGTTGAACTTGAACTTGAGGTGAACTGCGCATTCGAGCTCAAAACATTGCTTTTGCATTCAACTTCAAGGCACAGACAAAAACCAGAACCACAGTTGTTTCAAAACAAAGCAGATACTGAAAAAAATTCTTGGAAGCCTGTCATGCTACCAGGAGGACTCGAACCCCCACTTCCTCCTAACTATCCCGCTGGTGACTATCATAGGAAGGAATCCACCTTAGGCAATAGCTGTGTGTAATGCAATGAGCGAAGACAAGATATGCATGATTTCATTGGAAGCAGAGTGGGAAATCTGTGAAACTACGCATTTGAGCTGAAAACAATTTTGTTGCATTCAAGAATCAAATGTGGTGTATTTAAGAAAATTGCTTTGTCTACTATATGTGACAGATGCGTCAGACACAAGATCCACCACACGAGAGGAGAGCGAAATCCGACACTAAGCAACTGTTTTAAGTGTAGATTCGCCTGCGAACTGTAAGCTACGACAGGGTTTGTATATTAAATAGGGGGTGGCAGTGCTAATAATGATGCGATCAATGTTGCACTCCACACGGAAACGGAGTTGAGCGAGTGTGGGACACGACCGACGTGTCGGAAGGAACTAGAAACAAAATGAATGTGGTCAGTAAATCAAGCAAAGAAAAGAAATAATATTTAGGGCAGGTACATCTGTTACACGTCCCCGTGCCCTTTACGTGATAAGCCAAGAACGTATTCAACTTTAAAGACTCTGCGCTCACTTCCGGTCTACTCGAACTCCTGCTTCGTCTCCTATTCGCATTCTAGTGTTCTGTTGCATTCCCGCCTCGGGTCCGCTCGGACCCGGGAACACTACCATTCTAGTCACTTCCCCTTCGGCTGCACTTACTAGCCGGTCACTTCACTTCCGGGTTTCATCCCCAGCCTGTTTGCATCCAGGCCGTACTTCCTTGACTTCGCCGTATTCACTTCCTTGCAATATTCTCCCTTTGTACTGCTGCCTCGGGCCCGCCCTCGGCCGTAGACATTCCCATCATGTCTACCTCCCTTCCGGCTCCGTTTCTCCGCCGGGTCCGCTGCCCTGCCGGGTGCGCTCGACTTCCGGTTGCATTACATTCCCAGTTACAGCACAACTATATTCACTTCAGTTGTGATTATTCTCCCTTCATACTTGCGCCTCGGGCCCGCCCTCGGCCGTGGACATTCCTGTCATGTCTACCTTCCTTCCGGCTCCGCTTCCCCGCCGGTTCCACCACTCTGCCGGGTCCGCTCGATTTCCGATCGCATTACATTCTTACTTGCGGCACTCCTCCATTAACCTCGCATCGAGTTCTGCTTCACTCTCGTTGCTTCGCCTTCAGGTTTTCTGGGCTTATATCTTCCCCACTTCATTACCTTCTTATCTTCGGCTCCTCGGTGGCCGCTTCGGCCACTTCGTCCATTCACACGGCCCCGTTCTCCAGCCATCTAGGTGTTGTACACTTTCTGGCTTATTACTCATTTATTCGGTCCCTCCCGGGTCCGCGTTTTCCGGTGCACTCCCCATCTCGGGTCCGCACTTTTCCGGTCCTATTCCCCTCCGGAATCCGGCCGCTTCCCGGCCTCCTCTTTGCCTATTCATTTATGCTTTCATTATCTTTCTACTTACCGTACTCTGACTTTCGACTTGTACTGTCTTCAGGGTTTTCCTCGGATATTCCTAGGCCTTATTCCCATGCCTTTGATCCGACCTTATTGTCTGTCTCCCTCCTTCCTATTCGTCCTTATTGTTTCTTTTGTTATTTACTTATGATCCCGGCATTACTTTACCCCATACGTATTTGCCCTATTGTTCTCTATTGTTCTGTTGGACTTCTTACCGCTTTTGTATACACAATTAACTACTCTAGTATAAAAGCTAAGTACATACTACCATGTAGCTTAGCTTCAAAATTACTTGTTCTGTGCTTACTTGTTATGTGCCTACTTGTCTTGTGCTTACTTGCCATGTGCTGAACATCCTGTTCACTCTTGGTTTCCGACTTCGTCTTAATTCTTGGTTGCTTATTCTTCGACCTTTTCTCTTGGGCCGAATTCCCCTCGGATCCGGCCGTTTCCAGCCGTCTCGGGTCCGACCCACTCTCCTCTCGGACCCGGGACCCACCCGGCCACATTCGCCTTCATTGTGCCTTCCCAAATTCCTTTCAACTTCACTATTCGGACCAGTCTTCGACTAGCTCTTTCGTTCCTTGTAACAGCTTACCCTGGCCCTCTGTTTACCAGTTCTGGTGAACTCTGTCATTCCTCGGGCCCGGGTCGCACCCGACTCGGCCGCCTCGGCCGCTTCGGCCGATGCGGCCGCTTTCGAGCTTGTTTCGACTCGCCGAACCATTTACACTTATATTCCACCCCGGCCTCCGTTTGGCCTTCGCCTTCTATTCCTTTGGGTCTCCGGCCTTCCTGCACCTCCGGCCTTTGACCATTTACTTACTCGGGTCACCTCTTGTCTGTGTCAGTCCACTAGCCTTCCGTCCGGTGGTCACGCATCCCAGATAGTCGTGCACTCACCCGCCTTCACGCACCGTAGTATTCACGAGAAAGACCACATCTCCGGCACTTTGACGATTCCCGTCTTAATCCCGTTCCGGATCCGGCGGTTCCGTCTGCATCTAGTCCGTCCGTTTCCATCCCCGGCACGGGATATGACAGCTTGTGGAAACTCACCTGCGCAACAGGAGAGAAACACTAAGCAAACTAGGACAGGAACCAAGGTGAAACAATAAGCTCGGTGTATATTCTGAGAGCGCCAGGCGTAATGGTAAGAGAGAAAAGAAAGATGATTACGTGAGTGATCAGCTGATCTGTAAGTATGCGGAAGCGTGTTTACACCCTCTCCCTCCCCGAAAAATGAGGCCCCCATCATAAAGCAACATCGAGAGAGGAAAAATATAGTTAAGATACGTACAAAACTGCTCGCAGGGTGCGTTAAAAACCCCAGTGGGGAAAAGCTACCGCGGCAGGCACAAAAAAGAATGAGAACTGGACATGCGCAACCATACCGTCCTTCAATCTGATCGTGCGAGCCAACGGTCGAGGGCTTCTGCTTGGGCCAATTCGCGTGCGGGCATCCAACGGTTGTGTTTAGGTCCATAGCCGGTATATCGTACGAGATATTGTTTGCCGTGACCACGCTTTCGTTCATCGATAATTTCGTCGACAAACCATTCTTCGTCGCCGTCTTCAGTGATGACAGGTCCAGGCTCGGCCAATTTTCTTGAAGGGAACAATTCGGCATCGTTCTCGATGTATTTTTCTAATTGAGATGAATGAAAAACGGGAAAAATGTTCGGCTGGTTGGGCATTTCCAGCGTGAATGTCAAGCACTCAGCGTGTTTATCTATCACTTCGTACGGCCCGTCGAAACAAGGCATGAATTTAGCGACTCGTTTTTCGTCCTTCTTGAGGTAAACAGCGCGTCGATTCTTCGTTGAGAGTTTAACCCGGTCACCAATTTCTATTTGTTGTTCGTCAGTACGTTGCAATTTATTAGCCTGTTCGGCTTGGGAAATCTTAGCGGCAAGCAGATTATCTTGAGCTTCGGAGACGTCGAGGTCGAGTCTCTTTATTATTTCAGCAGCTAGCTTCTGCTCATCAGTCTCGTCAACCGGCGTGTTCACCAGCGGGGGAATTATCCGCGGAGATCGACCTGTCTTAAGTTGGAAACCTGAAAAACCAGTAGACGCGTTCACGGTATTCAAAATATCAAACCGAACGTGGGGAGTGCGCGAACCCAACCAGTCTGGTTCCTGCCGACATGGTAACGTATGGCCTGGTTCACCGTCTTGTTGGTGCGCTCGCTCGCGCTGTCAGTTTCCGGATGAAAAGCAGTCGACATCTTGAGTTTTACACCAGTAAGTTTGTGCAGAGCTTTCCAGAATTCAGAGATAAAGAGCTTGTCGCGATCCGAGACTATATCCAAGGGTAGACCGTTTTCGCAATACCAGTTGTCAAAAAACAGCAAGGCCAACTCTGGAGCCGTCAGTTTGGTCGTAGTCGGCACAAGGCGAATGTCGGATCCAAGCCGGTCCGTGAAAGTCACAATGCAATTATAGCCCTGGTCCACCGGCAGAGGTCCGATAAAGTCTATTGCGACCGAGTCACATCGCTTGTCTGGGATGGGTAGTGGGTGGAGAGGACCAGCAGGCTTTACCGTCCGAGATTTGTTCCTTTGGCAATCCACGCACAAAGGTATGTAGGCCTCCTCCAGATCGCGTCTCATATTCGGCCAGTAACAACAGTCTCACAGTGATTTATAGGATTTATTGAACCCGAAATGGCCGAGACTATCGTGGGCTAGTGTATAGAGGATTTCACGAATGTTTCCAGCACGGGGAATTATCAAACGATTTCCGACATACCAGAGTCCTTCTGGTTGACGGAGTTCTAGGCCAACGATGCCTTTGCTAGCAGAGTCGAATTTCTTGCACCACGGATCATTATTGTATCCATCTTTTAATTGTGCCACTATCGATTTGTCGGTGGAAATGCTGAGTATCGAAGCTATCGGTGCTGATGCGGCTCTAATTCTCTGTGCAGTTGTTCTGATCCGCGTGCGCGCTAAACACTGCACCGTGTGAAAAGCGGAATTCATCCGTGGAGGCATCACGGAAGCAATGTTGTCAATCTGCATCTCGTCGTCCATAGACCAGTGTTCTGCCGCCTCTTTTTCCGCATCGGAAGATTCAAATTCGGTACGAGATAAGGCATCTGCTACAGTATTGTCTTCCCCTTTAACATAAACGATTTTGAAATCATATTGACTTATGAATTCGGTCCACCGCTGAAACGGTTGCCAGCGGTCTATGGGTGCAATCTCCTCTTACAGAAATCCGGAACGCAGAAACTTTGACTTATTGGTGCTTTAGATCCTAGAATCAAAAACCCACAAAAACCCAAGGTTCAGACGGAAACGAAGCCTGCAAACGAAAACCACAATATAACCAAGGATCGGCCGAGTTTGGGTCTTTGTGTGCCGATAGGAGACACACGGGACCAGTTGTATTATTCTTTGTGGATTGCTTGCAGCAAATCCAGAAGCGCGGTATATTCAAGTTCAATTTATAGTTTTGCAACTCTGGTTCACCCACTCCAACCTGTGGTTAAGAGCAATGATCCAAGACGAACACACATGTTCAGCAAGCCTTTTAACGAAACCAACAAGACAGTTCTCAACAAAACCCTCAACACAATTCTGGATTCAAAACTTTGATAGATTTTAAGTGCAACTCGAAATTACAAGCTTAACCACAACAGGGTCTTTTAGCCTCTAGGTAATCCAAGCCGTAGACCGTCCTTCTGTTTCGCTGGAGTAAGACACACAGGTCTCTCCGCTTTCAGCTTCGGGTACGGGTTCCGTGCTCTACCTGCTACTTTACCCTTCCTTATATACTGCTACTCTATAAATATCTCTTATCCTTATCACGTTATTGGTATACGGTGCCTAACTACTGCCCCTTAACGTACAATATATGTGCCTCTGTCGGAATTGAATAGAAATAACCCGGATCTTGGTTTTCTGAGTTTTCTGGATTGTCCCCCGCAAAGTCGGAATGGTATCGTTTAATCCAGAACCGTGCCGTCCTATAGGCACTCTGAACTTGTTCATAGCCCCAGTACTTCAGAAGACAGCCTACCCGTTTGGATAGTACCTGGTAGCCAAGTCTCCTTTCTGTTCGATCTGTTCCTGGTTTATATTGGTGCTTTCTTTAGCACACGATCACCTTTACTACTCTCTGGTTTTGAGAAGAGCAATACTCTTCCTCTTCGTTCTGCGTGGATATCCAGAATCATCTGGTCAATACCTTTCGATTGATACCCAACTCTAATATATAGCCTGTGCAGTTCTAATCCAGAACTGAACTTGATTGCCCAATTGAGTCGATCGATATTTGATGGACATTTGACACCTGATCCGGAACGGCTTGTTCTGGCTTTGAATGCTCTTGACAGGTCATGTGGTCTAGCGCGTTGCCCATTTTGTTACAAGCATGTACAAAGTAATCCACAAACTCTTTCTGGATTACTCCACTATGAGACTGCTTCACATGGCACAGAATGGATATTATCCCTTGATGTTCCTTTGTTCACTACGATGCCCTCTGACTATGAAACCGTCATTGGGATCCAGAACCACCTGTATAGTAGTCGGAGGTAGCCAGTATGGGAGTTTCTGGATACTCATCCACAGAAGTTCTGGATAACGTAAAATTGTAGTCCCTGGTCTACTAACGTTGGGTTCGTTATAAACCCTGAGATGTGCATGAGATATTCAGTAACAACCCAAAATTGGTGAATTTCAGGCGTAGGCGAAATCACTGCTTATCACCGCGCCTGTCTTCGGGACAGGTGTTCTTGTGTATGGAAGTTTTCCAAAGTCCGATGGTCGGTATACACAATAAAATCGGAACCCAAGAGGTCCACGCACCATCGTTTCAATGCACGTATTATGGCTAACATCTCTTTTTCATAAACTGGATAGTTCAGCTCAGCCCCCTTGAATGACATTGAGTCGAAAGCGACGGGCCTCGCTGTTTCCCAGGTGGGACCATACGAAAGCATCGCTCCCGATCTCAAATCGCTCGCATCTGTGGTGCAGTAGATTTTATTATCTTCGCGATTCTCATGATCTATCACCGTTAAGCAGTCACGGCCAATCACCAGTTTTTTTATCTCATCGAACGCGCGCTGGCTGTCCTCGGTCCAGGGCGGGAACGATGCATCACACTCCTTCGTCGTCAGTTGCTCCAATGTCGGGGTCCAATCTGCGAGGGTAGGCAAGAACTTTGAGATGTATCTCACCAACCCCAAGAAAGCCCGAACATTCGTTGATGATTTAGGTGTGGGCCAATGCACAATGCGCTCGACCTTTTTCGTGTCGGCTTCTATACCTTTAGGTGAGATGCGATGTCCGAGGAATTCCAGCTCGTACTGGAATAATTTTGTCTTTTTTGGGTTGCAGTATAACCTAGCCTTTCTCAAAGCTTCAAAAATGGTCCTTAAATCTTGTTCGTGGTCTTCCACATTCTTTGACCACACTATGACATCGTCTATGTAGACATGACAAATTTTTCCAATGTACTCCCGCAACGCGGCAGTCACTCGTTGTTGCTGAATGGACGGCGCATTACGCAGTCCTTGAGGCATGACTAGCCATTCATACAAACCTAAAGGTGTGTTCACTGCAGTATATTTAACCGAATCTGGATGCATTCTCGTCTGAAAGAAACTATCGGTAAAATCGATTACCGACCAGATCTTACCCTTGGCGCAATCGGCAAGAATATCGTCGACTTTTACCAAAGGGAAACTGTCTCGCACCGTATTCGCATTCACAGGCCGATAATCATTCAACCAACGGGGCAAAACAGTAGGATCTTTTTTTGGTATTAAGAAGGCGGGGCAGGCATGCGGGGAATTTGAAGGCCTTATGCGGCCAGCATCTAAGTGGCCCTTTATAAGTTTTTGCCACGCTTCCCTGTACTTCCTAGGGCTCTGATAAGAGCGCGTTTGAAATTGCAATCCCGCGTCTTTCACGGTAATTTCACACAGTACATCAGTCGGCAAATCCTCCACATGCGGCATGGGTTCAAACAAGGTGGGATAGTCCTCGCAAATGCGGTCCCCGCGTTTTTGCAGGTCCTCGATATGTGCCAGTACCTCCACCCTCTCGCGTACCGCCACGATAACATCCACTGGTCTGACTCTTTCTAATTTGTGTCGTAAATCGAATCTGCGCTTGTCGCAGACGGCGTTCAACTGTTTCAGCATTTCTTTATGATCCCGATGGGTTTCCATAAGCCTTTCTTTCAACTTAGGCTTAGGGACCGACGGTTCAGCAAGGGCAGGCGGATTGAATAAATCGAAACCGCAACGCTTGTCGACGACAGTGCGAGTCGCATGATCAATTACTATTTGGTTTGTGGCTAGCCAAGGTAAGCCTAGAATTATCGGGGAACAGAGCCCAGTACATATAACAGCGCGGACAGTTGTAGATGTCCATCTTTGGTCAAGCGAGTGAACTTTCAAGCGTACGTATTCTGTAAAAGTAGTCGTATCATTATCTGTAGCGTCCTTTGCGAATGCTCTTCCGACTGTTTCGGGTATTCTGAGTTTGTAGCGATGGAGTCCAAGCGTAGTAACAAAAATCTCGTCGATCAGCACTAGATGCGCACCATGGTCAATAAGCGCTTCAATTTTTATGGGGAAAGAGCCTGAGGGTCCGTCGACAAGACATTCCCAAAGGAGGTGGGGGGTTGATAACGGGCGGCTCACCGAACGGTCAAGGTCATCCTCCGTGTCAAAGGAATCATTGTCGTCCTGGATCAAGGGCATGATGGCGGCGACGGCGGCAGGTTTGGACGACGATCCCTTACCCGCTTTCGCCTTCTTAGCAGTTGCAGCCATGGCCGTTGTGAGGTGCTGGTACGTGTCAGGGTTGGGAAAATCGTTCGTGCACTCCGCACTGCGATGCCCGACGTAGAACTGCCGACATTTATTACAGCCCTCGTTAGCAGTCAAGAGCTCGCGTTCGTCAGCTTCAAGCTTGGGGACGGTACGGCGAGCAGGAGCGCTGCTTGTAGACGCAGTCGAGGGAGGTTTGGATGAACCGGCACGGGAGTTATTCTTCTTGGATGCGTGATCCTCGACGGGGCCGTTCGGAGCCTTACGTTTACGGTATCGCTCTTCAAATTTCTGTTCTTCCTCCTCGGCATCGATGAGACGTTCCTCGTCCAGCTCCACTACCAGCGCCCGCCAGTCGTCGAAGGGAGCGTCAGGAGCTAGGGCCTTGATGACCTTATCCTTCCCTACAATGCGACGTAACTTGGGATTCATACTGGGGAGGAGCGTGTGACACAGGAGTTCGGCATTGAGGTGGTAAGGAGTATCGGCAAGGAGGGAATTATGAACCTGAATAGACGTCGCCCAGAAGTCGAAAGTATCAGAGTCGAGCATTTTAGTACCGATGACCTCATCGCGTGTGCGTTGTTGCCAGTCAGGTTTCAAAAACTTTGCGCGAAAGGCTTTCATGAAATCGGTAAAAGACATCGCAGCCAGACGCTCGCCCTCGCCCTCTGCGCTGAGCCACATGTCGACGCGCGAGTCTTGGAAACATCCGAAGACCATACCGGTTTGTTTCTCGGCAGTGACGTCTTTGGCATGGAAAGCGTTCCGGCAAGCGGTCTCGAATTGTCGGGCAATGAGCGGGGTGATGTCGCCTTTATTTAGCGTGGGCAGTTTTCCAGTCTGAGTATCGATCATAGCATTTTTGCTGGGGATTTTATCGGCAGCCATTTTCTGAGGAACGATGGGATTCCGGGAGGAAACGGGGACAGCGTAGAGTGGGGAGGAGCCTGTAGACGATGCGAAGGAGATTCGAGGGGCTTTGGGAGGTGGCGAAGGTGCTGGCGTGGTCAGAGGGCTGGAACCTTCGGAACGAATGGTCTCCAGTTCTTTGGGATCGCCTTCAGCTAGCCTTCTCTTAGTCTTCTGACGCGTCGTCAACGGAATCAGCGTGGAGGGAGCTCGTGACAGTTTGACTACTAACTTGTGGGGTCAAGCGAGCAGATGTTTGGGGAAGGTGGCTGTGTACGAAATGACGTGGCACAGATAACCTGGGGAAGGCGAGTGAGCTCGGTGGCTTGTAGTCGCGTCGGCGAGGTGAAGAGCTCCGTGTCTCGCGTAGCACGCGAGGTAGACGGAAGCAATCACGGAGGCAAAAGACAGAGGCAAACACTATGTATCAAAGATCACGATGATCTTGATTTGCGTCGCGCACGGTAGAGCGGTATTGTTTCAAAAGTGGAAACTCACCTGCGCAACAGGAGAGAAACACTAAGCAAACTAAGACAGGAACCAAGGTGAAACAATAAGCTCAGTGTATATTCTGAGAGCGCCAGGTGTAATGATAAGAGAGAAAAGAAAGATGATTACGTGAGTGATCAGCTGATCTGTAAGTATGCGGAAGCGTGTTTACAGCTTGCTCGTTCCCTTCGGGCCAACTCCAGCAGGTGTTTTAGTTGGTCTGTTGGTTGGATTCAATGTCAAAAAGGTGCAAGAGGTTGTGAAATGACTGATGAGACAAGGAAAATTGTGGATTGACTTGTCTTGCGTGATTGATCCGAACGCTCGGAGAAAATGGCATAAATATTGAGACCCGTAGGTCTACCACTCCGGAAAAGTGTGTCATCCTTGTGCAGGGGCCATGCTATATCAAATATGTTATGGTAGTCATTTTAGAACAACTTCATTGGAGGACTTCCAACAATTTGAAGTATATGAACCGCCACCTGTGAGATCAAGTTGCTGTTATTGTCAAGTAAAACAATGGTTGGATGGTGCAGTGGTTAATGGTGTCTCTCTGTACTTGACAGTGCACTGGGTTCAATCCCCGTTGTTGCATTTTGCCCTTTCTTGGATTCCCTGGGGCAAACTGCGGCAAAGGTTGCCCCGGCGCTGGCGCAACCGTGGGAACAAATGTGTCTGTCATCCAGGAAATCCCATGTTCGGAATCCGAACATGAAATATTCTCAATTATACGGCTATGTAAATGGGCTGTAATTCAATTGGTTGGGTTCGTCTAGCAGGATGCCCAGCAGGTGCTTGTTACTATTAGATACAAAATCTGCAATACAAGCAAGTAGTCTTAATAGAAGAGAAGCCGTACGTGTTGCACTAAAAAGGGCACATGAACTCAGATTGGGTCCTAGTTCCCGTCCGCAGGGTTCACCCCTCGGCCCACCACTCCGAAAAGCATGTCATCGGGCTGTCTCGGTAACCCAGACGTTATAGTGTGACCTCGCTGGATCCCTGTAGATATCTTATCTGGACCATCACGGAATGATCCGATGTTTGACATAAATGATAAGAAAACGAAGCACAGAGATCACACTATACCGTCTGGGGCATTTGGTATCGTAACACCTACCATCTCGTCACACAATGGGTGTCACGCTATCCCTCATTCTTGTGTTGTGAATACCTCGGGGCCCTCCAAACATGCTAAACATGTATGAAAGATGAACCTCTGCCTAAAAGAAAGGGCTGGAAATTTTTCCTCGCAGTCTGAGCTCAAATGGAAGGGAACAGCACCGTGAAACCCTGAAAATAGCTGTGATTTTAAACAGCGCGCACCGGCTGAAACAGCAGCAAAAAAAATCAGGAAAAAACTGAGAGTGCATGCAAGGACCTGTATTTGTATGTATGAGCAGCCTCCAGCACCAAAAATGGGGGGCAGAAAGGAGGGAAAGGGAGTGTGACAGGATGGTAGGCATTGCTATACCAAATGCCCCAGACGTTCGGGTGTGATCTCTGTGCTTCGTTTTCTTATCATTTATTCAATCTCCGCCGGATCAATCCGTGGCACTGATAAGATTGTGATCACACCCGAACGTCTGGGTTACTGAGACAGGCCATCGGGTCCAGCTTCACTTCTCTGTATTGTTCCAATTTTTCGTATGACACCCCGAAGGGGTCAAGATGTAGGATGAATTTTCCGAGATGACCATCAAGGTGATGTGCCTTGTGCGATGCACCGGCTTCGGCTGCAATTACTGATTACGTGGTGGTGGTCTGATTCACTCGTAGAGTCGTGTAGATATGTCTCGAGTGGAAGTGGAGCGAGGTACTGTAGAGAGGTAGGTCTCGCATAAGTAGTAAAATGGTGAGTATGGCTTTGATCGATCAATCTCCTTGTTCAAAGTTTTCGGTGCAGATAATTTTTGAATGTTTTTTTTTTCCTCATAAAGTGCGCCGGATGCCATTAGATGAGCTTGTACGGGGGTCAATAGCCATTTCTGCAAAATTCAGACGACGATTTATACACGCGAATCGGGTCATTGAATAAGGGACCAACACAATATTGTGGTATTCAGACGGTTGTCATACTTATCTTCGCCGTTCGGTGGGAAACAGAAGATTTTCCTATGTCGGCCGCCAGAGTAACTGCATGATGCGTGGTGACCGCCAGGAAACCTTCCACCTGTAGACAGACCTTGGGCATATCACTTGGACGCAGCCATCATTCATGACCAAAATATGCAGCGACGTTGAAATTTCGGTAACCTTTGAACTCCAAACAGACTTCGGGTCATCGCTGTGCAAACTGGTAAGAGAACGGCCCAAAAATACTTGTAACGATCCCATTTTCATATTACTTTCTATATGCAATCTATTGCACCACATCGCATCCGCAAATTAGAGCACCAGGAATTGTTCAAAATATTTCTCTACCGTCAACCAAGCACCAGCATCCATCCCTGGAGTCAAGGTCCCAACATGTCCGTCGAGCCGCACAACAACGATCCCGCCGAGCGCAATGTCGATGTCCCATTTCTGGTGCACGGGATGGAGAAGAATTCCGGCCGCGGCCTTGACGCTAAGGATATCGAGCGCAGTCGTGCTGGCAGTGGGAGCGCTGTGGTTGATGTACGGCGAAAGGCACGGGACATCGTCGCTATACAACGAGGACGTATCAAACAGGAGTGAATCTGCCGTCGTTTTCGTTGCGCTTCCCGTACCGAGCCAGCCACCGTGGAGGAGCGTCGCGGCTTCGATAGAAAGATGCGAAGTCGTCGTCACACCACGGAAGCGCAGAACCGTCGAGCGGGCTCCCAGCCGGGCCCACAGTCCATCTGGGCGGTATACGAAATCTCGCAGTATCTTCAACTGCTCGATTTTGCCTGGCGCAGTCAAGTCTCCCAAACAGATGAAAATGGTAAAACGCCCGTCGCACAGCGCCGCATCCAAAATCCTCGAGGTCAACCCATCGCTGAACCTTCTCGCCAACGCGGGAAGCAATCGCCGCCCAACGATCAGCCCCTCCCCGCCAATGAGCTTCGCCATGTCGCTCGGCGCATGTGATACGGTGTCCACCATGCAGTTCGCCGCGTACGTGATATTCGTACCGGCTTGGTATGCGAAATGCTCGGCCTGAAAGTCGAGGAGCTTCTTCATGTCTTCGGGGTTGCTGCTCTTCCCGTGATCAGCGTAGATCTGGATGAGCTCCGCATCCATGTGCACGAGATGAGTCGCCACTTGCCTGCGCTCGAGCGCGTAAGTGGACAAGATTTGTGCCTTGGCAACACCGAATTCGACTAGTGCGATCTTAACGGCGAGATTGTGTGCATCCATGAGAGACGTGTTCATTCCCAAACCGCCTAGGGTATCGTTGTTAATGCGAGATGACCAGAATAAACAGAATTCGAACCTTTCGGGCTATGAATGTGCGCAGCATCGCCGGCAAGGAATATACGTCCTTTAACATCAAACGAGGACGCAATGCGCTGGCCGACGGTATACACCGTAAACCAGTTGATCTCGTCCCACGAGAACTTGTAGGGATGGAACACCTTGTGGACCGTAGCAACAACGTCCTCGAGAGACGGTGTCCGTCCGCGGTCTACCTCGCAGTAGAATCGAATGCAATTCTTGCCGTTGATATTTTCTCGCGGGATGGTCATTATTGTACCATGTGCACTGACGAAAATTCTTCGAGTTCACAGTCAATCAGTGTGTCGTCGGGGCTGGGAGGCAATAAGAAAAAGACGTACGCGACCTTCTGAGTGTCAGGGAAATCGGTCTTGAACCCAAGCACGTCTATCGCGCTCCATACGGAGTCGTGGGCGTTGCCTTCCAGTTTGACTTCATATTTTTGTAGGGCCTGACGCACGCTGCTCCGGCCACCGTCGCAGCCAACGACATACCGTGCCCTGACCTCTTTTCTCTCGCCGTAACGCGACTGGAGCGTGGCGATAACTGGGTTACTCGCCGGATCCTTATCATCCAATCGTACGTCAACAACAGACCACGGTCGGAGCACCGTCGCGCCACATGCTGCGGCCGTTGCATCGGTTAGAATTTTTTCGATGAGACCTTGGCGAATTGTCAACCTGAACGAGAGTCTCACATTTTAAAAAATTATCTCACAAGCTCTCCACTCACGCATATAGATCTTCAATGTCGAGTTCAGCCGGAAAGAAGTCGCTGAGCGTTTTGCAGGCCGGGGGGTTTGTCGTCAAATCCTGTATGTGTATCAGGGAAAATAGTCCGATTTCGAGTGCGGATACGGACCCAATATGCACGTTCAGGGATGCACCTGCCACTGGCGATGATAGTTTCCCCGATACCGAGAGAACGAAGCACTTCGATAGTTCTGGCATTCAATCGATAAGGATCCAGAAAGGTCGAATGCATATCTACTTACCGGCATAGCAGAGCGTCACCACGCCCCCATTCATGGTCGATGAAATGGTTGGAGTCTACGATCAAAGGGCGTACACCGAGCTTCGCAAGACAGAACTGGGGCCAGTTTACACTTCGGTAGGCGGGCACAATCTCGAATGGCTTACGGCGAGAAGCGTTCCGGCAGGTCCTGTGTCCCAGGTTCAGGAACAATCCCATCTAGCAGCTAGAATTATACACGCACCTGCACCTGCTATCAAAACGGGGTGTACTTCGTCTGGGGCGCCGAAGTTCGTCTCGAAGGTGCTGCTAGTTGTAGGAGACATATCAGCTCAGGGCTTGGTCCTGGAGGGCCGTTTAAAGCACAAATGGTGGCAGTCGTTGTTGCCATGGCGCCAGTCAAACACGACGTGATTTGCAGCATGTCGGAGCCTCATGTCGGGGTGGCGGGATGAACGAACAACAAAAGAACACTCACGTAATCGGCGTGTTGCGGACAATGCCGTGGGAATCGGCAATGTTCAGTTCTTCTGTTTTCATCAACTTCGCCGTCTTGCTTTCCCCAGACCTTGGCGAGCAATATAGAATGCCGAGGTTACGGGAAAGGTCGACGTCGATTTGCAAGGCTCCTATGCAGCAACTCGTGCTAAGATTGGAGGATCGGCCTACGTTAATCTTCGTTATCTTCAAGTTCATTTAACCAAATTCAGTTGTGGTTGAAGGAAAATTCTAAAACGACCTGACTTTGGGAACGATAGAAGGTCTGTGAAAATTCAGGGCCAGATTGAATTTCATACGAGAAAGCCATGATGATGTTTACACATAAATATATTCGAGGAATTTAAGGTTAGGGTTAGCAGACCGGAAGATCGAAAAAAAAATGGCCCACACAGCCGAGTGGCCGTGGTGGAACAGGAAAATATTGAGACGGTGCATGCACCTAAGCACATACAAGCCGCAGGCGCACTCTGTATGGACAGGGTCGCCGTGCTATGGAGTGATCCCACGGCCCACAGACCCAGGGAGGTGAAGGGACCTGTGCCATCAAGGTAAGTATGAGTTGCAACTACGATTTGGAGGCGCTTTTATACGACCGTTGCGCGCACGGACCAGTTCTATGTGTGCGAAGGTTATTGGATCAATATTTGATGCACGTGTCGGTGTTTCGATTTGGATGTCCGTCTTGGCGAGCGGTAACGCCGTTCAGGTTCGCAGTTGTCAATTTTCAACGCGACATCGACAGCTGGAACGTGATTAATTGAGAGGTCTAAATTCTCCATCGCTCTCCAACTATCTATTGACCTTTGGGCATTAATCACACCGTGAAGTTTTTTTCCGTGGAGCAAAAGGTGTACGTCAGACGCCAGCCAAGATTCCAAGAAACGCCGTTCGAAGATTCATTTACTCCAAGGGTCTGCGTGAGTCAGTACTTCTGTAGTTTGTTGAACGCTGAACTGGCAACCTCGATTACATCGGAGAATCCACCCCAAGAACGTTGCTCGGATTGAAATGGTTTCTTTCGTATGGGCAATCTAGTAAACAGATGTAATACCGTGTCGACGGTGGCCAAATCGATTAAACCCCGGTCACTTTCGCTAACCACTCTACGGGCGGATGTCAGGAAAATTGGCGGAGACTCGACTAACATACCCCGTGTGATTTCAAACGCTGCGAACGTACTTGCTGCGGCTGGGATACTGCATTGAGAATATTCAGTCACTAGCAGCACAGATCGTAGATCAAGTTCACCTTCGCAGCACTGAGGACGGGGGAAGTCTACGTTAGTCATCAGATGTATGAGCGAGCCAGAAGGCCACTCACAAGATGGAGATAGCCCGCGGAAGAGGCCGGCGCTGTGGACAACCAAACCGAGTTGGAGAGATGAGAGTGAGACGGGGTTTATCGAAGAGGAAGGCTAGAACGCACACGCCAGATTCAGCAACGATCATCTTAACCTCGCGTGCAATGTATTGCACAGGCGTGCCTGTCGGCGGTGTCTCGCGGAGCTGGATGCGCGATTTAATGACGTCTGTACAGATACAGAATAGCAGAGTAAGAATCACGACGACTTGAGGTGTAGCAAGGGAACAAACCAAGAGGATAACACGATAGCCAATAGGCGATCTACGATTTATGAACAACGATTAAGATGAAGGAAGAACAAGCAATGGAGAATGGACACACCCCGCCGGTTGACCCACTGGCTAATAATGCCCATACGGGTAGCTGGTCACCATACTTGGCGCTGAATTTGCGCTTCGAGAATTCATACGCTGGTTCGGATTAGCGTTTTCAGAAACAATATGGAAATATATTAGCAAGTAGAACACCTGTGTAAAAGCTGGATATCGCTCGTAAATAAAATGCATTAAATACCTACGGGGAAAGGGAACGTACCCGGCATACGCAGGGATCTCGCGAGCGACAGTTACCTAAGATAACGATACGTTTAGGCCTTAATCCGCAATGTGGGCGAAGCGACCAACCCAGTACCCGCGCATCACTCCCTTGCGGAATCCCCACTCCTTCCACATCTCGCGGGCGATAACCCGCAGACGTTTGTCGCTCTTATCGCCATACTGGCCCTGCATCCGTACCTTAAACATCTCCACTATCGTCAACTCGTCGTTAATTTTGCGAATTTAGCATAGGACGGTCGAAAGATTCACCCGGGCTGGCGAGAATAGCATTAGCTGCACCGGCCATGCTACCCGCGAGCGCAATTTCGGGCAGGGTTAGCGGGAACGGCGAGATTATCCGCCGAGACACGCCATACGAGGCGAAGAGTAGGGAGTTTACACCGGCGATGCCGAGGAGGGGGCTTGCCATCCCTAGGGTGTGTTCCACAGTCAATTCCAATATGTAATTCGGAATTTGAGCCGGCGCACCCTTGTACAACGCAAAGAACCCCTCCTTGCGTATTGTTTGCATCAAGATGTCCATAGGGCCTTTCTGGAGGCCGCATAGTTAGAATACCATTCATTTTGTTGCAGGTGGACGTATAAATGAAAATGCACGCACGAACATCCCCTCTGGACAGAGGACGGTACTCAGCCGCGCGCATTACTCATAAGAAGGAACGAACTAGGAGCGATCTGGGCTCGCGTCTTGACGGTGTCGAGTGGCTGTCCGACAAGCACCTGGGCCGCGCCACCCACACTGCCCGCGATCAGCTCATTCACCGTCGTTAGAGAGCTCATCGAAGCAGTGGGGAAGGAGAGATCTCAGTAAGGAATCCGAAAACGGAATGTCGCGAATCTGACGTGATTTTCTCACCACGTGATACGTACGCGTCGCGTGCCTGTGTAAAAGAACAAAACAGTCTGTCAGTGACTCGGGCTCTGTCGCGACACCAAAGATCCAAGTGAGTTGGTGGAATTTTCCTTCCAAATCATTTGGTCTTGAGAAGCACGTTCAGTTGAAGGTACTTACGTTCATCTATTCGGATTGGCTGGCGACAGAATCTTGAGGTGGATTGGTTAGAGGTTACTGGTCAATTTGCTAACCCGAACGAGAGCTCATGCCCGGGAGACTACTACATATTCAAGATTCTGGGATATTTGAACTTTGTTCCCCCATCACAGTCTTTCGGCACACTTCACGCATAGCGAGGCACGATCTCCTTCTGAACGAACTCCTCCATCGTGCCGAATTTGACTCCGAGCGCCACAAGATCAGGATTGGGGAACGGCGTGTCGACGTACATCCCGAGCTTGGCTTGAATGAGGAACTGCGCAAAATGAAGTAAGATTGAATCCATCGAACACAAGGAGGATAAGTCGCAAACATACACCCTCATCCAACATCAACAGCCCAGCGGTTTCGAGCGGCACGAATGTGACTGGTTTCTTGATTGCTAGCAGACATGGCATGCGAACCTCTAAGAACTAACGAGGATGGAAATGGTGCTGCACGCACCCGAGGCGATGGCGGCCGCCAACTCAGGGTATGTGAATTTCATGCTGACAACCGGGTACGAATTTCCGAGCACGTTCTGGCTAGGATTGGTGTAATTAGTGAGCACAGCCAGAGCGGCCTGGCCTAAGTCGTGCGCAACCCAGGTCGCGGACTGCCCGTCCTCGGGCGCATACTTCGGGATCGAGATGATGTAGCCTGAGCCCGTGTCCGCCTTTTGTAGGGCGCCGATCCTAGGATTGCAAAAATGTGGAAATAAATATTGATGCTATAGGCGCCGACATGGGGATGAAAACGCTGACCCCACTTTCCACAGATTTTCGATAAACCAGGCTGTGTAAAGCACGGTATATGGGACGCCGGAAGCCTTGAGGTAGTCAAAGATCACTGCTTTGTCTGCATGCGCAATAAGGTTAGGAATAATCGGAGTGTAAATCAACGGGACGGTCGTAAAAAACACGCACTGTCGCAGTAAGAGGCGTGTTTGTATACGCCTTTGGACTGTTCTGCCACGTTGGGAAGAGAGCTGTAATGGCGTCAGGAACTTAACTGTGATGTATAGGAATCCCGATGGTTGCACCTCCAGATGAAAAACTTGATGCCTTCCGCTTTCGCAGCATCCACGAGGTTCTTACCTTGGGTAACTTCGCCTTTACCTTCAGGATCAGCGGGGAACACTTCAGGATCCCAAAAGTTGGTGTTCTGCGCGGAGTCAGAGTCAGAGTGCGAAAATCGGGATGTTTGATTTGTTATATACGCACCCCGAAAACCGCCTCGCTCCCTCGGATTGCGTTCCTGATGGACCCAGTATCCCAGAGGTTCCCCACGACAACTTCCACACCCCTGTCGATCAGCGCCTTACTCGCGTCAGAGTCGCGGCTCCGCGAGACAGCGCGCGGGGTGTACCTCCCATCAGCTAGCACCGCTTCAAGCACTGCGGAACCTAGGTAACGTCCAGCTCCGCAATTGAATGATGGAGACAGCGCAATGCACGTACCCTGTGACCCAGTTGCAGTGAAAATGGTAATAATAGGCATAGTGCAGTCGTGGCTAAGCAGTAACAGTCAGTTCTGTGCGAATGAGTTGTTTATAGCTCGACGAACATCGATATTTCTTGGGAAAAGTCGTTACAGACCTTTAAAATCAAGAAGTTGGTTATCTATACTTGGAGAATTTTCAGTAGCGCAGTCTGGTTCGTAAGCCCGAGCGTGATTACAGATCTTGCTGGATGATTAGCAATAATATGCCGTTCAGTCGGACATTGCAAAGATTGGTCTTTTTTAATTCGATTCAACCACGACTCGGGGAGATTAAGAAGACTGAAGATGTCGAATGGTCCGTCAGCGCGACTACGGATGCCAGCACGCTTGATACTACGGGCTGCAGATGATCACGATGGAGTCGTTCGTTTCGACGGGGCGGTGTGAGCATAAGATGTCAGTTGTCGTGCAGACCACCAAGATGTAAGACCGGAAAGAAGGTCACTGTATGGAAACGTTCAGAAACTCGACTGGGCGAGTGAGAGGAGGAAACAAGAGACATTTGATCGATCATCCATCAGCGAACTTTGATTGCGGCTTGATTGCGGCTGGAGGGTGCTCAGCCGCCAAGTGGATTCCAGTAAAATACAACTACACAATGTTCCCAATGTCCGACCGTCGGTGCAGCCTGAGACTCAAAATGTCAAATCTGACTCTTTCTAATTTTTTATTGCTGAACCATTACATAGGTTTGGCTACCCTGGAGAGGATCGTTTGATGGGCATTTCACAATAAGAACAAACAAATTGCGTCAGACGAAATCAGTCAGCATGCAAAACCTACATGAGAGATATTTGCTAGACTGCGGATGCACAAGATTCAAGTTTCAGTTTGCTGTTTTGGATTTTCTGAGTCTCCTAAAAATTTCATATACTCCATGCACTCAAAGGCTAAAGCAAAACAAATATCCAGGTTAATTTCATGAGTCAGTCGTGCTCACCACATCGGAAAATATCGGCCGTTATTTCCGGGTTCTTGTCCGGGTTGCATATTTGCTTTTGACCATGTTCTCAATAATATCCTCCGCTACTTTTTGCAGCATCATGCATGCCCGTCCCCACTGCATTTAACAACAGCTCTGCTACTTCTTTTGTTGAATTTCCACTTATGTCCACCCGTTAAACAGTTCCCGGTTGACCTCAAATGCCCATATAAAATCGGAGGGGAAGTGCAAACAAAATAACCTCATAAAACATGAGGATTTCAATTTTATCGCTATTTATTACCTTACTATTAGTTCAAACAGCGACCAAATATCTCCGAAACGGCAGTTGCCGATCTCGGATATAGGTCCGCACTACCTCACTTAACTGACATACTCGCGCGCGCGCGAGTAGGTCAGAAATGCTAGCTAGAGTACCAAATTTTGGGTGCAGAATTCTAGTTATGCTGCATTTTTGCTGGTTGGAAAATTGAAACCGTGGAATATTGAACCCTGCCAACCTTGACGGGAGCTACATCTTGATGCTGTGGCGACGGTGTGGCTGTGCTAGAAGCCATATCGGGATGTTTATACATACAGAATACTCAGCTCTTCTCTTGGTTTCTACCTCATTGCGCCTCGTTAGCGGTCCAAGACCGCTCTTCCCACTCTCATAGCCGACGTCGGCTCGATATACCTCTCAGAGACCCCGAGCGGTCTCCATCGTGGTGATAAGAGTGCGATTCGTCACACCCGCGAGCTTTTAGGCGCGCACTGGCTTCCGGCAATAACACCCACCTCAGCAAGGCGGACCGTGACTTTCGATACTGGAGAGACCAGCAAGCCTTGGAACAGGCCCGTTTGCGAGAAATCGCCACCGCTGCTCGAACAGAACGCCTTTCGCGCCGCAGCGCTTCTCCCGGACCTAACACCGAGAACTTATTGAATTCGGCCAGCGTGTCCGTACCCCCATCCACCAACGTGTCTTTTCCCAGTACACCCACCCTCTCCACGCCATCTGAGCTCACTCCGTCACCGGAGACACCACCTGCACTGCTGATCACGGCAACTTTGACAGGAATCTCTCAATCTCTCAAGACAAGTCGTTGTGCACAAAAAAAAAGATTATAAAGCTATTTCGGATACCCCAAAGGTTCAGCTCCCGCCTCGAAGAGGCATAATCCATGTCATCATTATTGGTCCGTGCGCCTTTGTAACAACGAGTTATGGTCCGTGCACATTCTCCAACAAGACAAGGTCCGTGCACTCTCACCACGGTATAAAAACCCACTCATGAATAGCAGAACCTCACCGTGACTTACCTTGAGGGCACGAACCCCTTCACTGCTCGGGTTCATGGACCGCTCGCGCACTCCATAGCACGGGGACCACTCCAATCGAGTGCGCGCGCGGCTTGGGCAGGTTTCGGCCTGTCCACCGTTCTAATCTTTTCCTGTCCTGCAATGGCCACTCGGCTGCGCAGGCCCTTATTTTTTGCTTGGACGAGGTGCTAACCTTAACCCAACGACCTGTGAAAGTTCAACCCATGTTGAAGTTGGCTTTGGGCCTATCAGCGTCCAAGTGAAGGGTATTCTATTGTTTTCTTATTTCTATCTCGTACCTAGCAAGCGCACGTGGTATAATTTGCAATTCATAGTGGGCCTGAGTCCTTTCTCAACCGTTGTTCTTGAGTCCCGATTTATGGCTCCTAAATTCAAATCGTTGAAAAGTATCTCCTGGGGAAGTCAGGTACCAGTAATATATTGCATGGCGCAAGACGACGCACTAGGGAATTTATTTGCCACTTTTTCGCTCTCTCCTCATTTGGAAGTACGCCAAACGGCGCAAACATCCGATACGTAGGCTCGTGCACGGACCGGTGACTTGTGACACTAAGAATAATGATCACGCGGGAATTTTCTCAGGTCCTGTTCGTCGGAACACCGCAGGGAACTGTCGTGGTGGAAGGTTTCCGGTCCAGATTTGCCGCTCGCCGTTCGCGATGCAGGAGGCTTGTTCGAACGATTGACAGGGGAACACCGCGTGTCGGCAATCACCATTGACTTCGGCGGTCTTCCGGCGGCGCACAGGAGGCTTAGGTAGGTAGAAACGACAAAGCCATCGCGACGCGGCACTATAAATACCTTGACCTTGGATGAAACCACTCACCGCTCCACCTTTGCAAAATGCCTATCATTTCCATCTTCGGTGCAACTGGAACGCAGGGTGCGTCAAGTTTAAGCTCCCTCGCTGTTGGTCGGCTCGTTGACGCCCATTACTTTACAGGTTCTGCAGTGCTTGAAGCGGTGTTGGCTGATGGAAAGTACACGCCGCGCGCCGTCACGCGAAAAATCGACTCCGACGCGGCCAAGGCGCTCATCGCCAAGGGCGTCGAGGTCGTCGTAGGAAATCTCTGGGAAGTCGAGTCTATCAAGAAGGCAATCCGCGGGAGCGAGGCGGTCTTCGGGGTGTGCACATACCTTATACAACCCCTATTCGGATAGCCTCTGACGTCCCATCGAAGAACACCAACTTCTGGGATCCTGAAGTTTTTCCCGCTGACCCGCAAGGTAAAGGAGAGATTGCGCAAGGCAAAAACCTCGTGGATGCCGCGAAAGCAGAGGGTGTCAAATTCTTCATTTGGAGGTGCGATTCTCTATCATGGAATTACCTACTGTTCCTCACACTATTCAGCTCCCTTCCCAATTGCGCGGAGGTGTCAAAAGGCTTGTACAAACACGTCTATCACTGCGACAGTGAGCATCCTTTACCGCCATTCACACTCTAGATTGCAAATCTCATTGGCCATCCAGACAAAGAGGTGATTCGGGACTACCTTAAGGCTTCCGGCGTCCCATATGCCGTTCTGTACACCGGCTGGTTTGCCGAAAACCTCTGGAAGTACGTCTTGCCCATCCATTGATCCCGCCCTCTGCGCCTCTGATAGTCCCTCCTCTTTGTGCGGCAGGCTCGGCTCTCTCCAAAAGACCGACACGGGCTACATCATTCCTGTTCCTAAATACGGCCCCGAGGACGGACAGTCCTCGACCTGGGTCGGACACGACCTCGGGCAGGCCGCGCTCGCCCTCCTCACGAACTACTCCAACCCCAGTAAGAGGATCCTGGGCAATTCGTACCCGGTGATCAGCTTGAAGTTCACGTACCCCGAGCTTGCAGCAGCGATCGCGAAAGGTGCGTGTATCCTTTCAGCTGCCGTTTCACGCTAAACGCGCTCACGTACTGTAGCGATTAAGAAACCAGTTACGTTCGTGCCGGTTGAGACGGCGGGGATGTTGGAGATCGACGAGATGGTACGTCTGCGATACCATATTGAAACGAACTTCAACTAAAATTTATGCAGTTCCTCGTCCAAGCGAAGATCGGGTTGTATCTCGACACACCGTATCCCAATCCAGATCTTGTGGCGCTCGGGGTCAAGTTCTCCACGATGGAGGAGTTCATACAGACTGAGATTGTGCCCCGCTTTGCATGAAGTGTGCATGATCATCGGTGGGAATGGTTGAACTTGAAGCGGGCACCATTCTATTAAGTAGTTCAAGTAACATTTGTATCTGTATATAAGCAAGTTGCAACGTGGAAAGGATTCGTTTTGTCAGATCTCCGCTGGGATCTTTAGGGCTCTTTCCGAATTCTTAGTTTATTCAAGCTCTTCTTTTTTGCTCTTGGTTGCTTCCGGTTTCATTATTTTATTGGTCATCAGTGCCTCGTTAGATGCCGACCCAAGCGCGGCATCTTGATCGGATACATTGACAGCATTCGATGGCCGGGTCGGTTTGACTTCTTAGCTTGCAACTTCCTCGCTGTAATCACACACCTTTCATTGCTTTCAATCTCCCAAGCGCAAGGTCCCCAATACTGACTCGGGAAGTCGTCGCGGTGTCTGGGCACCGTGTCGACGACTGATCATACCGCCTTTCTTCTCGCGCGCTTATCTGTCAACCGCGACAGCTAAGGAACAGTTTCTGATATCGAGATCACTTCGGAAGAAAACAAAGCAAACGAAGGAGCGTGATTGGCCCGTCATTCAGTGCCGAGTCAATTGAATTACACCCAATCAGGAACTCCCGTAATTAAATCCCTTATAAAGCCCACGTCACTGAGCTGTTCTTTACTCACGGTCTTCGCTGTGCTCATGGATTCCGAATCTCGTCAACCCGACTCGGAAGCCCAACCCGACTCGGAAGCTCAGCGCAACTCAGAGCCAGAACCTCAACATCATCAGACAATCAACATCATCCATGGTGCGGCAATAATTATTTTTTGGACCCTCATTGTTATTTACTCTTCCCAGGCGGCGCAGGCGGCCGTGGAGGACAGGGCTTCAACCAGGGTACCGGTGGAAGTGGAGGTACTGGGGTGGGACCCACTGTCAATTATCATAACAAGGCTGAATACATGACTTTGATCACCATGTCTGTCCCATTTCGTCTCTTCCAGTACAAGATGAACTGACTATGTATACCTGACTAGGGACTTTGCCCAGCAGAGTCGAAGCCTCCGGATGGGTAGGCGGAAACTTTGCCCTATATCTGCTGCTCAACTGAGCGAATTCATGACCTTCAGGGGATGGGGAACGCCAAGAAATAATCAAAAGCCTCGCACCAATCAATTTCTTTCAATCTCATCGTAAAATCTCTGATACAAGGCAACGTGGAACTGGCCAGTGGCTACTTAATGATCCCCGGTTTCAGGAATGGAAGTCAAGCACAGGGAGGACTCTTTGGTGCCGGGGAATTCGTATGTGCCTACCTTTACATCCTTCTTGTGTGCTAATCTCCAATGGACAGCGGGTGCAGGGAAAACTGTTCTTGCGTGCGGTTACTCTTTAGTGATCAAATTCCAATTAATCATCTCAAACCTAGATCTATGGTTGTTGACCACTTCAGCAAAGAATTCCAGCATAAAAACAATCCTGTTGCTTGTATCTATCTGAACCATAAGGAAGCGGACAAGCAAACCCCTGCTAACTTGCTAGCTGGACTATGGAGGCAATTGGCTTTTCGCAAAGATCTTAGCTCTCTCGCCAAGACGATATATGAACTGCACCATGAAAAACAGACCTCACCCTCAGCTAGGGAAGCTTTCCGTGTCCTCTGCCAAGCAATCACACAGTTCACAAAGGTTTACATTGTTATTGATGGTATGGATGAATATCCAGAGAAGCATCGGGATAGTCTTCAAAAGTATCTCTCTGAGCTAGCACCAAGAGTCAGCTTGATGATAACGTCTCGACCCAATATTGCTCCAGACAACTTAGCAAATTGTGATGTTCTCGAGATCCGTGCTAGTGAGGAGGACATCCAGACCTATGTGGCTGCCCAAATCAAAGAGTCATTGCACCTCTCCAAGCTTGTTAAAACTGCAAATAATTTGGCAGAAGACATTCAATCCAAGATTGTTGACACTGTTGATGGAATGTCAGTAACTGTGAATTTGCTCTACCGACTGGAACTAATGTCCAACCAGGTTTTTACTTGCCAAACTTCACATGGATGATCTTGCTACCAGGCGTACAGTTAGGGGAGTTCGGGAATCCCTCAAAGTCCTCCCAAAGACCCTCGATGGCAGCTATGACAAAGTGATGAAGCGAATTGAAGAACACACAGAAGAGGACAGACAGATTGCTCATCAAACTCTGACTTGGGTTTCAAATTCAAAGAGACCATTAACAACTCTGGAATTACAAACAGCTCTAGCTATTGAACCAATGACAAAGTCACTAGATAAGGAGAATATCTTGCCCATAGACCTCATTCTTGATGTTTGTGCTGGTCTTGTGGTCATAGACAAAATGCTTTCCTTGGTGCAACTTGTGCACTATACTACACAGGAATACTTGAACAGGATTTGGGCTGAAAAACTTCCTGAAGCCCAGACAGAAATTGCACGCACCCTTTTCACATACCTGGCTTTTGATGAATTCTCTGCTGATGTGGAGCAGTCAAAAATTGTTGTTGGGCCTTTGTTTAGGTATTCTCAATACTGCCTAGCCCATGCTGTAGATGCAGGGGAGGGTGAGTTAAAAACTATGATCCTGGAGTTTCTAGCTTGGCCTACTCTCCACACACAAGCGGTAAGGGAAAAGTGGAAGTTTCCACCATGGGATTGTCTAGTCTGGCCATCACAGCCAGGGGCTTTGTGGATCTCCGCAGCAGCAAACCTTGTAGAAACTGCAAAAATGCTTCTGAAACTCAAAGGCGACCAATTTACACACCACTTAGGCAGCCCCGAAATCATTGTGGCTTCATATTACGGTCACCTCTCAATGGTGAAATTGCTTGTTGAACATGGTGCTGATGTAAATGCGAAGGGTGGAGAATACCACACTGCATTGCAAGCGGCAGCATCTAGTGGACAGTTGGATATTGCCAAGTGGCTCCTAGAGCATGGTGCTGACATCAATGCACAGGGTGGGCGAGATGGCAATGCAGTCCAGGCTGCATCATACTATGGGTATGAAAGCATTGTGCAGTTGCTGCTACAACACGGAGCCGATGTGAGGGTGCATGATGAATTTCATTATGGAGGTGTATTGCAAGTTGCTTCAGCTGGTGGGCATATAAAGATTGTTGAGTTACTCCTTGACTATGGTTTCAATGTGAATACACAAGATAGACTATATGGCAGTGCATTGCATGCTGCATCATCTGCGATGTATATTTCTGGGCACACTGATATTGTGCGGGTGCTTCTTGACCATGGGGCTGACGTGAATGCAACGGGTGGGCCATATGGCACCCCATTACAGGTAGCATCAGCTAATGGACACTTTGACATAATACAGTTGCTCATTGACTATGGTGCTGATGTGAATGCAGATGCTGGCCTATATGGCAGTGCTTTACATGTGGCATTTGGCAAAGGGCAGTTTGATGTTTCAAGGATGCTTGTTGGGCATGGTGCCAATGTTCAGGCTGAGCCATACAGTATATTGCATGCAGCATTCTCGGAGGGGAACTTTGACATTTTCGAGTTACTCGTTGAGAGCGGGGCTGATGTCAATGTGCAGGTTGAAGACTATGGCACATGCTTGCGGATGGCATGCATAAATGGAAACTCTAAAATTGCCAAGTTGCTTATCAAGTATGGTGCTGATATGAAGGCAGAGACTGGGTCACAGACTAGTCTACTGCATGAAACATTCACAAGAAATCACATGGACATTTTTGAATTGCTTCTTAAGCATGGGGCTGATGTGAATGTGCAGGATAAAGACTATGGCACATGCTTGCGGATTGCCTGCCTGCACAGGGACTTTGAGATGGTTCAGTTACTCATTGAGCATGGTGCCAATGTGAACGTTGATACTGCGCAATATGGCAGTCTACTGCATGAGGTGTTCTTAAGATGGCAGTATCTCCCGCAGCAACTCCCTATATTCACGTTGCTTGTTGAGCATGGAGCTGATGTGAATGTGCAGCATGCAGAGTATGGCACAATCTTGGCAACAGTTTCTGTGTGTGGGAACATTGAAATGACCAAGTTACTCATTGAGCACAGTGTTAATGTGAATGCGGACACTGGGCATGGCAGTCTATTGCATGCAATACTCTCGCGAGGACACCTTGACATTTTCAAGTTACTCATTGAACATGGGGCTGATGCAAATATGCAGAACGAATGGCATAGCACATGCTTGCAGATAGTCTGTATGCAAGGAGACCTTGAAATTGCTAAACTGCTCATTGAGCATGGGGCTGATGTAAATGCAGACACTGTGCAACATCGCAGTCTATTGCATTCAGTGTTGTTAAAAAGGCACTATGCCATTTTCAAACTCCTTGTTGCCCACGGGGCCAATGTGAATGTACAACATGGAGGCCAAGGTACATGCTTGCATGTCGCCGCTGCACAGGGGAACCGTGACATTGCGCAATTCCTCATCAATCATGGCGCCGATGTAAATGCCAAGGGTGGACCGTACAATTATGCCTTACACGCAGCGTCTATTCATGGTTATATGACCATTGCTTGCTTGCTTCTTGAGCACGGTGCCCGCAATATTACGAACAGGAAGCCTTTTGGAGATACATCAGATGTGGCATCAGACAAAGACGCATCAGATGTAGCATCGGATAAAGAAGACGCCGACATTGTTCAGTCGCCTCCGGACCACGGCGACGACGTGATTCATAATGTGCCAGCAGAGCCCGACGTGCGAACTGTGGTTTCGACTTCGGAATCCCCACCCAACAGCCAAAACCGAGGCCTGAAACTAGACTTGCCTTGGCACTGGGTTCGGCCTTGGGTTACTGTTTTCTTTTGGCAAGTACAGGCAGCAAGAGGAGATTGAAGAAAGGACATAGTAATTACAAATTGTACTTTTTGTATTCAATGAAAAAGATTTCCCTTCGAAAGCGAATATAGGATCGTACATTTCAATATCTCAAAGGTAGGAGGTGCGTACTAACTCCGGGGATATCTGTATTAAGAAAGAATGGACCGCTCCTCCGACACGGCGAGAACCGGTCTTGCATTTTTCGCCCAGTTTTTTTTCTCAAATCTGGCGGATATCAAGTCCGAGAGACGACGAAGCGGACAAGTCCATTTACTGACAATGAAGGTAAGGTCCTCGTTCTATTCGTGCGGCGAGAGTTATTTTTCCAGCAGTAACACGTCCATTCGTTCGAGCCAAAGCAGAAATACACCATCCATACATGTATGTATCGCTATCTAACAAAGTAAATATCGATATCGAGGGAAACGAGAGAGAGATAAGAAAAAGGACTTCCAAACGTAAGAAACGTTATGTTTTCGCCAGCCACACACAAACGCGCATCCGCATTCGCACTGGCCCGCCGACCCACGGCTCAATACCGCCGATCATCATACCCGCCCCGTCCGCCCCTCCCTCCCCCACCACCGCCCCCACCCCCACGCTCCCCCCGGTCCTTCTCATAGTCCCTCCCCCCGCCACCACCGCCACCACCGCGGTAGTCATCCCTCCCTCCCCCGCCCCCGCCGCCGCGCTCATAATCATCCCTCCCCCCTCCATCCCTCCCCCCTCCATCCCTCCCACCCCCGCCCCGGCCCCCACGGTACTCGTCCCTCCCCCCACCGCCGCCCCCACGATAGTCGTCTCTCCCGCCGCGGCCGCCGCCGCCCCGCCCACCACGGTCGTCCCAGTCCCCCCCGCCGCCACCGCCGCGGGAGTAGCGCGAGTCGTAGGGACGCGGGTCGTATGGTCTTTCGTCTGCTGGGGATGTCAGTATGGGGTAAGGGAGGATGGACGAGTGAATTTTAAGGGAAAAGTGCAGGGGACGTTATCCCCAAAAGGGAATAAATTGGGAATCGGAGCACGTATTGCGCTGACGCTCCAGAGACGACGACGACGAGCGAGATGTGTCGTCACGCACTTCGCCCCCGCCGTCGTGGCCAAAGGGACCACGTAAACTCGCTCGCCCACAGATTCTTCGATAGCATTACGCTCACGAATCCCAGCAAAACCACCAGGAAAAATGACGAAAAACATGGACTCACCATCCCCCCTCTTCGGCGGCCCATAGTACCGCCCCGGAGTCGGCGTGCGCGCCCTTCCGCGACGTGCCTGTAGCGCAAACGTGATTAGTAAACGTCGAGAGATAAAAAGTACATAAAAGCTTGAAGATGAAAGAGGGGCATACCTTCTCGACATTAATCGACTTTCCGCCCAAGTCCGTGCCCTGCAGCGCCGCGACCGCCGCATCCGCCTCTTCCGGGGTCTCCATCTGCGAGGTGCGTTAGCTTAATTCATCATGCAAAAATCGAGAGCGGAAGGGAAGGGAACGAGGGAACGAAACGTGGAACGGAACGGGAATGGATAGAAAAAGAGGGGATATGGAAGGGAAGGAAGAAAAGCACGCACCGTAACAAACCCAAACCCGCGGCTCTCGCGCGTATGCGGGTCATACATCACCGACGCCTTCTTGACGCGCCCGATCTGCGCAAACGCCGCCTCCAGGTCGCGCGTGTCGATCTTGCGCCCGAGGTTCGAGACGTGCAGGTTGTTGCCGGGGTTGTGCCTGGCGGGCGGGGCGTTAGTCAGATGTCATACGAAAGCTACTGAGAGAAAGTGGAGAGTAAGGACAAAGAACGCACCCCTTCTCCCCATCACGCGCCGGGCCCGGACTCCGACTGCGTCCCCTCCCTCCTCCGCCTCGTCCTCCACCCCCACCCCCGCCCCCGCCGCCGTTCTCGCGGTCCCGGTCCCGATCATGCTCCCGATCACGCTCGCGGTCCGCATCGCCCGCCCCGTTGCTCCACGCGTCGCCCGAGGCAGGCCCGCCTGCGCCGGGGTCGGTGGGGATGCTGATTCCGCCCGCGGGCGCGATTTTGTCTTGGGATTGCCAGACTGTGGGTGGGGGGTGTGAGTATGGTGATGTGGTGAGACGGGTGAGGTGAGGTGAGGCGGAAGGTGACGACGATGAGCGAGAGTGAGAGTGAGAGTGAGGTGGTTGGTACATCGGTGTCTGTATGTACAGCGAGAACGCAGGGAGACGACGGTCGGTGACCCCCGCGCCAGGGATCAAAGGCAAAACACGCATAGGTGTCTCGCTCGTCGACGCTGAATCCCCACAGGGCGAAAACGGCGTAAATCGAGTCGAAAGAACGGAGAAATCGAGTCGAAATAACAGAGACGAGTCCACCGAATCGAAGTCAAGGCGCAAAAACAGCGTCTCGAGAACCGTCGACGCTGAATCCTCCCAGGACGACAAATCAAGTCGGTAGGACCCTGGAAAGCCCAAACAGCACCGGCATTCGAGTCGAATCGATATCGAGCCGAAAAGAAACCGCCCCGAATCGAAATGCGAAAAAATCGAAAAATCGAGTCGAAAAAATCGGAGCGTGGTGTGCGGTAATTACTGAGGTACTGATACTGATACTCGAGGCGAGGGCTGAGATGCGGGTTCGGAGCGCGTACCGTCGTCCATTGGGCCGCTGCTTGTGTTTTGCTGTTGGTGGTCGTCCAGGAAGTGCATGCGCTGGCAGATGTCCTTTGTTTGTTTCCCACGCTGCGACACACGTGAAACACAGCCCTGCGGCGATACAGGGAATGTTCAGTTCTGAATCCAAAACTAGTCTCTTACGGACAATGCGAGCGAAGAGCAAAGTTTTTTTGAAAACAAAGGAAAAGGAAAAGACCAAGTCAAATATGTAGTGATGTAAAATTACAGAAGCAAAACTAAATTCGTCGTCAACTATTCCGACACTGGGATTCGAACCCCGAGCCCGCGCGATGAAGGCACGCGTGTTACCCATTACACCATGTCAGACAGGTGTAAAGCGGCCCAAGTTCAGTACCCAGCTACGTAGATGGACGTAAGTTCAAAGTCTCGTGACTCTCGTCACTCAGAACGAAAATCCCGTCCTTGGATAGTTTGTGAGTGGACCTATTGCTAGGGCATTTTCCAGTTAGGAAACTTGAATCAAACTCAACCATCCTATGAATTAGTGAGGGAGAGAGATTGCCAAGAATCATCAGTCAAAATTTCATAAACTCTTCCCAAAAAGTATTCTGTATCAACAGACAGTATTATAGCACCAGAAATTTGGAGACTCCATACTATCCCTCCTAGATCTCGGACACCCAAGGAAAATCACCGAGTAGCATTTGTTTTGTTTGTAAAGAGCGAAGTAAACACACCATCAGAAATCCGTCTTTTACCTCCAGTTCAGATTTTATTTCATAAGAAACGGGTAAGAATTGCTCAAACGGCGTCGTTTTGTTGGACGCGTCCGAGTAGGAGGTAACACATGAGGTTTGGATTGCCGACCCGCTCGTGGTCGAGGCGCCTCCAAATTTTATGTAGCGGAGCTCCTCGATGAGGGGTGTGATATCCATGAGGAAGAGGCTAGGACATGCCCCGGATGGTCAACAGGCAGCATGAACTTTCCTCAGCCTGACATCATTTTCGTCAGTTGAGATCTCAATTTGGCCGACATCTCTTCATCTTTCGGGTGATTGATTGTGATGGCAAGAAGACAGCTATGGCTCTTAAATTTTACATGGACACTCTTACGATGACAACGTATCTTTTAGTTTTAGATGTGCTCAGAAGATAGTATGACCCTGGGGCATTGAACTAGGTTGAAATGCGCGAAAATGACCCAAGTTGTCAACTTTCGGCGGCGATATTTATTCGAAGGATGCAATATGTTGTGCTGTATCTCTTTAGGATACTTCATACCGCTTATGTGAAGCCAAAGCCACAGACAACGGTGCAATATTGAACGAGAAGGGGGTGATAGTCCGTGCGCTGCCCAGAATTTCAATAGCTCAAAATCCAACCAACAACTACGCGTACAAATACCTCCTCCAATCAATCTAAAGACACTAAAGCCCAAGCTTGATGGTCGCTTCCCGTTAACGGTTCCAAAGTGACCTAATAACCACGATGAGTCGAATCCATTCCATTCCACTTTTAGTATCCCAACTTACCGCGGCGGGGCTGCTCGGGTCCTCCACCTGCGCGGCCGTGAGCGCAACCCCAAGGACATTGTCCACCAAGCTGAATCAAATAAATCAGCAGCGGTGCAAAATCCGAAGCCAGACAGACAGACATACTTGGCAGTTCCGTCCCTGAGACAAGTAACATTAAACGCGATGCCTGTGTTGGTCGATCCAACGAGTTCCCCGTTCGTCTCGGACAAGACGATAGCCTGGCCCGCCGCCTGGCCCAGGGCCGATGCTAGAACAAAGCCACCGTGGTTCACCAGCGCCAAAACCCACTGCACAAATGTTGCCATCAGAGTTGAATGAAACACGTTATATATGGGGACGGGTCAAACCAGCTGGTTAGGCGGAATAGGGATCTCGAACGACTGGGTAACGATGGGGCCCAAGGTGCTGGTGAGGTCGAGCGCGAGGCCTTGGAAATCGAGGAGCGCGTAGCCCGAGTTGCCGGAGGGGATGCAGGAGAGAGACATTGTGCGTTGGAGAACTTCTTTGGCTAGGACAGTTCATTCCGTGCGCCTTTTATATGTTACTGTAGAGGTGCGTAGTCTTCCCTGCCGGCATCTACGCAGCGTAGAGGTCGGCAGGGACGTTCCGCGTTCAGTGGAGCCACGGAAGAAGAGCTCGGCACCCGGCCCTACGTCCGACCGGCGACATCGGAGACTGAACTGCAGAAGATTGTGAACGGCCGTTCATGAAATTGTCAAACTGCATTCCTCAGCTGGATTGCATCCATATTTCACGGGCAGCGGTCTCTTCGCAGAGAGTTCCCGTATGTCACGGAATGACGGCTTCCAGAGTATTTAGATACGAGGAAATTGCGCGCGGAATTAATAGTGTGGTACTCTCAAGTGCTACCTGCTTTGAAGTAGCGAGTTGACAAGTTCATGACTGAATACACCATGAAATAATACACGACACCTTCAATCCGCCAGTTCATCCTTTCCAAACGGGCCTCCGAGCCCTCCAGTATGGACACTCGCAAAGCCTCTCCACCGAAGCGCCGGGCAGTCTTCCGTTATCCATAATCAAGAGCTCGACAGAGCTCAGACGACAGAGGCTCCCATCGCAGGCACGCGCCAGATGCGACGAAGGTGGGCACACTTGAGACAGCGAAAAGAGCTGGGATTGTTCATTTGACATTGGGACCAAAGATCATAATGGAATTGTGGGTATCACGTTGTAGAGAGCGGATAAAGGAATTAGGTCGAAAGCGGGAAGAAGGCGAAAGAAGAGTGACAGAATGACTGTTGTTTGGCGCTGTGAAGTGCCGGCATGCCGAAGGGAGAGTGGCGGTGTCCCGCTCACAAGCCGGAAAAATAATTTCATGCCACGGAGCTCCATTATACATGATTAGTAAGTCATTTGTTGCATTGGAAGCCATTTTGAACAGGAGAGGCCATTGTAGGAATATCTTAGCCTGATTCAGGGTGTTTGCAACTTGAAGGTGTTCTCATCGAAATCATCCTATTTGCTGGAGTAAAAATAACTGCATCTTAAGTAGAGAATTTCATCTATAGCCTTCCCAGGTGCTTTGGACTCTACATCACGAAACCCATCCCCAAGATAACACGAAGAATACGTCGAGACGCGTCTCGTCAAGTACTTGTTTGCGTGCGTTCGTGATCGCTACATAATAACGCAGGGTGCCAGTGACGGGTCACTGACCGCGGTGCTAACCAACGGACTAGTACTAACTAAAGACCAAACTTGCTCCTCGCTTCCCGTAAATGTTTCCAACGTGACCTGTAACACGATGAGTCGGGTTCATTCCATTCCACGTTATCCGAACTTACCGGGGCGCTGCTGGTCGGGTCCTCCACCTGCGACGCTGTAAGTGCAACCCCAAGGACATCTTCAACCAAGCTGATTTTTGTTTTTAAAATTAGCAGTGGTACGAAGTCCGCAGCAAGAGCCTCATACTTCACGGAACCGTTCGGGAGGCATGTAACGTTGAACGCGATGCCTGTGTTGGTTGCTCCAACGACTTCCCCGTTCGGCTCCTCGGACAGGACGATAGCCTGGCCCGCCGCCTGGCTTAGGCCCGACGCTAGAACAAGGCCATCATGGTTGACCAGCACCAACTCCCACTGCACAAACAATTGTCAGAGTTGAATGAAACGCGCTAATGATATATGGGTCAAACCAGCTGGTTAGGCGGAGCAGGGGTGTCGAGCGACTGGGTAACGACGGGGCCGAAGGTGCTGGTGAGGTCGAGGGCGAAGCCTTGGAAATCGAGGATCGTGAAGCCTGAGTTGCCGGGGGGGATGCATGAGAGAGACATTATTGTGCGTTGGAGAACTTTGGCCAAGATGGTTTATTCCGTGCGCCTTTTATATGTGGAGGTGCGTAGAGGTCGGGAGGGATGTTCCGCGTTCAGTGGAGCCCTGGAAGAAGAGTTCGGTACCTGGGCCCTACGTCCGACATCGGAGACTGAACTGCGGAAGATTGAAAACGGCCGCTCATGAAGTGAATTAGAAAGTTGTCATGAAAGGTTCCCGTATGTCACGGAATGACGACTTCCAAATTTACATATGAGGAATATTTCTCAATTGTGCGCGGAATTAATGGTGTGGGTGTGGTACTCTCGTGCTACCTGTTTTAGAGTGGCGCGTTGCGCGATAATTTACCTAGTACAAGTTCATGACCGGCTGCATATGCACAAACATGGAATACAAGATACCTTCAGGGCCGCCAGTTCATCATTTCCAAGTGCGCTTCCGAGCCCAGCAGTATGGACACCCGCAAACCTTCGGCCTTCATCCCATCAAGTCTCTCCATCGAAGCGCTGGGCAGTCTTCCATTATCCACTGCCAAGACCTCCACCGAGCTCAGACGACAGAGGCTCCCATCCGCAGGCACGCGCCAGCGCGACTCGACCATACTAACGAACAGCCCATAATCGAGCATCGTACGATCGACTCCGAGTGAGATGGTGTGCACGTTGGGTCCGATACCCGTGTACGTATCCGCACCGGTACGCCGCACGGTGAGCTCTGAAAAGACGTCGTTGGCCTCGCTGAAGAGATGCAGGCCGAGTGTCTGTATGGTCGGACACGCCTCGAGAATCCGGGAAATGTGGCGGGATGTGCACCACGCCAGGCGCAGTGTCGTTAGTCTGATGGTGGGGCAGCGTTTCACAAGGGAGAGGAAGGGAGTGGGGTCGGTGTCGACCATGTAGATCTCCTCCACCGCGGGAAGCTCCAGATGATTCAAAAAAGGCTGGGAGCTGGTGTAGAGACGACGTAGACGAGGTAGGACGAGATAAAGCTCAGAGTCGGAATAATCGCCAACAAAGTTTAGACTCGCCACCTCTAGGTTTGGGGCGGTCGGCAACAGGGCTGTGATGGCGTCTTGGGTGTCGGTCACCGTGAGGCGGGTGAGCTGCTGAAATGGAAGTATGATGGAATGGGGGAGCCCAGACATGTCCTCGAGGATTACATCACGCAGTGCGGGAGCAACCTCGAAAGGATCGCTAAGTTCTTCGGACACGGTGGCCGCAGCTGGATTCTGGTAAAATCCTTCAAAGTCGGAAACGTCGATGCGCAAGTGACGGAGGAGCGGGATACGCCCCTGCAGAGGGGCGAGCAGATCCCAGTCCGTTGGATTTATGGCTATGCTCGCACTGATCCAGCGATCACCGTACCCGACCATGGTTTGGAGGAGCTCCTTGACGCGGGGGTTCCTCCGACCCACATTTGGAGCCCAAAATCGGAATTTGAGGGCCGAGTTGGACGCTCGAGCAAGGAGGGCTTGCAGTTTTTCGACTGGGTAGTCGTTTGGTTTCATGATAACGATGTCGGACCAGAAGTCGGGCGATGCCAACGCGACGTCCCGCCAATATTGGCAGATGTGGCCCAAGTGCCACGGCGGCTCTCGAAAGTCGTCAGGGTCCACGTAGGGTAACGTGAATGCGAGGAATTCGGATACGATTTCTGGCGGGAGGCGACGGATGCTCCGAATAGCGATCTTGTGCTGTAGGACCTGCTCGACGATAGTTGCTCGTTGTTGCATCAGGTCATCCAATTCGACTTCATGATCGGTGCGAGCTATGGCTGCATCTACGTCTGAGATATGATGTTCGCCGACAGAGATGAATTCGGTCGCAGTAGCAATTTCGGCGGCGGAAAGGCGCTGGCTGCTTTGGAGGACATGCTTCGTTAAGGGGAGAGGATTTGAGATCATCCCTTCGGCCATATCGAGGATGAATAGGTGCTAGATGATGTTCAATGGCCAGAAACGCTCAGCGAATTAGTAAATCACCTGTTCGCGGTGGAAGACGGAAGAATTTCAAGAAAAGAGATATCTGTGACAAATAACGCCGTCACTCAAGCGTTACTCCGATTTCCTCCGGCATTTGGAACAGACATGCTCTCTACAGTCCTGTTACTCCAGCAACACAAAATAATCACTCTACCGACATGCATTGAGGCTTTAGCGCCATGTCAGTGTTTTCTGTATTTTATTTTTACTGAAGGGTTCAGATTCAAATGAATGCTTAGATAAGTTGAACTTCCAGCGAACCTAGTGTTAAAGCACGGGACTTTCGTTGCACGAAGAATAAGGAGGTCTGCACGATTTACATTGCTATTGAATACAGCGGAATTAAACAGTATCAAGTCGGAGAATCAAAGTTGATACGTCTCTCATCATCCCCGTTCAGGATCACTTCTAATCCGCCCACTGATCGCTTTCGCCCCGCCCTTTACTCGCCTCACCAGCCGCTTGGTCACACCACCTTCATTCTGCTCGTCCGACGAATAATTATCCTCTGAATCATCACTCGGCTTGAATTCAACGGCATCGTTGTACGCCGGTGCACGCGCTCCCGTCGCACGCTCGTCGTCCATGTTCGCCTGCGTGTCTTCACACAGCAGCACACCGCCGTGCTCCGCCTCCTGACCTGCAAGCGGGTGCGTGCGCGGGGCGAGGTTGACCTTGGGCGGACCCAGTATCTCGGCAGAACTGTGGTTCTGATTCCAGAATGGACTCGCGTCGGCGTCTGATTGATTTGCCTTCTCCTCGCCAGCACCGGCAGACCCCTCGATTTCCTCTTCCGTGGATTCAGCGGGCGAAGAGGGCGTAACCGACCCCGCCTGAGCAGTGTTGCTCAGTTCTGTGATATCTGTCGTGGTGCTCCTTGTCTCGTCGTCGTCCTCATCGGCGGCAACGCCGTTCAAGCGCTGCAGAGCTGGTTTGGTGAGTTTTCCTGGAAGTGTATTTGAATTGAATCATTGAAAAATATGGGTCACCGAGATGGAACGTACCGAAGTAACTGGGAGGACGACCAAGGCTCTTTGCGAGGCGTTGAGCATCCTCAGGAGACTCCCTCTGGTTGGTAGTCGGAGATGGATTGGAATGGTGCGGCTCACTTCCGGCTCGTATTCCCAGCTCGGCTTCAACTTGCGGCGTCGGGGGTGTGTACTGTACGTCGACCATGGTGGAGTTGGGCAACAGTTGGACCGTGACGTCACGGCCTCTGAAATCAACATGGACAAAGTCAGGACAAAGCCGCTTAACTTTTCGTCTGCCACTCATCTCCTCCATCCAAAATGACTTGTTCGTCGTGGTTCAGTCCATGGAATATCCCAACTAACTCTGCGCAGATTATACAGCCAACTCGGCCCGCAGACCAGTCGTTTCCACGGTTGTACCAACCGAGCTGAGCGACATCCTGACGCGCTTTCGCGGCGACGGTTCGAGTCTCGGCCGGAAACTCATCGAATACCAATTGAAATCTTACAACGAGTATATCTCTGCCCCAGCACGCATTGTCGCCACTTCTCTTGTCGATCTCGCGGCAGAGAAAATTCCTACTTTGACTGTAGATACCTTGGACGAGATCCCCGAGGACGTGCTTTCGCGCCACATCTGGGACTGGCATGGGATCTCGTATCCCATGTTCCGACGCGCTCTGACACGTCTGGCTGCTCCCAAAGAGCCCCCAAAGAAACGACAGAAAACACAAGCAAAAACAAAGGAAAAAGCCGTGAAGGAAGATATAGACGAGTGGTGCGTTCCATCTTTCGCTCTGCCACAACCTCACCTGGATCAGGATCCTGACCCATGAAAAATACCTCGGCGACAACGAGCGCCTTGGGAACAAATGGTGGCACGGCCTCATCACCCTCCAAGACGCGGACTGTGATTCTGTGTTCCCGGATTCTACCAAAACCAGCCAAGCGCGCACGATCACCCGCCGCCCCGATTTACCCGGCTACAAAATCCTCGACGCCACCCGGGGTTCGACAGTCGCCATCCAGCCATCCGTCGCCGCCTTCCGCAGCACCTTCGACCGCATGTCCCACGGCCTCCTCAAAAATCTCAACTGGGACAACATCATCGTCGCAGGCGGCATCGTCCTCGGTGTCCTTCTCTCCGTCAACGCCGCCGCCGAGGCAGAATGGACCGCCTCCGACATCGATATATACATCCACGGCCTCACGCCGGTGCAGGCGAACGATAAAATCCGCGAGCTCTTCGCCACTTTCAAGGCCAACCTTCCGGAAGGCAGTCCCGTCCTTATCGTCCGAAACTCCAAAACGATCACATTTTTCTCGAGTTATCCACTGCGCCGGATTCAGATCGTGCTCAAGTTGGTGAAATCTCCGCGAGCCGTGCTGTTGAACTTTGACCTCGATATTTGCGCCATGTGCTGGGACGGGAGCGAGTTCTGGATGCTCCCGCGCGCGGCGCGTGCACTCGAGAGTAAGCTCGCGAGCGTCCCCTTTCCACCCTATCGACTCTTACTTGGAATGTGTCTGCAGCGGGCTTCAACGTCTTCACTATGAACATGATTCAAGGACATTACCTGTCTGAGCGACGAGCCACGCAGGAGCAGAGGTATGTGCCGCCCAATTGACGTCCTTTTACGCATTTACACAGCCTGTTTATATAGAGTTTTCAAATACGCCGACAGGGTCCGTATCTTTGCATCTCATCTAGCTCCCAACTCACGCAAACCCTGACCCTTCTTTCTCCTTGATATCCAGGGATACGGCGTGCGCATCCTCCCCTCATACATCTCGTCGCTCGAAGAATGCAAGTCCAAGCTACCCGCCATAAGCCGCGACGAAATCCTCTTCGGCGTCGCCATCCACGAAATCGCCACAGCGTCTCGGAAATGGACACGAACCGTCGTGGATGAGCTGGACGGCGTCGTATGCATACGCCACTCTGACCTCGAAAACAACGGGCAGTTGTCGTCCGAACCGCAGGGTAGGAGCTGCCTCTCCGGGTTTAGCTTGTTCATGCGGCACGTCGCGCTCTGGGAGATCGAGCAGACGGGGGAGATCAAGTATGTTCCGTTTCTTTCAACCGAGATGAGTTTGAATGCTAAAGTACTCATTTTAATTTTGCGCAGAATAGATAAGCGCAGTTGGGCGTCGACGAACTACGAAGACCCTTCGCATTCGGTGCGTTGCGGTTCATTCAGTATCTCGCCTGTCTGATTCTAATGACTATATATATGTAGATCCTCGCTTACGACGACACCCCGAGGTGCGTTCAGCGTATTCCATCCCGCCCTCGTTGATATTCATTCATGTCAACAACAGTTACACCTGGGGCGAAAGTTTCAATATCAACGAATTTGATATCCAGATCGAGCACTTCAACCACCAGCACATCGCCAACTGGTTCCAGGACTACCAATATCCCGAAGCCATCTCCGACTTCCGCGAGGCGCACGGGATCAGCGAGGAGGATCCCGATATAGATCTAGACGAGATGTTTCAAGACGCTGCGCGGTTGACGTGTTCGCAGAGCATCGAGATGATATTGAGCCGGGAGAGCGACATCGTTATGCCCGTGGTCGTTCCGCGGAACCTTGCTGCGTATATGAATCATCTCGTCGGCGAGGCGCAGAAGGCGGCGGGGCTTGATGTCCAGCCTATGCTTACACCTACTGTTGCGACGGACGAAACTCTCATCGTGCCTCCCGATTCTACGGACTCAAATGACGGCCTTTATATGTGGCGCATCACGAAAGACATTATGTGGCAGCAACTCGACCGGAGGATTGACGAGTCCGTGTCTTTTTCTTTTTCACTTGACCTCTCCGACGACTGATCTGTGAAATACACAGAGTTTCCGAGGTCCTCTACGCATTCTACCGCGCCAACGACCGCCTGTACAACGAAGCGAACGAGACGCGGTTAGTCACTCAGCTGTCCAAGCGCGCGATCCGGTCCACGGTCGAGGACGAGTTTGACGCGTTTGCGAGGTGGATCGGGAGGCAGCCTATCTTCGTGGACAAGTTCTTCAATCGGAGCGTTGAAATTGAGGAGATGGAGGGGCAGGAGGAGCAGTATACGGCTAAATACGGAAAGTGAAGGGTCGGAATAGAATAGAGCGCTAGGACTACGGTGTGGTATATGTTTGCACTTGGGCAATAATGGACTCTGGGTATTGTTCAGCGAAATGCCGGTTTGGACAGCTCGGTTACTGACCGCGTTTCGATTGCTTCAGAAACTCTTTCGCCCCGTTTTCCTCCTTGATACATCAACTCAAGGAATCGTACTCTCAAGTAGTTCTGCTCTCCAGATTCGGAGTAGGCTCGTGCCAACTGTAAGTGTGAGAAAGCTGAACGTGGCCTCTCACACCACTCCCGCAGATATTTTTGGGATGAAGATACTTCAAGTTCTTGTGCATCTAATTCAAGCCGTCGTTGATCATGGTGGTCGCCCCGAATCATAGTTGAAGTACGTTGCGTCGGAGGGAGGAAACAGGAGGTTCGAATCCACCCGCCGGCATTCGTGTGTCCGGCTTTTTTTGAGATCGATTGTTGATTTCATTCATTGTGTAATCCAACAGCACACAAGAATTCGCAGGGTCAAAAGTACAGTAATGTTTGAGCCGTCGTTGACCATGGTGGTCACCCCGAATCGTAATTTGTGAAGAATGCGCATCAGAGGGAAGGATCGGAGGTTCAAATCCTCCTGACGGCATGGGATAGGAACAGCGGTCCGTTTTTTGTTTGAAATACTTTAGGTTGATTGGATCGGGAATTTATAAACCTTTTCTTGAACCCGAGGAGTACGTTGTAACCTTATGTGAATATACTTAACTTCAACAGCCTACTGTACTATATACCGTGCTTATCGTTCAACTTAAGCTGTCGTCGACCATGGTGGTCACCTCCGAATCACAGGCGGTTGTTCTGATTAGAAGGAGGGATATGGAGGTTTGAATCCTCCCGACGGCATTGATTTGTTCAGTGACCATTCTTTTTGTTTGAAATGAGGTTGATCAGATTGGATTGGATTGGAAACCTTTGTTCCTACTCTCTTGGATCGGCTACGCGACTGACGCAGTCTGGAAACTGTACGGCTTTACCATTGCGCTCAGCCCCCGCCCGTCATTCCCGAGCCTTGGCTTCCTTTTGACACTGTGCTCATCTGAAAGCCTCACAGAGTCACACACAAACACCGTTTCAGGGCATCATCTTCACAAATATCTCATTTCATCTTCAATTCCGAGCCAGTAAAACTAGTAGTACATCTGGGGCAAATGCCGACAACTCCTTGACAACTCGTTCATGACCGTCAACTCCAATCTCCAACTCGATTCCGATTGTTTTGTATTTCCTTCGATCTGTGAAAGGGTCAATTCTTCTCTACATACATACTAACATAGGTAGTGGTAGTAGTTGTAGACACATACATATTCGCTTACCGGCATCTATATAAGCCGTTAGCCAAAACCAAAGGAACCACGGTCCAGGACATACTCGCCTGATCACTGGTTGCGCCTGTGGCTAGGGGAGCCATAATTACTGGCGACTTTGTTGCATCCCCACGGGCACCAGCTTGAGGTGTCGACGTGTTTCGTTACGTTGACCACCCCGCAGTTGTTGGTACGGCCGGTGGTCGAATTATAGACTGGGGTCGAGCAGATCGTACTCGATGTCGCGTTGCCGCATTTGTAAACTCGAATGGTTTTGGTACACATGGCGTGGATGTAGTTGAGATGAAGTCCGCAACATGTTGCGGCCTCTTAAATACTCGATGTGTAAATTTGTGGGCGCTTCCTTGAGTCATTGACGCGCCACCCGGGGACAGGGGCGAGAGTCTGCATTGGCTACTTATGGACAGCTCGGATGCGCAAGATGGAAACTGCTGAAAAAGAAGTTCTCGGCGGCTAAAATAGTGGGCAACTGAAGGTGTTGAGTCATGTCTTGACGGGGATACTTGAAAACGGAGAACGTGGATGAAATGGAGAGTTCAGAAGGTTCAAGGTTAGGAGTGCTCTGATTGTGATTCGAGGATCTTTCTGTTCAATTAGAATTCTTTGGGGTTTTAATTGTACTACTTGGGATTGGTGGCGAATTGATAGAAATTATCCAGCAAACCAACTATAGCCGTGTTTTTCATCACATTCCAACCAGTTTCACGCCGACGCTCGACTCAAAGATGACTCTGGTTTTACTCCCTCGACGCTTATCGTAGATGCTAGTGCTAGAAAATAATTGCCCGACGATGTCGGATTAGTAGTAAAAATTCATCTGAAGGCACGATGCGAGGTCCGCTCCAATGAAAAAGATCTTAGGCCACGTTTGCTGAGACGCAAATAGAAAATCAATGGCGAGAAGCTGGGTATTTTGGACTCAGAGTCACGATTCCTGACCTGAGTCACGACTCGAGAGAAATCAAGGTTAGCGAGAAGCAAGTATAGTTTCGGTGACATAGGCAGTGCGAGGTGATTGAGATGTAGTGTAACGATTTCCGTTGAAAGCAATCGACAAACGAGTATATTCCATTGTCCGAAAACTGAAAATTAGGTTCCTTCCATCGCAGCGACGTGATGGGGTAAGTATTACCTGAAGCTGAATCTTGGTAACACGCGTGCCTGCACAGTACTAGCACAGTATTACTAGGACGAGGAGAGGCCGAATGACTCGGGCGTGCAGTTCCCACCATATTGGCCACACAGAACATCGAAAGTGAGTGACTCTGCTGTGGAGCTACAGAGGGTTATACATCACACAGAGCGAGGCGCCGAGGAGATGAGACTAGGTGAGTCATGAAAGCCTGGGACCTCATTTCATGGCGTGAAAGGCACACAGCAATCTGAGCAAGCGTGAACGTTAACTCAAGTCACACCCCTATCTGTCTGGGGTGAGGTCGGGAACTCCCGAGTCTAGCCATAACCATTTTGATTGAGGCGCGCATTTTCTGACACAACCAACGGTGAAAAGGTGGGATAAGGAGCAATCTGAATATTCAACTCATCGATTGACTGCCCCCTCCAGGCAGTCGACGTGCAAGCCAACATTGGATTGGGGAGAAATATCATCGGGACCCACAATGACAACACAATGATTCCATCGAAAGCTCAAACCTTGAACCGACATCCGTATCGATGGAGTTTTGTGTCGCGCGTCGCCCGAAGTGCAAGAAATTCCGGACAACCATTTGATGATCTCAAATTACAAAGATCTTCCTTACACGTTTCTGAGACGCAAACGGATAAATCAAAGTACTGGCTAAAGCCGGCTATGCTGGACTCACCGATTCCCGAGTCATAATTCGAGGTAATTCGAGAGATCAAGGTTGACGAAACAGCAAGTACAGTTTCGGTGAATTAGGCAGTGCGAAATATTTGAGATGTAGTAGTGTAACGTTCCCGTTGAAAGCAATCGACATACGAGTGTATATTCCATTCTCTGAAAAGATGAGCATGATTTCAGTTCCTGGGACCCACATTCGTTCCATCGCAGTGCCGTTATGGGGAACCTGGCAAAACCGAGTCAGGATCCATATCAATAGAAAAGCCTCGTGTTGCGCACCCCCCCGCTCCAGAAGCTCGGTACAAAGGGTATGGAGCCGCAGCCCACTGGTCGCCAGAGTCACAACGATATCGATGGATTCAATTGAACATTCGGTACGTGTTCGAAGACGACACGGTTGCAAAATTAGTACATACCGACAACAGAAGAGTGGAAGACGAGACACTAGTAGATGGGGAATTCAATTCTCCGGACGTTTCCTTCGTAATTGTGGGATGATGTCGAGAGAGGAAACGGCGATGGAATGTAAGGACGGTAGCTTTTACAACAACCCTCCCACCGCAAGAGGAACGCTTCCCTCACCTGGACAATAGCGGGAAAAAAAGACAGTACGCGACAAAGTATGAGGGCATCTTGCAGACCGTGTAATCCTACCTACCTACCTACCCACCGACGCTCACGAAATATCACGCAAATCAAGGATGGGAACAATTACAGGTATGCTTGGGCCTAGGAAGGAAGGAAGATTGAATCAACACTTCCTTTCAGAGAATGGAATATATACTCGTGTGACGATTGCCTTTACGGGAATGGTTTCACCACACCTCGCAGCGTCTAATTCACTGAAGCTGTACTTTCGCTGACAGACGTTTTTGATTCAGGTGCATTCCTCTAGAAGGTGCCCGATTCGGGAATCGGTGAGTCTAAAATCCCCGGTTTTAGCCAGCTTCTCCGAGTCGGTATGGATTTCTCTGTCAGAATCTAGAAACCCTTTGAGCTCATCAGAATGGTTGTCCACGGAACTTCTTTCACCTCAGAAGACGCGTGACATGAATACAATTTCATTCAGGGGTTGTGACCCGTGACCCACAATACCGATTCGGCACTTCGGCAACCGACGAATTTTGGTGTGACACCTCCAAAAATTCGGCATTCAAGACGAAGATTTTCGAAAATTCTGCCTTTTTTGCATCTCCGAGGGAGATCTGACCCTGATGTCACGGATTTTACATTCGGCACTGGGCGCCGTGACCAGTGACCGAGACCAAAATTCGCCTCGGCACAGGGGGTGCGTGACGCGTGACCGCCGAATAGTAGTTTTCACCAACACGGACGTCGGCCCGAGAGAGCCTAAGGTTGCGGTTTTCAATGAAATCATTGTGGGTCCCGATGATATTTTTTCCAGATCCAACTTTCGCTCGTACGCTGACCAGGCAATCGATCGATGAGTTGATTTGCTCCAAATTTGCTCCGTTTATAGTATTTCAACTTCTCGCCATTAGTTGTATCAGAAAATGCGCGAAATCCGCAATCAAAATGGTTATGACTTGACTTGGGGGCGACATCGATGGATAAGTTCAAGTTCTGATGTTCTCCACCTTTGAGGTTCTGTGTGACCAATATGATGGCGGGAACGCTCTTTCAATTTATGTTACATGTACCGTTACGTAGGCGACACACCGTTCCACGTGATCTGAAACGAACCACCAATGATGTCGCAACCAGACCTCAGCCTTAGTGTCTTGCCTGTGCCCTTCCCCGTAGATCTGGCTAACCCGCTGGATCCGTTCCAGTCGTGGCTACCTATGCACTGGGATAGACTGTCATCCTTCACGAGCGAACATGACGGTTTAGACGGGCCAGCCATTAATGGCTCGACTTGTTTTGTGGTCGACGCAAGCCCCGGAGTCTTGGGTAGTGGATCCGCAGTCGAAATATGCTACTCGCGCAACAAGGTCGTGGACGAATGCGCAGAGAACGCGGCTCTAGATGACCCTGATATAAACGGACTCGACGACCTCACTATTGACAAGGTGCGTGGATACACATCGGATCTGCTTGTGCGCTGACTTAGGGCTATAATAGATTCTGGAACTTGTTAAACTGGAGAAAGGATCTCGAACGATTGTGGACTTCCACACCGTTCCCGACGGTCTGCACGTGGAGACCAAACGAGAGACGTTTTATCGTGGCACGTGCCTCCTCCCGAGCCCTCCTCCTCTTCCGTCCGTGCTACTGTCGTCGCTCCGGGCCACACACTATCTGCCTCAATCCCCTCACGTTATGCTTGTGAAAATTCCTCTTTCCCAAGAGGTCCGGGTTTTGAAAATCAACCTCGGTGGAAATGACATGCCACAGGACATCGAATATATGACTGGCCTCCCCGAGGTCGACTTCCTGGTGCGTCCGACGCACGTAGTTGTTGACGAAGCCGGGTTCTTCAACGGGCTACTCAGCGACCATCATCCGGCATCCGCCTTGCACGTGGCGATAGACCGACACCGGCGCCGCCAGGGTGGGATCCCCTGGGAGTTGAAGCTGGCTTGGTCGATTGACATAGCTGCAGCAATCGCATGGATGCATGCCCGAGGCCTCGTCTGGGCTGACCTCAAAACCGACAATGTCTTACTGTGCAAGGACGGTCACTGTCGCCTTATTGACTACGCTCCCGGTGGATGGACACTCCACTGGTGCCCGCCGGAGGCGCACGAACCAGGTTGGGAAGGCACTATGGCGGGTGATGTCTTTGCTCTCGGGCTGGTTCTGTGGTGCGTGGCTGTGGAAGTTGCCTGTATTGAAAGGGAGGAGGCGGATGACAGCCCCCGGTTGTTTTGGAAGGAGGATATACCAGAGTGGTTTCAGAAACTTGTGCACTCCTGCGTCGTGCCGCAGCCCGCTGGTCGTCCCTCTTCCCGTGATGTTTACAACATGTTGAGAGCATATGGTTTGTGAATATGTACGCACTGGGTTTTATTTCGATTGCGAATCGTGCGATGCAATTTCGAGGTGCGAAATAAGCTCATGCGAGAGGGTTGACTTCATTCACTGTGTACTAGTAAATTGAACGGCGTACAGTACGCAAGGAATGAGTAAGGTCAAACTACTGTAACAATGAAGCCGTCGTCGACCTTGGTGGTCACGAATCATAGTTAATCATGCCCCAGGAAGAATGCAGAGGTTCGAATCGTCCCAGTGGCATGGAACGGCGTTTTTTCTAAGGTTCGTTGGATTACATAGAGTCTTGTCCACATTTTGCGATACGATTCTGAGGTAAGAAAATAATCCCACATTGCCATTATTGATTCTTGAACCGAAGGAATATTTAAGCGTACGTGAATATAACCTCAACAGTCTACTGTACTATATACCGTGCTTATGGTCCAAGTAATTCAAGTTGTCGTTAACCATAGTGGTCTCCCTGAATTATGAACACAAGCGCCGCGTCAAAGGGAGGTATATGGAGGTTCGAATCCTCCCGATGGCATGGCTCAACTCTTCACCATTCTTTTTATTTATTTTATTTCAGAGTTGGGTTGAGATTGAATAAGCCCGCATTGATTCTTGAACCCTATGCGATACGATGCGAGGAGTATGTGAAGTCAACATAAGTAAGAATGAATCGTTCGATTCGATGTGATGCGCTGTACATGAAAGTGAATATTCGAGTCCCAGTCCGAGTTCGTACGCCCACCGCCCTGCGAAAGAAGATCGCGTCCCATTTTAGTGTTAGTTTTAGTTTTCCGTCGTGTCGTGTATCCCTTCCATCGCACGCACGCAGCATTTACACATCCCCAGCAACATCTACACCTCCCCCGCAACCATCTTCTTCCCCCGCTCCACCTTCGCCCTATCCCCCCGCACGCGCCCCGCAATCACGGTCGCCTCGCCGCGCAGCGTGCGCAGGAGCGAGTGCCTTCTAGGCATCGGCGGGGAGGCCGGCGAGCTTTGTTCGCCTTCGCCTGTTACTGTGCTCATAACCGGCGAATGCGCGCTATCGGGACTCGCTCCGCGCGCGTTCCCGGCGCTGGCGAACGCACTCGGCGGCGGCGCCCGCTTCTCGGCCCTGTCTCTGTGACGCAGACTCGCGAAGCGCTTGACGGATGCGCCGAACCCGTGCGGCGTGGGGCGGGGCGGGAGAACGAACTTGGCGTGCGGGGAGGCGGGGGAGGCGGAGGACGGCGTGGTGGCTTGGGTGGAGGGGGAGTACGCGGACGGAGAAGAGGTGGTGGAAGACGATAGGGGCGACGACTCGGATGCGGGATTAGCATTGGAAGAGGGGTTGGCATCAGCATTGACATTAGAAGCAGGGAGGGCAACGCTGGGGACAGGGACGACGGCAGGCGCGAGCTGTATGGTGCGGGGCTCGATCGCAGGTGGGTCTGCGACGGTCGTCGGTACCGAGGTTGCATTGGAAGAAGGATCAGCAGTAGGGTCCGCGTTCAGGCTTGGGGCATAACTCCAAGTGGAACCGACGGTTGGCGCTCGTTCTGTGGGTGTCAATGACGCACTCCGAGACGAGCCCCTGCCGGCGTGCGCGTGTGTGCTAAAGTCGCTAGCTATGCTGCCGTCCGTGTGCAGCGGTGTGTGCGCAGGCGAGCCGGTTGGAGTAGATGAGTCTGAGGTGTTCGAAGAGTCGGCTTGTGCGGCTGAGACAAGTGATTTTATGAGATGTTATATTCAATAAAAGGATGAGAAAAAGACGCACGGAAATACGATGCCACGGCAGGGGGGAGGTACGCTTTCGGGGCGGAGAGATACGTCTTCGCTGTTGAGAAGAGGCTTGACTGGGCCGTCGGGGCAGTTGAATGATCCCACTGATTGGTCCCAAAGACGACGCTATCGCGGGGATAACCGCCTGGGACTTGGGGGCCAGGTGTCGAGGGCATGGAAGTCAACGGCGGGGCTCTCGGCGGGGCGGTGGACGTCATTAGTATGGCGTTGGGATGAGCGCTCAGCGGCTGTGAACTGGTGGGGACGTAGGTGGGAAGAGGAAGCAAGTGGAGAGAAGAAAGATGTGTGGGTCTCTTTTGTTCCACTGCGACATGACGCGAACTCCAAGGTGACGTCGCCACCAAGTCGCCACTCAGAGGAGAAATTTCAACATACACGTGCTGATACGGAACGTTCCGTGCATCAATCATCCCACGCTGCCAACTCTTGCTCTTGCCACCATGCCAGCGGGGTGAAATCGAGGGTACATCCTTCAATCTTCGGTGTAGACATCCTAATTCAGATTTCCCAGGCAATCTCCACTTGCTGACGCCGGACCGCCTCACATCTTGAATGCCCAGAGCTCAGAGGGAACCGATATTTGCATTTCAAATACTCATTCTGACCGAACCATCACGGCCAAATCCAATCTATACGAACCGTTGGGCAGATTTGTACCTCCATCTTTGGACTCAATACTTCAGCGTTGTCTTCACCCCGCCTTCGTACGCCTTCCACGAGGGACGCGCCACGAGATCCTTGTACCACCTGCCACCGCCCGTTAATCCAGCCATCGACATTTCCTTCGATTGATTGACTCACCGCGCGACGTTGGGCTTGCGTGTCATGATATCCGTTCCCCCGGCTCCAATCATCGGCGCGCAAGGGACGTGGAACAAATCCGCGAGCGTGAGCTTCTAGATTTATTATGCATCAGCACCCGGGCGCGCGACGGCGAGAACGAAGAGCACGCACGTCTCCCGCCAGGTAACGCTGTTTCCCCAGAATCACATCATACGCATCGAGCTTCTTGTCGAGGACTTCGAGCTGCGCATCCACGAGCGCCTGGTCGAGCGCCATCCCCATGTATTGTCTGCGCGCGATTCAATTGTCAGTACCATACTGATGAATTCTCACGACGCAGGCCGCCGTATGAAAGATGTGTACTTACTTTTTGAACAGCTCAACCGCAACGGCGGTCGCGCTCGGGTCGAAGTTGGCCTGCTCCACCGCCGCGGCCTGTTCGAACAGCGCGTTCGCCTTGGGATCCTTCGGGATAAGACCCGACGCGGGATACTTGGCCGCAATGTACCGACAGATCGCGCGCGTCTCGTACAGGATGAACCCGTCGTCGTCCTGTCCGTGCCCGTCAACCATAACAACAAAAAAGAACAACAATGTGGGAGCGCACGATGTAGGGAACCTGGCCGAACGGCTGCTTCTTCAAGAACGCAGGGGACTTGTGCTCGCCGGCCATCAAGTTGACCTCGATCAGCTCGAAGGGAACTTTCAGCTCGTGCAGGACGGTCGCGACGCGGCGGGTGCCCATCGCGATTTTTGCGCCGTATAGTTTGAGGATTGCCATTGAAATTTGGAACTTGCTTTGGAAAAAAGGAAGAATGTCGTTTGAGGATGCACCGTACCGTCTTTTAAACCATCCCAGAGTTGTTGACATGAATGGGCTGACATTTTTTATTCATGCAGGTACATAATCGCTACGAGAAAGAACGTTGTCATTTTCACATAGGTTAGGTTGAGCTAGCTTTTGACGTTGGAGGCTCACCAATCCTTCACGGTATCCGGGCGGTCTACCGCCCGAAAATCAAATCTCGCTTACGAAACCAATGCGCTGTTGGGCGGCGACCCGTTCATAACGCGCATTCGAGCATACATCTGTGTGTCAGTTCATTACATCCCGGTATCTATCCTGACTATCACCACAGCACTACTTAACCGATATCTCTTGCAACGCAACAGCACGTTATTCCGAGCTTCACAAGAATAGACTTCAAGCTGATGCTTCGACGAAAGACTGGGCACCTTCTGCTCTGTGTTCCGCACGTGGACTTTTCGACTGGGCTGTGGACTGTAATTTGAACGGAAAACAAAGTCTACCCATTCACATATCAGAAAGTACTGACGAACAACAAATAGCATTTGGTCTGTAGCCTACTGCTCGCCCTGTTCAACAATCTCTTTCAACCTAGCTTCCGCTTCAGCCCAATCTTCCTCGACGTTACCCTCCGCCAACCAGCCGAAGGACAGCCCAACGGCATTTCCCAAAGCTTTCAACTCCTCACGCGACGGTTCATCGGGATGGGCTGGAGCGTTGAACAGGAAGTCCGGGTGATTGAACTCGTACATCATTCCGTTGATGCGCGACTTCTCAGCAGCATCCTGGCTTGGCCGAAGACGGAGATCCTCAAAAAGTTTGAGGATGGCCTTGATATTCTCTTTCTTCGCTAACGGGTGCGACAGAAGTCGCGCCAGAATATGTGCGTCCTACCAGACTCAGTACTAGTCAGGGATGCAAATCCTGTGTTGCTTACTTCGAGCGCCTGACCGCCGCCGACGCCCTGGTGCGGTGTCATGGCGTGCGCCTGTTCAAGAGGTGAGAGGACCGAATTTGGTTTCCATAATATCACATACCGCATCGCCGATTAACACAACAGAACCCGAAGCGTAACACGGGAGGGGATTGACGACGTGGATCGCCCACGCGTTGTACGTTTCAACCCCCTGCGTAATAAAGTGGGTGATGAACCGCCTGGCTTAATTTATGCTGGACGCCACATACCTGGATGAGCGGGTGTAAGTCAGGCTCCCAGTTTGCGAAGCGCTTGACGACATCTTCGGTGGCTACGTCCGTTACTAACGCCCCGGTGAACGGCTTGCCTTCTGCACTAGGCTCGGAGCAGTAGCAGATCATGCCGATGTTGGGTCCCAGAGGATGAGAGACTACATGCTGCGCGACATTAGTCGAGTATCGACCAGCCTGATTATTTCGAGGCTCACCATATTCTTTCCGCACCACTGCCACAATGTCAGCTTTCTCATTCGAGCTAGGATCCAGAAACTTACAAGTTTGGGGTGTTCCAACGCCCGGTGATTCGGGAAAGCTTCGGCTAGCTTCGCCTTTGGGAAGGACCCGCGGTACGCAATAGTTCCGCTGAACGTAGGCTGAATGTACCCATCACCCATCGATGCGAACATAGATGCCCGAGTCGCCGAATGAACGCCGTCCGCGCCGACCAGAATGTCAGCCGTCGCAGTAGAGCCGTCCGCGAAGACCAGGTGAACCTCGGAACTCTTCCCGGATGTAGTATATTTTTCGAGCCGTTTCGAGGTGTGAATTTTACAATCAGCGGACAACTTCGATTGCAATATTTCGAGAAACGTCGGGCGATGGAGACCTAGGGGACCGTCTATAGAGGACTCAGCAACGAATCATGACGAGGGACTCTGTACCGGGTACCCACAGGGCATCATGTGGTCATGAAAATCGTAACCCTCAGTCGGCTGGTCGGACTTGCGAAAGATTGGACCGCGAGCTGTTCGTGGGATCAGCCTATGTCATACGCGCGTCGAATTTCTGACATTCGCCGTCCTTCGGGACTTTGTAGCCCTTCTTGACGATCTCTTCCTCGAAGCCGAGGTCTTGCAGGACCTGCCAAGAGCGTTTCCAGATCGCGACTCCTGCGCCGATGGTCGACACCTCAGGTTTGGCTTCATAAATATCGATGGCGATACGATGTCCATGGCTTTCCTGCGTGAACCTGCTAATGAAGGCCGCCAGTGCAAGGCCGCCAATGCCACACCCGCTACGCAAAAACATTAATACCGATAGAGGGTTGCTCGAAAACAAGTAACCGACGCTATGGCGACTCGGAACTTGTACTCCGTTTCTGACATGAGCTTGTTGGAAATTCGACAACTGGACGATCGGGCTGAGCTTATAAGGTGGAACTCCAGGAACGTTGTGGGTGTGTCCAGGGGTGAATGCCGTTATGACTTACTATTTTAGTCCCCGCGTTGGCCGCGATTTCGGGGATTTCCTATACGGGAATATCTAAGGCAGTGCGCAAGCCTCACAATCATGGGCATTGTTCAAACAGAAATTTGTAGTTTCGGTTACACCGGATCCTACGGGCTACCTTATATACCCGAAACTACTAATGAGCTTCAAGCGGGTAGGGTCGGAACAAGCCCGCGAAGTTCCGGCCCGGCGCGCCGCGCGGTGATGGATGACTGTCATTGGTCCGGCACTGCGCGGCATCGTCGGAACGGGACTTGTTCCGAACCTATCAAACGGGGCATTTCGGCAAGTCCGACCTTCAGGTTCGCTGAACGCGTAACAGCCCTCTTTTGCTCTGGTACCAGAGGTCTCCGAAATGCCCGCTCCTGGTCGAAAAATCCCAAAAGAAAACGGTGTAAAATCCGTTGAACTGGCATCTAAAGTTTCTAGGGCAAACTTCGAGTCTTCGACAGACTACGCGATTCGTCGCGAACGGGGAACCAATTCAACCCGTCGGCTGTAAGACCTGTTGCCTTCCTCGTCTCAAAAAAATTGAGCATCCCGCAGCGTTCGGCATTACATAAAAGGCTGGTAGGTAGGTAGGTAGGTAGAATTGGAGTTGTGTAATAGGGAGTACAAATAAAGGTTTGGTGAATATTAGCGTTGCAACCCAAGTCGGCAGCCATCCGAGTCAAATGTGTTCAAGGAGACGGAGTGACGCGTGACTTCTGTCACTCCTCTCCCACCCTTGCTCCCACCGCAGGCTTGGGGATATCCACGTCGGACGCCACGTCCGTAAGTGGCTACCTCTTTTCATCGACGTTCACGAGATTGTAGAGGACAGAAATCCTGGACCTGAAGCTCAATCGTACCGACCCTAGGAAGGGATGTCGACCATTCAGAGCATCCCCTCTCCGGGCGATGATCAGATGCATCCGCTGATATCTGGGCTTTCGGCGCTTGAGATACTGCGCGCCCCTCTGACGGAGTCAGAAGCCAGCCGCAGCCAGTGCTGCGACATCGAGGGCACGTCGATCTCCGCAATTTATCAAATACCCGCGGAGCTTGTCTGCGAGATATTTACTTTGACTCTGCCGCACATACGGCACGTTGCGGGGCGTCCTCTAGAGCAGCCTCCGTGGCGGCTAGGCCATATATGCCAGCAGTGGAGAGCTATGGTTCTGGCGAATCCTTTATTCTGGTCGACCATTACGCTCTATGCACCCCGGACGGGATGGAGGGGCCAGTCGTGTCCTCCGCTTATGGTTGAGACACAGCTTCTTCGATCAGGTGCAGCTCCGCTCCACATAATTCTCGAATCTCGCGAAAGCGACATTTTTGATTCTTGTTCCTCCGACTCAATCGACCTCCTTATTGGCCAGTCCCTTCGCTGGGAGACCGCACATCTTCGCCTACATCATGGACTTGCCCCCCGCCTCGCCAATCACTTGCGGAAGGTGAAGGGAAAGTTTCCAATGTTGCGCACTCTGGAATTGATCTCCTCCCCGAACTTTGGCGAAATCATTGGAGACATATTTTCCATTGCACCGAGTTTGTCGGCCGTCTTCCTCGACGACTACAACAACGCTTCTCCCTTCAGCTTTCCTCCGAAGACACATTTTCCATTGTCCGAAATTACACGATTTCGAGGCTCTTATCAGAACTCGGAAGACTGCGTGGATATTTTTCAGGCGGCCCCAAATCTGATTGAATGTGGGATGTCTTCCATCTCGACGCAGTTGTCTGATGGGATACATATCCTGCTTGCACAGTTATTTCGCCTCAGTGTCGCCGGGGACATTTTGGCCTTTATCACTGCCCCTTCGCTGCAAGAGCTATGGGTATCCGGGAACGCGACTCGCTCCTTGCTCGCTTTCATCCGACGCTCTGGGCCCTCGTGTCACTTGAGGAAGCTAGTCGTGGACCAATGTTCCGACCCTGCGGCTCTCATCCCGATCCTCCGGGCTATCCCGACCTTGCGGACGTTCTTCGTTGTGTTCGCATCACGTACCACGTCCGCCGATCAAAGAGCCCTTTTCAACGCACTCAAGATAGTCCGCAGCTCCGCTAATATCTGCCCCAATCTGACCCATGTCGCCGCGGGCGGCCCTCTAGAATTTCCGGTTCATGACTTCGTCGATATGGTCGCGTCCCGTTGGTATACCGTTGACCCTCCCCGAATTGTCTCGTTCATGCGCGTCTTCTACCGTGTTCCTATGGCGGGACGTATGCCAACGAAAGCCGTGGCGCAGATCGACAAGATGAGAAGCGAAGGTTTGGACGCAGCCCTCGACACCAGCCTTCACCCCTCACGAGAGAATTATCTCGGTATCGACCGCCCGTAATTCGATTTTAATATCGCCTGGATCTTGTGCATGGAATTTATGGATCGTTGGTGTACCTATTAGGCACCCCCTTCTCCGCAAGTACATAATCCGAACACAGTCCTCAACAGATCTTTGCTTTCGATAATTTTCACCCAAGTTTCTCCACATTTGCAAGTTTATTTATCTTCACCCCGAATAAAACGGTGTAAAATCCTTTGAACTGGCATCTAAAGCTTCTAAAGGAATGGGCAAACTTCGCGAACGGGGAACCAATTTAATCCTTCGGCTTTATGACCTGGCTGGGGCCTTCCTCGCCTCAATACACTGAATGAAGGCGCTATCGCCGCCCGGCTGGCGGTGCACGGCAACGAATTCCCACCCAGTGCGCGCCAAGAGATCACTGAACTGCATACGTGTGCGCTCCTGTGCATTGAACATCAAGAACATCTGTCCCGCAATATTATCAATCTCCGGCTGCGTTTTCCGCAATGCAACACAACATAACTCACCGCAAAGTCGATATTATATCCCATGTCGTTCGTTCCACCATAGTTCGCCAACAGCGGTGCGGGTGCTTCCTGGAGTCCCTCCTCGGACGCATTGGGGTCGTGGATCGCGAGCGGCAAGAGGGTCTCGAGGAGGAGAAGGGTGCTCGCGGGTGCGGCGGCGGCGGAGAGCTGCGTGAGGATTTTGACGCAGTATTCGTCTGACCAGTCATGCAGGATATGCTTCGTGAAATAAACGGCGGCTCCGGTTTGTGGTTGAGGCGTGAAGAAATCGTGCACTGCACATGTATCAGTGGTGGAGATCTCACATGATTCGCGCACCTTGAAGAGTCACTTGCCCAGACGGAATCGCAGTCGGCATCTTTTCGCTCCAAACCTACACAGAAGAAGAAAAAGCATGCATTGGTTTCAAGAACGTCGGAAACAATTTTTCAACTCACCTTCTTTCCTTGCTCAATGACGCCCTCCAAGTCTTGAACCACGTACTTCAGTTCTGGGAATTTGGCCGCAAGCGTGAGACACGACGTCCCGACACCGCCCCCCACATCAACCACGACGGAACCAGGCGCCAGACGGCTCCAGTCGTACGCTATGCAGGTAAAACATCTGTCAGATGAGTATTCCAACGTAAATCATGATGCGCGAACGAACCATTGAGGATAGCCTCGCGGGGCTGCAGTGCCTGAACACCTTCCATGGCGATGTTAAAACGATGCCCTTGGAATCGCCCTTCCGGTCGCGCAAAGTACGTCCACAGGCCTTCAGGGCGCCCCATCGCGCGAGAAAACGGACAGGCCGCGGGGTCGCCCGAGGTTCGCGTGGCAGGGTCCGCGAGCGTCTCCCAAGCATATGCAGAGGCCTTGAAGCTTTCATCGAGACTTATAGGGAGGAGTCCGTCAGCGCAATGCGTGAGTGGGATGGCGCGAAGTGCGGCTCACTGGTGGGATGCTAATGCTGCTAGGCCCATTGTGCCGTCGTGCTTGTGTTCGGGACTAAGATAATATATATTCTTCTTAGCGGGTCAGCAACTGGAACGAGGCGCGAATAAATTACTCTGCGAGGATCTCAGCGCTTGACTTGTGTGTGTCGAGCATGCTTGAGATGCGTGTGTGTGCAAAGACGTTGGGCAAAATTTCGCGGAAAATGTGGTGTGTTGCGAGGTAGCGCATGAACCGTGCTTACAAAATAAGAACTCAACAGTAAGCACTTACATAGCTCAGTAAATCAAACGACGAACCTAGCCGTTCAGGATCCTGGCCATTTTTTGCTCCGATATCTCGAACATGGATTCCCTACGCAATTCCACGAAACTTAGAGCCCGATTTCAAGTAATATAGATGTCGCGCACCTGCGGCCCCGCCTCGCGTAGGATCTCCGCAACATTCGATTCCAGACAGATTCGTAGTGCGGCGGATTTAAAATGCTACGAGCGAGCGGGTTGGAACAAATTAGTACCAAAACCAAGACAAAAGACGATCTCTGGCGCACTCCGCCGACGATACGGTACAAAGAGACCTGAGGGGGTGTCACGATAGCTTCCAGCTGGAGGGCTGCGGCAGCAATAATGCGCGCGGCTTCTGCGGCCTCTGGATTTGCGCGAAAGGCTTCGGAGGGCGGCGCGAAAGGCGTGTGGAGGTCCGGGATGGTCGTGCCAGAGGACTGGCAGGCTGCCTCGAGGGTTTCAACAGACTGGGTGATGAGCGCTAGCAGCTGGCGAATCGGCGTAGTCATTGTACGAAGACAAGTAGAGTAGAGGTCGGACACAGGTGTGGGGTCGACCCTGTTATATGTCGAACGCTGTGGTAATGATATGTCGGATGTCTCACCCACGTCGTTGTCCGACCCACATACAATCTTGAACCCTATCAGCTCGCAATGTAACGTTTGCAGCTATTTTTTTCTGTATTCCTGAGAAATGCTTTCCACTTGTGGTCCTAGCGGTATGACGCAACTCTGACGTTTCTGATAAGGATGTTCAAAAAAAAAAAGATGCAATATGCTCTCGAGAGATTCCACAAAAAGCCCTTCTTTTGTGGGTCTTGGAGTCCCAGATAACTACATTGAACTCACAGTGATCGCGCGCCATCAGGTGCGATCAAGCGCATCAACGCATCAAAGCCGGCATCAACGACGATTGATTATGGCCCGAAAGTGCCGATCCGAAAGTAACTTCGTCCCTTTCCCTCACACAATTAACCGTTCTCTTAAGATTATGGTCCCTATTCATTGGGGTATGTTTGGTCTTACCCCATTTCGCACTCTCCGCTCTTCTAAGGCTTCTCTCCTCCTCGATTTCCCATCAAATTTCATTCAGGCACACAGCCCCTTCATATTCCGTGGCTTCCGAACCAGCTATTGGTACGCGCGTTCAACGGCACTGAAAAGCTGTAGAACATCGCCAGAATTGGGTTGACTGCGCCGCAGTCTGACATGCTGTTGAACTGTTTACTGCAGATACATAAAGCCAATGGTGCCTCTTACCTATATTCCCTACATCCGCCCTTACATAATATCGCTGCACAGGTTCCGAACGACCCGCGTTGCGGTTTATCTCGCGAGACAAGCACTCCAAGATTGCTCAATATCCCAGTGGTCTGACAGCCGAAGTTCCCCGGAGCGAAGCGAAGGCGCATCTTGTTCCCATGATAGGTAAGGTTTCAGAGCGCCCTATTTTTACTGTAACAAATCACTGAAAATCACATTCTTGTCATCTGCGTCAGCTCAAGCACTGATCCATCCGCCAAAGTTCTGCGGCTTGCACGCTCCCTGCATTCTGTTTACTCTTTATTCATTCCGCTTTCAGCGAATCCGTAATTCGAATCTAACCTTCTTCCTCAGAGACAGTTGAGAGACAGTCTACAATTTCGAATTTCTGCCGTGTTTGGTTCAAATTACTTGACTTTCATGTCATTCTCCTTGGGTTGTAATTCCGTTTTCTTGTTGAACAGCCTCATTGATTGTGGTATCCAAGGTCCATGCTCACTGGACTATACATTGCACGGCATTGCACTCTGTCCATGTTCAAACATCCCCGAGATCGCCGAGCTTCAACCTCTCCTTTCTTCCTTGTCCGAGTCGGCCAATGTAAGATTGGCAGCTCTCATAAGTAGCGGGCTCTGCCGTCATCGCCGTCGGCCCAATGGGCCCTATAAAAATATTCTTGGGCCGGAGGTCCGGGACAGCACGAAAGCATTCCGTTCTTTGCCGAATGTTAGCGGTGCAGATCCGTGGATAGTCAGCAAGATTACATCAGTTTCCCTTTAGCAATCGAGTCATCGGCGCTTGATCGGCACGTCTTCAAACCTACTTAAACTCCGTCAAAACCCTGTTCATCAGCACTTGAATCCTCAACTTAAACTCACCTGTCGTATCCAACATGGGTCTCAAACTTTATGCAGTGCCCTACCCCGGCCGTGGAAGTGGCCTCGTCTACCTTCTGCTCGCGGAGAAGCAAATTCCCTTCGAACTCGTCGCTGTCGATCTGAAGGCTAATGAACAGAAAAAGCCGGAATTTCTTGCTATGCATCCGTTCGGTCAAGTGCCTGTCATCGTTAGTGGTCCCTTCCGAGTCTCTGATCTGTATGCTCTGATCAAGGTATGCACTGATTGCAGGACGACGATGGATTCATCCTCTACGAAAGCCGCGCCATCTGTCGATACCTCGCCGACAAATATGCGGATCAGGGCCCGAATCTTTTCCCCAAAGGTCTGAAGGAGCGCGCAATGGTTGAGCAAGGCGCAGCGGTCGAGTTGACCAACTTTGAACCTGCGATCCTCAAGTTGTTCGCCGAAGGTGGGAAACGGTGAGTGTCCCCTGAACCTGCTAAGCATGCATCGTTAACACCCAATCGCAGGCGTCGAGGCCTCCCCTTTGACCAGGCCATCATAGATGATGCCCTCGCCGGGCTTTCCGCGGTACTCGATGTCTACGAGGTCATCCTAGGGAAACAGAAGTTCCTGGGAGGCGATGTGAGTAGTTCGCCTTGCGCACGCACATACATACATGCTGCTTGCACTGGAACTGGGGGCTGATTCGCTGGCGTTCGGACAGGAATATTCGCTCGCAGATCTGTTCCACTTCGGCAGTGCGCCCAGGCTTGCGGAAAATGGGGTAGATATAATGACGAGCAAGAGCCGCCCCAATGTCACTCGGTTGGTGCTTCTTTATGTTACCAGAGGATGGGGTTTATTGACACGTCCTCAGTTGGTGGGACGAGCTCACTGCGCGTCCGGCGTGGGCTAAGCTGACGGCAGATTTCGCCAGGATCAGGTGGAATTAGATCAAGCAAGTGAAGTATAAAGAGGCCAACCTCGCGGGGGAACGGTCAAATGTAACAGTATTGCGAATTTCTTGGACCAAAATAGATTGAACAGCACGTGAAAACAAGCGTGGAAATGATGCGACCGTGAGCACGTGAATGTTGAATTCTGCTCCCGACTCCTACGTCATTATTTCCGCTGCGGTTTCGCATAAGTAGCTGACTCCACCGTGGGCCCATCACTTCTTCTTGTCCTTCTCTTCAACCCCGCCTTTTCTCCGCCCAACTTTGTGTTTCAAACGCGCGGTCAAGTATGTCTGCCCCTAGCGCAACCCCACGTCCTCCTAAAGCCCCGGCATTCACCTCTAAGCCGTCGACACCTGGGCCTCAGCCGCCGGGTGGTTACCCGCGTAACAGCGTCGTCTTTGCGACAAACCAGTGGGATAATTCTGCGGCGAAGGGAAAACGCGGTCTACTCGCGGGGACGAAGGCCGCGGTCGCCTCATATTTCCGTGCGTGTTTGCTCCTTTTGTTGTCCCTACCGCATCGGTTGCATGGTATCATGCGAGGAATTCGTCCTTTTTCTCCTGCATTAGACATTTTTTCTACTTTCCTCATTCCACGCGCTTCCGCTAACCTCTTTGCTTAGCCTCCACCCAGTCAACTTCCGCGACTGATCCCGATGCACCTGTGAGACGCAACTCTGTGGGACACACCCCAGGCATCGCATTGCGACCTGGTAGCAACAGCCGTATAAGCGACCTCAGCACGCACGCTCGGGCGGACTCCGACTCGTCGCGTGGGACCCTCACACCAACGGCGGGAGACTTCCCGACGCCCGGTGGGCGGACGTTCGCCTCGCACTTGAACCCGAACTCGAACTTGAACTCTACCGACGTTCAATCTGACGCATCCGAGGATTATTTTGGTGCCGCTACCGCTGCTCCATCTCCAGTTCAGGGCGACAAAGTTCCGGATCCCGCCTCAATACCGGGAACGGAAGCTCACGACGACGGACCGAATCCCCCTCCTCCCTCAGCTAGCATCGAGTCTACTACGCTGGCTACTCCCATCTCCCCTGTCTCCTCCTCTTCAACCTCTCCTGGCGCATACTCAAACTTCGGCTCAGCTTTAAGCACCAACACCCCCAGCACCGCGCCGTCCTCCACCGTCTCCTCTCCGCGATCCCTCAAGTCACGCCCCGGCGTGACGTACTCTCCATCCACCGCCGACGCGCGCCCCGTCGTGTCCAAGGCCGGGAGCGCGCTGATGAATGTGCATCGCCGGGTGGGCTCTCTTTCCCTCTCGCGGGCGACGGGGAGTGGGAATGATACTGGGAATGGGAAGAGGTTGGGCTTTGCATCGCTGCGGAGGAAGGGAGATGGCCCTGCACATGCGCGCAGGGCGAGTTTAGACGAGCCATCGCAGGCGGAGGGGCGGGCATCTACGACCACTTCTACGTCACCGTCGCCGCCGTCCCCCTCCTCTACTTCGGCTTCAGCTAGGGCAAATGTTGGAGCGGTGCCGAGTGCGAGCAAGCCCTCCCGCCGCGCGTCGATTATGCGCACGCTGCGCGGGGAGGCGACCGTCCTCGCGGGGCGTGTACGGGGCGATAAGGAGCGCGTGGACCGCGGGAGGCGGATTCGCGCGGGTGAGATTTAGGCTTGGCTCGCGTGGTTCAACAACGCCAGACTTTCTTCTTGACAACAAAACCAAGCGCGGACTTTCTTGCCGGTTCGAACCCTTCCTTTCCAGATAGATAGATAATACGCACGCACCTGAACTCGAACTAACTGACTACTACGTATAACTAACCAACACCGATCGGACTTACTGGACTTGGACTTCTACTAGTACACCTACGACGCTCTTTTGTATCTTCTCGTTACCTTTACCTTGTACGATAGATGTACAGACTGAACTAATGCAATTAATTCAATTCGGATTTTCTGGAAGATAATTTATCAGAGGGGCGACGAAAGAGAAAATGGCGACGTGATGCGCAGAATAATCCGATTCTTCAACCTCGAACCTAGTCTGTGATCCAGAAAGTCAATTCTGACAGAAGTAACAAAAATTATAACCACTGCTGAGAAGGAGACGGGTAAGAGTCTGTATTCATACGGAGCGACTTGCTAGTAATGTTACTATCAATGCAGAAAATTCCAAAGTTACAGCGTCAGGAGTCCTAATTCAATCGCTTTGATTTCCAGCGCCTGGGGAGCGGAATGAGCCCGAAGTCAGGCTGAAGTCAAGAGGACTATTCACCAACTGCTTGGAGTAAAACCTGCTCGTAGCGAAGTTACCAGCCGCATACCAAAGCTAATGAGAGCCGTTTCAGTAAGCGACAGTGCCATGAGTGGATTTGACTTGCGCCAGGATACCCGGATGGACGATAGCATCCGTTCAGCTCACCCTCTTCGTCGAATCCCCAGACAATGCTGGTCTGGTCTATGACCGTGTCGCCGAATAACCCACGCATGGTATCACGGACATTTTGGTATGACGTCCTGGTTAAATAAAACATATATTATATTCATCCGAATGGCATGCGAAAAACCTACGCGAAGATTACTGCGTCAACATCCAGGGACGACCCATCGGTAAACACAGCAGAGTTTTCTGTAAACCGGGCAATCTCAACGCCATGCTTGATCTTGACTTCGCCCGTGCGAATAAGATTTGCGACCCCAACGTCGAGCCCTAGGGCAACGGTGAACCTGAATTGTGCGGAGAATGAATTACGCACAGTAGCCTGAGTGGAGGTTTGGTGAATATTAATTAGGAAGAATGAAAGAACTCACCTCCGAACTTCTCAAAAACCATTGGATACTGACCGCTTCCGTCTTTCCCCATATTCAGGCTTAATCCCGCCTCTCGCAATCCCTTGTGCGTCTCTGCCTCCTCGGCCCACATCTGCTCCGTCCTGGCCTTTGCCATCTCCCGATAAAGCAGAAACGGCATAGCCTGCGACTTGAAATCCGCCACGTCCGTAGGGACATCTGGAGGCCAGAGTCTCTCCAGCTTTCGAGCGGCGTTTTCAACGGATACGACGCAGGTAGTGGAACGCTGGAGCATAGTAACCTCTACGGCTCCATGGAAAGCAAGGTCCTGACAGATGTCGGCGGAGCTGTTGCCTGCGCCGACGACGAGGACACGCTTGCCAACGTAATTCTTCCCGCCGGCGTACGCTGAAGCGTGGACAGTCGTTCCGTGGAAAAGGTCGGTATCCGGGATGGATGGGATGCGAGGAGCGCCCAGGGTACCTGCGGCGAGAACAATGTGCGCTGGATGGAGGGTGACATGCTCACCGGCGTGGTCGACAACTACGGTCCATCGTTTAACCGCAGGATCATAAGTCGGCGTAGGGAGTGGGCGGGAGTTTGTCCATATAACTAAATCTTGCGAGATCGCGTACAGTTCGAGCCAATGAGCAAGTTTGTCGCGAGGTGTGTAGGTAGGCCAGTTTTCAGGGTACGGCTGGAACAACACTGGACGGAGATGGTCAGATATATCTGAGGTCAAGTGCAAAGAATCTGTAATCACTTCCGTTATGTGACTTGATTGAGTGCAGAGTCATGGTTGGGTACCGCTGTCTCCAATTATCTCCAATTCGCGCGTTCCTCTCGATGACGAGTGTTGGGATATTCATCTGTCGAAATCGGGCCCCGACATTCAGCCCAGTCTGCCCGCCGCCGACTTGATCAAAATTTAGTTTCGATCCATGAACTGAAACAGTGAACGAAAACGCACTGATCAGTACATGCGGGTCGCGCTCAATGGCTTGATGGCGCTCGCGATGGACATCGTGCCACGCAAGCGTATGCCCCCCGTACACCCCCGTCTCAGCTCCGGACTCCTCGTGGCCCTTGATGTCCGTGAGCAGGACAAACACCGTCAACGCTTTCCATTCGCCAGCCTCGTTCTCCACCAGTGTGAAGTATCCCTGTCCATAGCCGACCGCAGTATCGAAAGTGAATCCAGAACACACCCCTGATTAAGGCTGGATAAAAATATGAGTATATTAGAATATAATCCATTATAATCCTAAAATTATGATTAAATATCGGCCAGGCATAATTTTAGGCTCTGAGATTATCAGCCATTACATTATGTTACAGTATGATTATATTACGATATGGCCGCCGTATTTAATCATAATATCAAGGCCCATCTGGGGCGATTTTATCGAGAATTCTGCACCATATAATGGTTTATGTTCCTTCCAGTGCAACAGAGTAAGTTGCTACACTGAAACAATGCTAACAGACTTATGACAAGCCAATTTCAGCCCATGTTTGATATTGTTTAGCCCCCAAATTTGGGGTGAACTTGACATATGAACATTCAAAATCATGGGAATATGTTGAATCTTGAATGAAAATTGGTTTTGAATGTGTCTAGCACCCATCTCGACTCGACCAACATTCAGATTTGAAAGCATTGTGGGCTCATGCAAACCAAAATGTGTGATGGTGCCAAGCTGAGGTGACAGCAAGGTTGAAAGAGCATACTTATGTTATCAAACCAGAAACAATGGCTCTAGAGAGGTTTTCAAATAACTTAGAGGTGGGAAGCCAGAGAAAAATTCAGATAGCAGAAAATTTAGATTAAATACAATTAAATACGATTAAATTAAGATTATAATACATTACGATACCCTTATGATTAAGTATGGGCTCAAACCTTAAGATTATATTATGATTACAGTACATTATGGCCAGAGGGTGTATTTAATCATAATGTTCCAGCCTTACCCCTGATGCGGCATGTGTTATAGGCCGGTGTTCGGGGCTCAGATTCGGTCTAGTGTCAAGCCTGAGCTGTGTAACTGTCGCGGGCTTCAGCGTGTCCGTTAGATAAGTTGCGATTCGCGCGCGGCCTGCCAATGTGCGGTTGTTCCACGTGAAGACGAGTACATCGCGCAGATAGCCGTCAGGAGCAAAGCAAGATATCACGCCACATATGTCGCCGGCGTCGAGGAATTCTCCAAAGGACTTCAGCCAAGAGTCAGCGATTTGGGAGGAGTCAAGAGTCATTGCGATGGGAATTGTGATGAAGAACCTATCCCACTCCCTTAAAACGGGTGTCCGGATCTCCGCTTGTGAACTTCTGAATTCTGGGGCATCCGCAGCGCGCACTATTAGTACGAGATCCGTGTGTGCGGCATTCGTTGCTATCCCACGACTGGCGGCCGAGTAGTAGGCGACTTTGAGGCGACTAGGACTGCAGTTGGCAGACACTTGATCAGAACGAGGTTACAAGTGGGAAGTCAGTAAAAGAGACCACGTACATTGATAAGATACCATTACGGAATGCAAGTCAGAGAACGCTGTGAATTGAATTGAAGTTGCAAGACTTGTGTGGAGGTATAGGTGAGGATTCAAATCGTGGTGCAAGTACAAATGGCGGAAAGACAATTGGCGCATCATGATGTGTATGATAGCCGCGGCCGTAACTAGAGACACCGAGCTACGGCCTATGTTTTAGGCACCTGCGGTTGCCCATTTTTCCCAGGTCGACTCACCGCAACGGGGTGAAAATAAATAACCTGGCAACGAAAGTGTGGAGAAGCTTGTGGCGCGTAAGCCTTATCGAAAGATAGATCTGTTGAGGACTGTTCAGCCGAAGGGATGCCTAACCGGTACACCAAAGATTCATGAATAACATTTGTAGCGCGCTTCGCGGCAGAGCCCACTAACTGCCTAAAAGGGCTTTCGATGCTGAATTGTATTCATACCGACCCATGAGTTAGATGAAGAGTGGAATGTACTTCTAGTCCCGCCACATTTTTTCTAGGGGACACCCTCTAGCCCGGGTGGAAACAGCTAGCACGCACATGTAAGTAGTACATTTCAGTGTATGAAATTTCTCCCAGTCTCCTGCGCTCGAGTCGTTCGCAACCATGCAATACGCACGCGCACCCGAGGCGCCATCCGCAAAATTTCAATGCAGCGCTGCTCGTCCGAGCATTGCACGCAAGTCAGCGAGAGAAGTAATCAGCCGCAATGAAAATTACCTTGGGGGCCATGCACGAGCAAACTCCACACCTCAGGTGGCGCGCACTCACCAATAAGCCCTCATTGAGAAGAGAAGTTAAGTTAGAACTCGGAGATCAAGCAAGCACAGGGCACGCACTCAAAGTTGAGGCCCCCATCACCGGAATGGAATGCATCGCACACGAGATAAATTTGCAAAACTCTCGTGTTTAGTTCTAGGCAAATGCCTGCTAAGCAAATTGATACGTATACGCACCCAGCCCGTGGCTACCAAATCACTCCTGTGTCCTCGCCAATCTCCCGCGCACTCCTAGACAAAGCTGCGCAGATTGGAAGCCGCACAGGGGAATCTGAAAATACCAAGTCAGTACGGATGTGGAGGAGCGCAGAATCAGCTTACCTCTAAAGATGATGGCATGTGCACTGACTACACACCGACGGAAAGGTTAGATACACTATGTACGAAAATTCCGGAACAAAGCAGTGTGCCGCCCACCTTGCAGAAAAGCGGAATTCAGAGAAGTTGGCAAGGAGATATACAAGATGGAGTAACCGCACCTCTGTCAGTCCCGGGGATTCAAGGGCGGAACTTACCTCAGTGATGATCCAAGCTCGAAGACACGCAACGGCGAGTCCGAGGTGCAACCCTCACTCCCCGTACACTGCCCCTCGGTCCTTCTGAGTATTGAAGAATGAGGTGACTTTGCATTTTTAAGCAACCCGAAGCTCGCTCGGTCAACGCTGCCGCGTCGACCAGCTCTCGTCAGGTTGCATCCACGGAACTCAGCCAGTCCATGCACAGAACAAAGACCAGATTGCATTCCTGTACCCGCAAAGATATAACACCAGTATTCGATGGAGCGCCAAGATACCAGATAATTGAGAGCGTAGTGTGCGAAGACCTGAGATAAGAACCAAAACAGGAGATATGGATAACGAGGCCTATTCAAGAGAGATGTCTGAGGGTTACGGTCGAATACAGCGCAAGAGGTGGAGGAGGACGAAAGAGTCGGACAACAAAAAGATTGACATCCACGTGCCAGTCGATGCCCATCATCGGAAGAATAGCGTCAGAACACGAACCAAAAATGACTCATACCATCAGAGCACGAAGTAAGAATGACTCACAAGGTGCTCTAACCAGGCCGCTAACAAGTTATCCACCAGGCAAGAAAATCAGAATTTATTCCCTGATGGCAAAAGATGAAAGGTGCAAATATTGGGCTTCAAATAGTATTTGATAGTATCTTCCAATGACACGTTTGTGAATGATGACGAAGTGTAAATGACGGATGACTAAAAGCTCATGACTGAAAATACAAACGCACGCCAAAAGTTAGCCGATTGCTCCTCAGGACCCACTACCTAAAGTTAGTGGGCATCTCTCAACGACCTTCAGCCCGGATGTTGAACAATCTGTCTTATCCTCTAGTTTCCGCCGTTAAATCTGCTATTTCTGTAACCTCTGTTGTCTTGTCGCTCCCTTGCGAAGGATCCGCTTGTGTTATCAGCTTGCTATTAAAGACTCCCTCCCTTTGATCTTGTCCTCGGTCGTTACTGCTACTCACTGCCTGTTATCTACCGAATGTCCGGCTTTCTCTTATCTTCGGCCCGGGGCGCCTTTGAGTTTGCACCCACAACTCGCGAGGAAGGATGTTGCCGTCGGGGATGGGTACGACGCGCAAATGTCCGGAGCGGTAGATACAGGTGAGTTCCACCTATATTAGATCCTGATGGCAGCATCAACTTACAGTGCATCACAGCTGAGTCCGCACACAGAGTCGGCGACACATACTCTCAGAACATGCTTCCCAACCACAAGGGACCCTACTTTTCGCACGAAAAGTCTCGACTTGTCTAGCGCCAAATCAAGGATGAGAATACTTATTGCACCCCACGAACTCTATGAAAACCTCACTGATGGCATTGTCAACACACACATTAAATAAGAACAGAACACGCGCTTCGTGGGCTCCAAGGTAAGTTGTCGCATCTCCACGCGCTGTGTCGGCCGACTTTTGATAACAGTTGTATCACGACATCGAGAAGCTTACGATCCTAGACAAGGGCGACGGTGCTATGTGGATCCCTCTTGCGTCTGCATTCCCCTCTGCCACGACATGGACGCCGTCCAAGCGCGCGCGCGATCTCGCTGTTGATATCGCCTTTGGCAATGTTTCCCCGTCCAATGGAGTCGCACTGCGTAGAATTCATTTTACATGCTCGCTTCGTATATTCATTCAGCCACTCATTCATTTTGCAAGTACTGTAGTCTGTTCTTATAAGTACGCATGCTAATTCGATGGCTTTTTGATGTGAGCTGGAATGTTGAGAACAGAACTGGTAGCGGGCCCTGCCGCTCGTCGGCATTACCCGCTTTATATCAAAAGATTCCAACAAGTTCCATAGGCGCTCGGTAGAATCAACGTTCCCCGAGTCAAGAGTCATTTTTTTAATTGAGGATCGTACACGTTAACTTTCCTGAGACACAAATGGAGAGATCAATGTCCTAAACAGGATTTGGGACTCACAGATTCCCGAGTCATGATTCAAAATAGATGAAGGCACGACCGCTTGAATCCCATTACCGGAAGGCGATCAATCCACGAGCACACGTTCCATTCTCGAAAGGATTAACATTGGGACCCACATTGCATCGATTCCATCGCAGACCGATGAAAACCTGGAAACCCGGCAATGCCAAATCAGGGTTAAGATCGGTGGAGAAGTGAAATATGTACTCAAGTACCTTGTGGCATGTGCTGTACGTCCTCTAAAAACCCGGAGCTCGAGGCGAGAGTCGCAATGATCGCGAGCGTTATTCTCTTGAGCGGAATAGACGTGGGATTGGGCGTAGCACTGAAAAGCTTCAAAGATCCGGATGCACCAGTGTTTGGTGTGTGAAAGTACTGTACTATTTCGACCAAGTATTCACGCCTTGTGACCCGTGACCCAAGTATTCAAATGCCATCAATTCAAAGCCGGCTGGGACCTGTGACCGCTGTTTCAAGTATTCAACTGTTCAAATGTTCAACTCAGAGAGGTTCAGACTGATGTGTACTCTGTGTACGGCCACTCTCCTGCGGTCGGTTCGTACTATCCAGGAACAGTCCCCGACACTTTTGCACTCAGATAAGTAGTGGACACATCGACAATTCTTCGACTGCATCACCTTGACATGCCGTCGATTCCTGTCATCCGGCGGCATTTTATGGACGCGAAGCAAGCATGGCTGGACGGCTGTGAGTACGCGGAACCTCCTGAGCTTAAAAAAAAATTGATTTTTGCCCGTATAAAAACTTGACATTTCAAAGTATTCAAGCTCCCCTGGGACCTGTGACATTTCTCAAAAGTATTCAATTCACGGGTCCCTGTGACCCGTGACTGAATACTTGGTCGAAATAGTACAGTACCTTGGCGGTTGCTTGATGGTCTTGACTGACCGCCGTCAGAAAGGGTAGACTTTGAAGCATCCAGCGCCCGGTCATATTACGCCGTCGAGGGTCAAGGGCAACGAAATCTATCAGGAAAAGATACAAGCTGGATGCGACTCGTCGGATGTGGATTCTGGAATGAAGAGAGCTGGCTGTGCAATTGATCGCATCACTATATCACTGTATCAGTGATCCGTCGTTTCCTTTCTCCGCTCACTGCTAGCAAAACGACTATTCAGCGCTTGTTGGAGTATCACGACTCTCGTGCCTCGTTACGCGTGCTTTTCGTGTGCTAAATGCTAGCTCATGTCACTGTCTACCTCTGTAGATCTGCGCATGCCGGATCTGCCTGGATCTGCCACTGGTCGGAGCAACGGATGCTCCGTCATCTTCTTCCTTGGCTAGCCACCCTGGCCCGCAGGAATCCCGCGCAGATGACCCGATTCGAACGACTCTTAGGCGCCTCTTTTCGAATGACTGATGAGCGGGAGAAGTGGCCGCCTGTCATCACAGGAATGCACAGCGTTGCTTTCTCTCGCTGACACCCATCTCCATCTCTCTACCCCCATACCCTCGCTCTGGGGTCTATGTCCACCAATGGCGACAATGCTGAGCTCCTGCAGCTTATCGCGGATTCGAAGTTGACGGGATACTTCGCTGGTGAGCCACTCCTATGCCTATTTTTTCGTCAAATATTCACTCATCTGCCCAGTGGGAGCGCTCTGTGTCTTACTGTGCGTCTAATCGACTCACTCGAGGCAGGGCCGACTGATCGTCGACTCTTGCAGGTACGACCATATTATGTGCTTCCCCAAAGAGGTGCCTATCCATTCATCCATTCACTCACTGTACGAGCTGCTCACCGAGTGCGATATTAGGTGCAGCTCATGTGGAGCAGTCGATGGGGTCTTGCCAAGGGTGTATACGTGCGCGCCACGATCCCTGCTGTCTTCTTCGGTGCACAACTAACTGACTTTTCCGTTCATTCGTAGCTGTGGAACCGCTATTTCAGCCTGATCGCCATCAGGTATGTACGAATCGATCTCGTTCTCTATATATACAAAGTTGATCTTCGATTGGACTGCGCCAGCCTCAATACTAGCGGTATGTATAAACAATGCGCCCGACATTGCTTGTAGCTTTCATCATGGTTCCAGTTATCTTACGCGAAATTCCGACTGAGACGGTGCGTGCTTGTTCCATTATAATATAATCTCGCCGTGAACACATAATTTGCAGGCGTATGTTATTCGTCCCTTGCCGTCACTACCCAGCTAACGACTAGGCAGATGCATCGGGTGGTTAAAAGTGAGAAAGTACAGGGTTTGTCCATCATCATCGTTGACCATGCCACAGGTCCAAGGCATAACGTCCACAATTGTCATCGGGACCGTCGATTTCGTCCTCATGGTGCGTAGATCTCGTTCTCCAACCAAGGTGTCACTAGCTAATAAAAAACGAACGATACAGCTCAGGTAAATAACCGATACTTACTATCGCCCTCGACGACAAACGCCTGAGAATATCGCTACGCAGGGTGTGGATAATGTACGGCCGGCCACGACTCTTCGCATGGCTCTTCCTCGCTTTGGGCTTGGGTGGGTACCTCATCAGATCTTACTTGCGGCCCTCACAGTTGTCTTACATACATGATTCGACAGCGGAAGTCGCAACTATGTGCGTGCTTCAACTCTCCAGACTTCTTGTTTGACACTGACATCAGGGTCGCCGTGGATTTCGTCGCCTACGCCCAAATGAAGCGTGCGTTTGTTCGCTTTGCTTTAATCCTGCATACATACTCACATACTCACATCCTTCCGCTCGACTCCACAGAATATGTCCACCTGGGGTATGTCCTATCGCTCCCGATTCCCATGATACCCATTTTTACTGTCTTCCAGCCCGATTCTGAGCGGATGCTACGCATATAGTAAGCGCGCATCGCACTCACTCACCGGCGTACATTCATCCCTAATGCAGATGTCCCGCGATTCCTAACCGTATACGCCGCCGTGCCGCTGTTTGTCGTACGTCCCGCCCCGTCCTTTCCTTTCCTCAACTCATCGCCCCATCATCGCCGCGTGCGCTAACACGATAAACCGACTTCGCAGACATTCATCATGTTCGCCATGACCCTGTACAAGTGCATCTCAACGCTGCGACACACCGAACACCGCGTGATGCCCGTGTGGCGGCTCTTCCTGCGCGATGGGGTGCTGTGGTTCTTGGCCGTGTTTGGTGCGTCCCGTACCGTGCTTTTCCCGAGGTTTGGGTCGTTGGCTGATAATGGATTGGAATTTGGATAAACCTGTAGCCGCGGCAGGGGCGGCACTGTTGATCTGGACTATGCGGAGGCAGACGGTGAAGCAGTTGCTTGTTGTGTGCGTCTTTCTTTCTTTCTGCTTACTCCACATTTGACTTCGTGCGCATTTATCGCTTGTGCGTGAATGCAGGCCGGCGCTCGTGTAAGCCCATCATACCACCTGCTCCCTTGTCCCCCGTACTAATCTCTATACATGAAAATCATTCCATTTCGCTAGCGTATACTCCACCGTCGCATCACGCACCCTGCTCAACATCAAGGCGATCTTGGCGGAGGACTCGGAGCAGGGTCAGACGGTGGGAAGCGGAGTTAAATCAGGGGACATTGTATTTGTGTCGGTTGGTACGAGTAGTAGGAGTTCCGTGGCGGCTTCCTCTGTATGATATAGTTCCGTTCCTTCTTCTGTATGATAGATACCGTGTTTTTTGGAGGTACACTGGACTAGGACTAATACGTATTTCCAATTTATTTCTCTTTGTCTCCCGCCCGATCTTTCTGCAACCTCTATTTTCTCTGCTTCCGTTCAATGGTACCTTCAAACAAGATCCTAATATACAGTAGTCTCTGTTACAGAACCGATATATTGATGACGAACAAGTATGTATCAATATATGAATATACAGGGCCTCTCAAAACACACGATTATATCCAATTGATTGCTTCTTTACTCGAACCTTGATCAATCGTGAGCTCAGGAACTCAGCAGGTGAGATTTCCGTTATCATTCGTCAGGCACGCATCTGTAGCCGATGTTGATCCCAAAATGATACAGGAGAGGCATGAAGACTAGTCTCTGTTACAGAACCGATATATTGATGACGAACAAGTATGTATCAATATATGGTCTGTTAGCAATCACGCCCTGTTTGGCGGGCTGTCGACTGATTACACAATCAAGTGGCTGTGTTTTGCGCATTCGACATTTTTTCAGGTCTTTCCGATGGGTCTTTCAGCCATTTTTGGCTACCATGGACCTATGTTAACCTTTCCTTAAACATTAGCAACTTTTCTAGGTTGTGGAATACGCCGTAGACAACGAAATAAAAAGTTCGCGGAAGCTTCCGAATCGGCCGATCAGTCCGATGCTCGCGCGGCGACATATGGTTTGGCCGGAAACATCGCACAAGTTCCAATTATTTTGTTACTCAAATACCATATTGACTTGTTAGAGCTAAACTACGAGTTTTTAGAGCTTCCACGGCGAGAAGACGCGTCGAAATGAGACGCGTCGAGTACGCACAGCCACCCGATTGTGTAATCAGTCGACAGCCCGCCAAGGCCCATCACGTTACTACAAGACTACATGAAGACTCACTCCAAGGGGGTGCGGGCCGGACAAGCCGGGACCTAGGGCAGGGAGGGTGGTCGGCCAAAAGGTCAGTAAAAAAAAAAAAATGACCCCCCCTGATTCAAGTTGAATTGGGTTGTGGTGCATCCTAATGGGTTCCAAAACACTCTCTGCCACTTATTTGGCTTAGATTGAGCATTTGGCGGTGGCCGATCACTCTTGTTCGCTATTTTGTCCCGTTTTGGATGGATCGGCCATCAATGTGGTCATATTTGACAGTAGGATCAAATGTGGAAAATAGGTACTGGAGGTGTCTGAAAATAGAGCTGCATTGAAGGAATGTACATACCTACCTTACTAGTGCTCACCCCGTCAATATTGGAGATATACGGCATGTCGATGCTGCCAAAAAAGGAAATATTTCCTTATTTGGACATCACGTGGTAGGGTGGCCCGAAAACGGTCCATAATAAAAAAAACGGCATAAGGTGTTTTTTTTTGTTTTCCGTACCCCCTTGACTCACTCATATCGAAGTTATTCACGGTGTTCTCTCCCCCGTTGTCGGTCTTACAATGCGCCGAGATGGTGAACGAATTCGACGTGAACTGGATACCGAAGAATACGCAGCTCCCACCCGCGCCTCCGCTAAGATAGACAGGCCATCATCAATGAGAGGAGTGAAGAAATGTGATTGAGGAAAGAAAGACGGACTTCTTCTGGCACCCCAAGTTCCCGTTTTGATTCCCGACGCAGGAGCTGATTTCAAAGACGGTTATGTGGGGGTTCCCTTCGCGGTCCCCGCACGAGGCAAGGAGGTTAGCGGTGTTTTGCACGATTGTCTATAGAGTGCATGTCTCCGCTATGCAATATGTTTAGATACAGCGATTCAGGTCAACATGTGAGCCGTAATACATACCTGCGCCGCTGCGAATGGCAAGTTCGCCTGGAGAACGCAACGAAATCTCAGTTACGCTGCCGTTCGGCAATGCTGCAGAGTTGACACCGCTGAATGCGGCAGCGGCGAGGATGAGCAGGGCAGCGATGTTGAACATGGTAAACTGGAGTGGTGGCTTGAGTTGCGCTAAGGACAGCAAACCCATATTGGCTGATCATTTATACGCTTTGCATTCCGCTGACGCCTTTGGGCGTCCCTTTCTCTCGTTAAGCGGGCAGGCCCGCTAATGTATTGGATGGATTCAAAAATCTGATTTCTGCGACAGAAATTAGTCCGAGTGTGGGAAGTGCGTTACACACCGATGGATTTTCTTGTTCCATTGAAGCAAGTATTGAAGCGTGAAGTCTAAACTGACCAAAAGAAATGAATAACGCGGGATTTGATGGAGATAAGTTATGCGCTCACCAAGATGCATGTCAAGGAGGGTGTGTACACGCCCGGCGAGGGCATATCGACGCGAATAACCTCTTGTAAGGGAATACTCGTCGGTCTGTGCTCATTGACTTCGTTGTGCTTCGTATTCGTGGGCCTACTGAGCACCTATTCCGGCCGGTGATACCCCCCTACTAAATTCGAACATTTAAAAGATACACCGCACAGTCTGTAATGGACACCACTGACCAGTTACGATAGTTGTCATCAGCGAATAAGTCCGAAATCCGAGCCTGTCAAAGGACAATTTGGTATTTACGATTTGGGGATAACTTGTGCCCGTGCGTTATGTCAGGCCAGACTTGTCGTGTTTGCGACTGAATGGTCCTGAGAGAGAGAACGCGCCTAGATGCGGACCAGACGAGACTTTTCGTATTTGAGGCTGAATAGTCTTGAGAGGCGTCGCCCAAATGCGGACCTGATCTGCCAAGTACTGCTGTACACTTCAACGTCTGATATGTATTCATTCGCTGTTCATTTATGACCTGACAACATTCCACGTTCGGCTTGTCTCGTTCGTTTGAATCGTTTCAGATTGGAAGCGTTCTTTCCCAGCGGTTATCGTTTCAATTATTCTGCTAACAAAGCTCTCAGTTAACGCTAGTGCAAAGCTAAGACCTTACCTCCTCGATAAGCACGAAAATCGACCTGAGAAGAGTGGTGCGTGATCGCCTTTGCGAATGTGATTGTTTCTCCAGATGAGAGCTTGTTTTGGAGTTCTCTGTGCAGGGGAATGAATGATCGTGAGGATTGGGAGAATGCCCGAATGAGCTAGGACGGGCTAGTGATTGGATTCTGGAGTGAGCGACGTGAAAGTTAACCGCCGTCGGAAAGGATACTAAGACTGTCTGTTAGCGCCGCCGGGTCTGGGCTAGTCATATTACGCCGTCGAGGGGTCGGATTACCAGAGACGTTGAGTCAGGTGAAGAAAGCTAAATGTCTATCCGAGATTCCTAGGAGTACTATACAGTTTCATTCAATTCGAAGTCACGCGTCACACCACTTTTTTTTTTATTGCGGCAATAATTTTCTCTCAATTTGTTGGATTTCTTTCGGATTTTAATTGTATGAAAAATTCCGAGTTTGATTCGAATTGATCGAAACTGTACAGTAGATGCAAAAGCTAGGCTGGATGCGGAGAGGCAAGGAAGCGAGGGCTGTGCATGAAATTGATCGTATCACTCTATAGATCTATCTGTGATCCGACTTTCTCCTGCTCCACTCCTTGCTCCGCTCACCGCGCCCTGCTGGAGTGTGCCACTCTGATGTAGCGGGGAGCGCAGGCAGATGGTGGTTGCTAGCAAAGACAAAGTGACTAAGCTACGGAGGCTCTAGCCAAACACCCTACCACATGTGCCCACTGGAAAAAAGGCGACGTCCTCGTCGCCCTGAAGCCAAGATGCCCACAAACTCCAAGCCCACCTACGACCTAACCCATCCCAATGCTGCGAGCGCTTGACTTAAGTCACGAAGGCGCGGGTCTTGATCCCAATCGAGCGGGAACTGCGCGGCTGGTTTGTCGGACGGCGGGAATGAAGTCGGCGTGCGGAAGGAGATGGATGGCGGCGGATGAGAGTACGATGGTGGTGTACGTCGGGGTGCTGCACGAATAGTCGATCTTTTCTGGGGTCGGCGAACATACTGCTTTTGCATCGAGTGATTTTGTGGCGAGGATGAAGTCGCAGGTCTCGGAGAGCGTCGACGGCGTCGCTGCAAACTTGCGAACGGCTGCAGAGAGCCCGTGAAAAGGGCGGAGAAATCGCGTAGAGTCGACGGTGGTGATTCAGCTTGCAACGGTAACGTCGGAAGGCCCGCTGCGTCCTCGGCCCAATCCAAAGGTGCGGGAGTCGGTGTAGGCGGCGATGCACGCGACTGGTGCAGCTCGCAACCAAGCTTCCACCCGATGTCGTATCCCCAAACCCGCTCCACCTCTAATGCCTGCTCGTGAAGCACGGCAGCTTTAGAAGCTTCCGGGATCTCACTTTCACTTCTCGACTCGACACCTTCTCTGAATCCCACTTCTTTTCCTTCACGGAACCCCTCCTCCCTGGCGCGCGCGAGATTCTCGTCCCCATAATTGAAGCCAATATTCACAGCGCTCTCCCACAAATCCCGCAGACAATCCTGCAATAAACTCCCTCCCTTTTGTCTCGCCTCCCATGGAACTGTTTGCAGCAGTATCCGCTCGATCCTCGGGTCCTTAGGCGGCTGAGGCGGTGCGGACATCGAAAAGACGCAGAAAACAACAGACGGCCGACGACGAAACAGCGAGAAAGACACGACACGACACGACACGATACGACACTTCTTCACGATACGACACTTCTTCACGGGGTTTCCACAGACTACGCGCAATTGACCCGACACATTTCCGGGTCACGTGATATGGCGATCAAGCCGATGCCATTGTCCGCTCGGCGGCACTGATTCGGACTCTGTGCATTAGAGACGACGAAGACATTTGCAGAGATTAATCAACTGTGAAGTTGCTCTCTTATAGTGACATTTGTGGGCTTTGGCGCTATCAAGTTTCTTTCAAATCATAATTCAATGACAACTACTGAAAATATATATCGGAGCCGCGAAAACTTGAACATTCGTGTCGCTGCCGCTGTCGGTGCACACTGACTAGGTTATATTATAGGTCATACCTGCCTTCTATGCTCTTGAACATCTTCCCCTGAGTCTCCGAGCTCCTTCAGTCTTTTCCGGCAGCGTTGCCGACACACGAGTCGGTGGCACGAAGGTTGCTGCGGCGTCGAGCAGCTCTGATTCTACGGGGGCGGAACTGTTTGCATAGACGTAATGTGTGGATCCAGGATCCCAAAGCATTTAGGTACTAATCCACGCAGATATCGCAGGGTTGGCGGCGGCGAGGTTTGTTGCATGGTGGGAAGAGGCAAGCTGAGTGACAGATTCCAAGCCACAATCACTTTCGGCTTGATCGCCGCGTCACATGACCCGGAAATGTGTCGGGTCCATTGCGCTTTCTTTTCCACAGGTCCACGGTTCCACAGATATCGTCCAAATACGCGGGCTTGTTGTTCTTCAGATGGTGTACGATGGTACGAATCCTACTCTCATCACCAAGATGGAGTGTGCCACTTAGTGATGTTCCGGCTTTGGCTTGGCCTGAAAGCCCTGGCTTTGGCCCGCATTTGGCGGCTTTGGCTTCTCAAAATCCCAGGCCAGGCCGCGCCGTCTAGGCTTGGCTTGGCCTGGGCCGGCTTTGGCCTGAGCCGGGGCTTTTGCCGAAATTTCGGCATCATCATTGATTGCTCCAATACAACTACCCCGAGTTCATTAGGGCTGCCGCCCGTTGCCGTGCCCACGGGTCGACGGCACCCGTCGAACGGGTGCCGTGCCCGTCCCGTCAGCCATTTTTTTTATCAAGCAACGGCCCGTCAAACGACGGCCGTGACGGCCGTTTCCACGGGCCATATGAATCTGGCTCTTAACTGACACTTTTCGTCATTAGTTATTCCATAGAGACTTCTACATTGGAAAGGATATGCTTTCCTGCACGCCTTACATTTTTCCTGGCTCCAAACAGCCGGTATATTGCTTGTGTTGGGTTCTCGGCAATTTCCGACATTGATTGCCGATGTGCAACTCAAGCTTTTGGTTGGTTTCTCTCGCTGGAAAGATGAAGACATCAGGGTTAACAGGCAGGAATTAAACCCATCACATTGCAGTCCTAATCCGCATTTTTTTAGGGTCGAAAGGCAAGATGAAGTTTAAATTCCCACCCTACCCGTCGAGACGGCCGCGACGGCCGTCCCGTCGCCCGTCCCGTCCCGTCAAGGCTTCGAGACAAAGAGAAACGGCCGTCGAATCGACGGCCGTTGCCGTCACGGCACGGGTGGCAGCCCTAGAGTTCATACTTGGTGTGTTATGATCAAGGAGCAGTCTGAGCCCTCCCCTGGTTGATTATTGGGCTGCGGAGGGTGCTTATTCTCATCAATAGAGACATCCAAAACATGTGACACGTAAAGTCACGGTCTGTCGGACTGCTCCCCTTTTCCTCGGCAACCCGTTTCAGTTGATGGGGCTCCGGCGACGGCATCCAAGAGCCGCAAGGAAAAAAGATGGCCGCTGAAGGGCAAATCATGATGGTTATGTCATATGTCTTAGGCACCCGTGAAAGCCGGGGCTTTCCGGCTCGGCTTTGGCTTGGAGGAGTGCCAGGCCGGGCCAAAAGCCGTGTCAGGCCGATATTTTGGCTCGGCTTTGGCCCGGTACCAAAGCCAAAAAGCCGGGGCTTTTTGGCCTGAGGCCAAAGCCGGAACATCACTAGTGCCACTCCGATGTAGCGGGGAGCGCAGGCAGATGGTGGTTGCTAGCAAAGACAATGTGACTAAGCTACGGAGGCTCTAGCCAAACACCCTACCACACTGCTGTGCGCCTGCAAGATCCATTCAGCGCTTATCGAAAAGGCTCTCTCGTGCTGCTCGAAAACTAAAATCTGCTTCATGCGTGCTTTTCGAGTTCCGAATGTTACTGAGCAACCCTCGTGTTACTGTCTGCCTCTGTTCACGCCGTACTAGTGCTGGCCAAAAATACGATACGAAAAATTTAATTTTGAGTATATCGTGATATATACGGATACGATACGGCCTCGGACCCTCCCAAAAGATATGGATACAGAGCAATACAATATGATACGATATGGATATAATATGATATGGTCCTGGCCGTATTCAAATATATCTAGATATGATTGCAGACCTGGGCCACCAGCAATCACGGGCCTTTCCATCGGCAAGGTTTGCGGCACCTTCGCTTACCTCCACCGGATCAGGCTTCTGCATAGCCGTGGAGTGGCCGTGGTGATGCAAAGCTGCCAAAGCAGTTGGAACTTGGCATGGTCGATGGCATCAAAAAATTTTCGAATATGAAACATATACTGTCTGACGCTCAGTCCTCTATGACTGGGGAAACAGCATCTGTGAATAATGGATATTGGCACAAAGGAGTGGTTGAAGTTGGGGCTTGTGGTAGTGGTCAACTACACAGATCTGATCAGAATTAATGAGAAGTAGGATATATCTAGATATATTAATATCGTATCCATATTCTGCGCCTAGATATGGATATGATACGCTACAGATACGATACGGGGTCAAGGTGGTGAATACCACAGGGGGCAAACACCGTGGCATATAAATCAATAAGCCATGGTGGCTTATGCGTGGCTTATGGCCGGCATGTGGCTTGCTGGTCGCATGCAAGTACTTAGGTTTAGAGGCCGGCAACAATTCACGTAATTTCACGATCACATGATACACTTATTATGGAATGCTGATCATACGTAACCCACATGTTTTGATTGTGCGCGCTCTTTGTCTCTCGCTACCATTACATCCTTCTTCATGGCACCTTCAGCTTCTTGTAATGCCAGAGCTTTCCACTAGCTGATCCCTCCTCTGCACCAAATAATACATATTGAGATGACACGCAGACTGGACAAAAGAGAACTGCCAAGAAGTCTTCACTCCGGCATGAGACCCTGCCTCCTTCCAAGAAGTCTCTTCGTGGCAAGAGGAAAGTGAAACCTCAGCAGAAAGAGTCTAAAGACTCGGAGAAAATGCAAATGTATGCAAATATAAAGAGTTTGATGGCCGGTCCGAATGTGCCAACTGCCAGTCAACAGCTGGGAAGAAGCCGCATATAAGCCACGCATAAGCCACCATGGCTTATTAATTTATATGCCACGGTGTTTGCCCCCTGTGTACGATACGGATATAGATATGATACGGAATTTGCGTATCCGTATCGTATTTTGGCCAGCACTACGCCGTACGCCTGACGCTCTGCCGTCCTCTCTCTTGCTAGTTCGCGGGAACCGCGCATATAAAGCGCTTCGAACCACTCTTGGCACCCACGCCTCTTTTCAGAATGAGCGATGAGCGGGAGAAGCAAGCGGAGGCAGGCCGCGCGTCATCCAGGGCCTGCCTCGGATCCCAGTAAAGGAAGGCGTTGCTCTCACCATTTCCAGCTCTGGGGGATACGACGACCATGGCAACACCGCTGACCTCCTCCATGCTCGCCCCGGGTTCGTTAATGGGATCCTCCGCTGGTGCGCCGACTCCTATCCTATTTCCCGTCACCCGTTCATTCATCTGGCCAGTGGCATCCCTCGCGGCTCGTACATCCGTCCAGAAGAAGGGAACCGGGTACGATAGCTTCAAGTAGATGTGGAGGTGGAGAGAATATTCATCATGTGGATGGTCCGCCCGTTCATCTCGTGAGCCATCTCCTGAAATCATGAGCATCTTTTCTTCTTTCTGCACGTCGCTTATTCTCCTATTTGTTAGCGGCTCAGCTGCCAGTATCGTATGCAGAACGTGCGGCAAATGAACGTCCACCGTTCTTGGAGACCGAGAAAAAAATACCTAGGTAAGTCACAACGACCTCAAATCTTCAGTGTTGGCCATTAAGGGTTAATCCTCGGCCCTCAAGGACGTTAAGGGTTATTAAGGGCTAAGGGTTAATATTAAGGCCTAGCCTTAATGCCTTAATTCCTTTTTGGGAAATAGTTTCTCACGCTCAATATACTGCTAAACCGGCCTCTAGACTACACCATACAGCGGAGTATCTATTCAACATATATATCCTAAGCTTATTCACAGCTTGGTGAAGCCAGTTACCTTCCAATTTCCAGCATCAAGAATCCTCACATCTTGAAGCAATTTCTTCTGCTGTTGGACACAGCCTTTGCAGTAGCTTTCATAGCCCTTTTCGGTGCACTTGTAATACTAATTTCTGTCCCAGAGGTTATGTGTTAGTGGTCTACATCATTGTGCAGCAAAGGTGATTTAACGAGTTAAATGATCCCATCTGTGGGGGTGCCGGCATCTCGGCCCGGGGCCTTAACCCTTAATCTGAGTCTGGGCTGGACGTTAAGGCTTAGCGTTAAGGCTTAATAACCCTTAATGTTAATTAAGGGTTAACCCTTAAGCCAACACTGCAAATCTTTCGCAGAATACTCAAATCGGATCTCCTTGGCAGCTGGAGCGTGCACGTCTCCCAGCATCCGATGTGGCCGAACAAGGCTCCGGCGCACGGTGGCATCCACGCTCGATTTGAGTGGATCCGTCTCCGTGGACCCCGCTCATTCGACTCGGGCCCGAGCCTTGCCCTGGTTTTCCGAGTGATATTCTTTTTTTTTGTTCATGTTCATACTTGCAATAATCCTTCGCAGAACAAAAGAGAAATGGGCTGATTGTTTTCTATCCACGTTCTCCCGCTCCCACGCGAGCGATTGGAGTCACAGCATGCTCTGCGCCGCGGTATGACAAGAAGTTGATAGTACGTGCGCGACTTGATATTATGTGGTCGAATTATCTGTTCACGCTTCAATCTAGGCCGCATGGGAAGGTATTGGGGCAAGCTCCTCAGTGGAAAAGGCCCGGTTGCGCGTGGTGCGTATCCTGGACTGTGACATTTCGATGAATTTCGTTGGACATGTCGGTGCGATTCGGTCCGGCGGGCCTTTGCGAACAGCGTGGACTGTTTTGTGCCTTGCTCTGCCTCTCCCCATATCCTCATCATGGTAATTCCGTTCTGCTGTCGCACCTACCCCACAAAAAAACATTTACCCGCATCTTCTTGTTTTCGCAACGACCGGGAGAAGGGAAAACAACCAGCGTGGACGAAGCGTGGAGCTCTGTTTCAACATCTTTGGCTGCTTTGCTCATAGTTGGAAAAGCTACGCCTTTGTGGCGTGTTTGAATTCCTCAAATTTCCTCTTGTATACTGTACCAAGTTGTAGGGGAGCAACACCCCGAGCACCGTGACACACTGGTTACCTTGTTTTCAGGCAACGGGCCGCACCGTGAGCGTGACCGTTCCTTAATGAGGCAACCAGGAATTTTTTTATTTGAATTTCTACCGGATTTTTCACGTTTGAATGTCACGATTTTTCAAGGCAACCACTCGAACCGTTACCGTGACACTAGGAAAATAGCAACGCAACGGGCGGCCCGTTACCGTGACCGTTGCTCCCCTACCACTTGGTACAGTACCTGCACCGCAATGTCTTGAACCCTGACGCGTTTACGCAGGCACATTACGGAAACTTACGGAATAGGCCGATCGGCGGCTGTGCTCTCCGGATCAGCGATCTCCCCTGATCGCCCCGATGGCTCGTCGCAAAGATCGTCGTCGCATGGCGCCAGATGGCGCGTCTTTCTGAGACTTTCTCAGCTGGTTGGGGGACCATGCGCTAACTTGCAGATCAGATCGTGATGGCTCCAACAGGTCCGACGATCACCGTTAGGCCTCTAGACTCTTGCACAAAACCCTCGTCAGTGGCTGCCGTTCTCCTCTCCTCGTCGTCCACAACGCGCTTCTCCTTGCTGGCACCGTTTCAACTACGCGCACATCGCTCGCCCCGATTACACGCCCATCCATGCACATGCGGAAATACGGTTTCAAATACTTACCTCGCTGGGTTACCACGTAACCCATAGCCGAGAAAGATTTATAACGACGCTCGGCTCCCGACCCACATTTCTTTCCCTTCCCCCACCTTTTTACTTAGCATGCAACTGAAACATCTCTCTTTCTTTTCGGCTGTCTTGAGCACCGCGACTGTCGCTATTGCGCAGGAGGTGCACAGCAACGTCACCTACGAGGTTCGGTGGAACTTCACCGAGCCCGCCCAGACCACGGACATCAAGGACGCATACGAGCAAGCGGCGGCCAAGGAGGCCAGTGTGCGCATCCAGCAGGCTATCAATACAGTGCGTACCCCGTCTTTCGACGCGATCATCATTAACTCGCTCGTTCTAGACCAAGACGTACACTAGCTGTCTCACCAACCCGTCCGACCACAGCCCTGCTGCCGTCTACGCTCTCAAAAACTGCATCGTCGCGCAGACTCCCACGGCCTTCTTCACTCTTCTGGCCGGCGATATCGCCGCGTCAACCGTGTTCTGGAACGGCGTCATCGCCCAGTCCACAACCGACCTGCGGAAATTCGTCCCAGCTCGCACGTACGTGCGCGGCTACTACGGCGCCTCCCTGTCCGCCACCCTCTTCGCCGAATGGACGCTCTCGCCGTACGCGGATGCCGTCGACCTCGATGTGAACCCCGAGCACTACTTCAAACACACCGACGTGGACGCCTCTGGCGGCGCCTCGTCGCTGATCCTCGAGGGCTGGGGCGGTGTGCTCTCGACCTTCGGCGTGAAGCGCACCAACTTCAGCATCCCCACGTACACCGTGCCCACGTTCAACGGCTCCGCGGGAGGTTACCCCACCGAATGGGCGATCGACTCGAGCTTCAACCCCCTCCTCCAGCGCATCGGCCCGAAGGTCCTCCCCGATGGCAAGACGATGGGGTATCTGCACATCGCCGTGCGAGATGTCCCTGCGACCACCGCCGGGGCCTGAGTGCGGTCGAGGTCTACTCCGCCGTGTGGTATCCCCCCTTCGACAAGGCGCCCCCTGCGGAGCATCAAGAATTCGTCAACAATTATCTCGCTGATGAGTCGCACCATATGGTGGTTGAGATCATCAACGACGGCTTGGACGCTGCTGCGGACTTTGCAGCTGCTGGTCGTCGTCGTCGGAGTGTCGCTGCCTGAACGTCCCGCTTTAATATACAGACTAGCCCACAATCGTTATTATCATTATTCCAAAATAATCACCGGTGTGCTTTCTTAGCTTACTTATATCACGCCGAAATACACTACTTTGGTTGTGCCAGATCGAGCGTGTTGTTCTAGCAGAGAGCTTGAAGAAGATCCAACACTTGAACGGGCAAATAAAGTTTGAACTTTATAGGTCGTGGTTCATCAAATTCCGTTCAAATTAGCCACACGGCAGCAGTATTATCTCAGCTACAGAGGAAGAATAACCTTGTTCCTCCCTTGCCCTTAGGTTGAGCAGTGCGTGACGCGACGCTAATACACACTAGTGAAATGCAGATTAGATTACGTAGATCAGTAGCACTGGGCAAGGTATGGGAACGAAGGGCAATGGCGGTATGCACGCGTAGGACAAGAGAAAGAAAAGAAAGGCACGAATGCAACAAAGGAAAAAGGAAGTGCGACCCGAAACTGGGCGCGTAACTGGTACTCGGAATGCGCCGCATCCTTCGCATTCCGTTTCGCGGGTACCTGAGATGCGGACGAACAAGGAGCTTCATCAGCTGGGATCTGTGGCGTCCTTGATTTCGAGGGAAGTAAAGACAGAGATAGGGAGGTCGAGATGTTGAAGTTTTGGTATAATCCACGTATCGGTGCACTGTCGTAGAATCGGCTCCATGACCTATTGGAGAGACTCCCTGTCTTCCAGACCATATGTATATCAATTCTATCGAGTTCAACTTGAAGACGGAAAGACACACCGATTTGGGATCAATTGTCGAAGTGGAAAGGAAGTAAGTATTCGGTCTGTCCGTTGGTCAGGCGATCGATAGAGAAAACAGTTCGTTGACGTACTGCTCAATGGACTGCTCGCCCCAGTGGAACTCCTCCGCACGTATATCATTGAGGCCAGGCAAGAACCCTTTGACCTCCTTCCACAGTTTATGGCGCACGACTTGCGCCGCGAATGCTGGATCCTCATCAAGTTCAACGCTGTCATCAATATAGTGGTCCTCCAAAGCAGTAACCACTTGAGTCAGATTAATGAACCACGTCAGGTGGCTGCTGAGCCCGGGATCGCCCTCCCGAGCGTTGACACGAATCGGCTTGTCCAATGGCGGGACGGCGGGTATCTCCAGATTCGGCCGATGCGAAGCGCCTCCAAGTCCGCAATATACGCCGGGGCATCGCGAGGCAGTCCTTCCTCGAGTCCATCGTTGAACAACGCGCACAAGATGCGTGTGGCTGCTCAAAAAGCAGAGCGCTCCGAGTCGGAGTCGGAGTCGCATGGATCCGGATACGCCCCAGTCTGAAATGCTTCGTTACGAAATCGAATGTGGATGACTGCGAAATCGTATATCATAGGCAGTGCAAGCATGCGGCGCTCGTGTCGCATGAAGAGGGAGGTCGAGGGAGGAAAGGGTCACGCTCAGTGGACAAACATCACGTTATCCGGTCCGTGAACGGCCCGACCCGGAACGGATTTCTTCTCGACAATTCTCAACTCACTAGCGTAAGTAGTTTAATTATTACAACTCCACATCAAGACGCAATCCGTGGACAATACTGAGCCCCTATAAAAAAAACGGATCCTTCGCGAAACCAGGAGGATGCGGGCAGATGTCGAAATTTCGGGAAGAGGAAGGACTCATTATCTGTCCCCCTTGTTGAGGCCTCCAATCTTCGATAGATCAAGTAAATTTTCATCCAGTGACACCCCTTTGAGGTACCATCTCTGGCTCTGGGCTACCCACCACAACGAGGAACTCAAGTACCTTGTTCATTTACTCCAGGTTGGCTTTTTTTTCTGCGATTTGCCAGCAGATAAACCAGTCGAAAGTGCAGATGTGATCCGAAGTCTCGCAGATTGTCTGAGGATAGCATAGCTGACTCTCAGGGTGCTAGAAAAGCAGGTCAAAGACACCTTGGCAAAAAATTGGTATTTTAGGGTGTTTTTGCAACCGCGTTTATAAACATGTTTATAAACAGCCTGTTTATAAACCAAAAATAACAAACGGTTTATAACCCCCCGGGGAATTATAAACAAGACCCTAATACTGGGACTCCGAGTCTGGGAGGGAGTGAGTGAGGCGAACCAGGGGCGGATATCAGAAGGTGGATTCAAGCTCGCATACTTTGGTTACTTACCTGATTGCTCTCCGCGACACCACCACCGACGAATAAATCAATCGGCGTGCACAAAAGGGAGCAAGAACCAAAAGACCAAAGCGACGAATTCACACGATAATGACTCGGGCCCGAGTCGAACGGGCGGGGCTCACAGAAACCTCCCTGGCGTGACACTGAAGCCACCGAGTCATACAATACGCGTGGTGCAAGTCCCAGCGTCGAGGGCAACAAGTTGAACATCTTCGTGCATTCTGAAATCGACATCTTCAGTCATACCCTCCTCGAGGCCTCTTTTTCTTTTCGTTATGCGGGGTGCAGTTCATACTCCATCTAAATAATAAAAAATTGAAAAACAAAAGTGAGAGCGAAAAAAGAAGCGTTCTTGATCAATAAGGCTCGGGCCCGAATCGAACGGGCGGGTCCACAGAAATGATTCAACTTGAACATCCTGAAGTTATATGATATGGATGCGCACCATGCGCCCGAGCCATCAGTGCCAGCGGATTCCTGGATACGCGCGTGCTAGAAGGGCGAGAAAATCCGAATTTGAGGCCGCACCTGGGTATATCTTCTCGGTCTCCTAGCACCGAATGTTCCTTGGTCGCTCGTCCGTGCCGTTACAACCTCGGACCCGCGGAGATCAGCAAAAAGCAGTACGGAGATGCAAAAGGGAGCTCTCACAACATACGGCTCGGTCCCGAGTCGAACGGGGAGTCCACAGATGCGGTGTTGGAACGCAAGTGCAATATGGAAGCGCGCCAAGCGATCGAGCCCTTTCGATTGCTTGGATTCCCAAAGAATATTGTACGCGCATTTGGGGGTCTGTGATACGTATGTGCTGTGAGGGGTATGAGCAGATATCGGAAATAAAGAAACTCAAGGTGAGTTCATGTAAGTACCCGATTGTTCGCCGCGACAGCACCGGATGTTCGTCGTCAACCACTGCGAAAAAACCAAACCATGAGCAAATAAAGAAAGAGGATGAAACCCAAAACAAAACGCGAAACGAACCAACGGCTCGGCCCCGAGTCGAACGAGGGTGTCCACAGAACTTTTGACAAATTTGACATAGAGTACGTATGCGCACCGAGCGACCGAGCCCTTTCGATTACTTGGATTCCCAAAGAATATTGTACGCACATTTGCATCACGTTATGTGCTGTGAGGGGGGAAATGAGTGGAAGGTAAATTCGAGCGGGATTCATTTATCTCGTTGTTTACCCCGAGCCGACCCGTCGACAACCAGTCTGCGAATAAATCAAAGAAAGGGGCAAAAACCCCCCAAAAAAACACGACAAGAGTGAATGGCTCGGCCCCGAGTCGAACGGGGCTGTCCACCGAAGTTCCACTCATAATGTGTGTGCGAACCCCGCAACCGGGCCTTTCACGCAACAATACACGGGCGTCGTGCATTGCTGACTCAACCGCTCAATGGTAAGGTTCCAAGAAAGAGACGAACGAAACACGGCGTGCGCCAATGTCAATGCAGCCGCAATCACCCACTTCCAGAGGCAATGCCAGTTGAGTCGCTTGAAACCGAAAGACGGCGAGGGTAGAGACGACGAGTACCAGAGTGACGGTCCACAGCAAGGGAGCAAGCGGATGGGAAGGGAAGGCGCTGGAGTGAAGTGAGGCAGACCGCAGGGAATCAACTCGGCGGACGGAGATCTAGAACGGAGGGGAAAGCAGACACCAGCGAGCGTATATTCCGTATATTCAGAACAAGGGTACACCTACATAGATAGATAGATGGAGAGCGTGACCGGAATTCGAATTAGCGAGTTGTCGATAGACGTAGCTTCGGTGAGGGATACGGGGAGAAGAAAGGCTGGGGAAGGGGATAGACTGCCTCAGACGGATGGTGTACGCGTATACGTGACGCGGAAGGAACTGAGGTATGACACAGAACGTTGATTGAATGGATAGCGTGTGGGCAACGCACCTCGTAGCCCGCCGGATCGACAGGCGCCCCGCAGCGGTCGCCGACGTATCTGTACGTTTGTTAGCGGAGGCGGCGGCGGCACAGGAGACACAGATAGAGGAAGGGAGGCGTGTGGTGAATGAGGGAATAGATACGGGGTACGGGGTCAACACGAGGTACGCAAGTGCGAATACAATGTGCCCGAATCGAATACTACTGAAAGGAAACACCATTCACTCACCTCCGGGGCTTCGGTCTACTCCCCACTCCCCGCGCCGCCTCCTTAACAAGTTTCCCCTTCCCCAGTCGCATCCGCATCCGCATCGAGTCGGGTCGCCGACGTGCGCGTCGTCTTTGGGACCTTCCAGCGTCATCCAGCGACTCGGGCCCAGAACATGGCCGATCGTTGGTCTAGTCATGGTGGAGAGACGTCGGGCGTGCTGGCGCCATGGAGGAGACGAGAGAGACGGCGATCAAACGCCGATGATAGAATGACGGCACAAAGGTCGTGCCGAGCGTGCCGAATGATTTGGTGATGCACCCTATTTGCACGCACACTCTTGCTTCGCACTTGGAAGACCGAGTGATTCAATTCGCTATGCGATTTCACCCTGAACTGTACCCAACCCTCCTTATATTATTAATATTAGCTTACAGAGAACTCCCGACACGATGACGTGGCGCTTCCGCCGGCTTGAGCGGCCGCTGCCTCTCTACACATCTTCAGTGTCCATCGCTTCATTCCTAATTTCCGAATTCTTTGCTGTCCTCTGTACCTACAAAGTGAGAACGAAAGAAAAAACCCCGAAATTGAAAAAAAAGGCTTGGGCCCGAATCGAACGGGCGGGTCCATAGAAGCGTACACCGTTCACTCTATTAGATATGGATGCACACCATCCGCCCTGGTCACCAGTGACAACGGATTCCTGGATACGCGCGTGCTAGAGTGGTGAGAAGATCCAACTCAAATTTATTCAGCACCAATTTGAATTTTGAAGCCGCACCTGGGTCTCCGAGCACTAGGTCTTTGTCTGCCGCTGCACTGTCGCCATTACTCGGAGCTGTGAAAGCCCAAGAATGAATTACGAACAAAAACCAAAAATAAGCAAAAAGCCATACCACGACGCGAAAAAAAAAGAATCCCTTCCTTTTTACGGCTCGGCCCCGAGTCGAACACCTTGATTGTCGTGACATAGAGTATGGAGCGCAGCAAGCAACCGAGCCGTTTTCGGTGAGTTGCATTCCCAAATAACGCGCGTTTGTGGGTATGTGGAAGCTTCGAAAGAATGCTCACAAATGACTGCGGTGAGTAATGGAATGTAAAATCAAGCTGCTCGAACTTACCTGCTTGTTCGATCCGGCCTGGCCCGACCACCGGACATTTGTCGACAACCACTGCGAACAAGTCAAATGATAAGCAAAGAAATGGCGGCAAAGAACCAAAACAGGAATATCAAGGACCAACGGCTCGGCCCCGGGTCGAACGGGGACATCCACAGATGTTCGAATCGGGAGACTCCGAGAGAAGCTACTATAGAGTATAGATGCGCACCAAGCGACTGACGCGCGTTTGCGTGTATGTAGATGGAAAGTTCACAAATGACTCGTCCTGTGAAGTGCGGTGAGTAACGAGGAAGGTAAACCTGTGTGTCTTTGAAATTCATACATCTTGTTCGCCCCTAAGGTTATTCGTCAACAACCACTGCGAATAAATCAAAGAAATAAAACGAGGTAAAACGCAAAAAGCCCAGAAGGGTCAAATGACTCGGCCCCGAATCGAACGGGCGGCGCGGGGTCTGCAGAAATAGATGCATGAACAATTCATAACGCGTGTGTGACACCGCGTAACCGAGCTTCTTACATGCATGCAAGCGGATAGGATGGAATGGGAAGTACGAGGAAATCCCCCGGCAGCAGGCGGAGAACGGCGGCAGGAGAACAGTAGGGACGAAACCAGAACACCAACCGCAGCCGACCGAGAACGAGGATGCAGGCGCGGTTGAAGGGAGCCAGACCACCAGTAGGACGCGCGAACAGAGCATAGATTCAGGGACGTAGATATGGATGGAAAGGCCGGAATTCGGATTAGCGAGTCGTCGATAGATGTAGCGTTGGTAAGGAATACGGGGAGGGGCGTGGAGTGGAGGGAATAGACTGGGGGATGGTGTATACGCAGCGCGGAAATCAGCTGAATTGCGGCATGAAAGAGAGCGGTGAATGAGTGGATGGCATGGCTCGCGGAAGGTAGTACGAGGTACACAAGCGAAAGAAGTCCCTGGAACATAATGAAGCGCGGTGCACTCACCTCCTTGGTCTACTCCCCACTCCCGGCGCCGCCTCCCCCTCTCTCCCTCCGCGGAACGAATGCGGGCGGGAAGCGCGCTGCGTCTCGTTGTCGGCCTCTGGCGCTCTCCAAGTCAAGTAGGCCGCAACTGCGTCGACGTCGGGATGTGAGAGGTAGTCGGCATGCGCGAGGAGCGCGTCGTCTTTGTCGGCGTTGCCCCACCGCTCCGAGTCCTTGCACTAGGTGGACATGGCAGTCACGGATTCGTCAGTGGAAAGGCAAGAAGGAGAGGGAGAGCGCACCTGCGAAGAACTTGATCCAAGACCCGACTGCAGTGCTGGTAGCCATAGGCGATGTCGATGCAAAGATGTTCGGCGGCGTGCTGGCACCATGGAGGACGACAAAGACGACGATCAAATGGCGATGATCGGATGATGGCAGAAAGGCCGAGCGTCACGGTGCCGAATGATTTGGTGATGGGCCCCTATTTGGACGCAGAACGGCTGTTGCTTTGCTCTTGGTACAAAGACCGGGCGATATGACATTTAGATCCGGACCCATGCGAACATTGTGGTCTCCTTATTGATTTCGTCAGAGTGGGAGCGGAAAAAAAAAGGGACATATAAGGCCGGGACCCGAATCGAACAGGCGGGGTCCAAACTGACCTATCGTGAATAGAACATGGGTGCGCACCATGCGCCCGAGCCACAAGTTACAACGGTCATGGATAGAATTTATTTATTCAGCAGAAATTCGAAGCCGCACCTGGGTATGTTCTAGTCTTATCCAGTCCCGTCGAGGCCTCCTGCGCTTGATGGATGGGTCCCTAGCCCTGCGTTCAGCGCCCCCGGCTTCCCCATCGGCCACAAGCACAAACTCTTCTGTTATTCCGCGCTTCGGAGCTTTTTGCACTGATTTTTGCAACTTTGAACTGTGTCTCTAGAAATGCACCGCATGCTCAATCAAATATCATCGTGACTCTCGCCTCGGCTATTCCTTGTGTATAAGTATAAGCTTCTACGGAGTATCTAGTCTTTCATAGCGACCTGCGATGGAATTGATAGAGCGATGCAGGTAATATTTTCGAGAATGAAGAGTTTACTCATACGTCACTCGCCTTCAGCCGGACTCGTTTCACTGCATTTCAACTCGCACTTCCTAATTCTCACAGAAAGACTTCTCTGTAGCCCTTGTTGCCAATGGGATTCAATCGGTCGTGCCTTGATCTCTTTTAAATCTATCTCAGTCGTAAACACGACGGCGATGGCGAACTGCCTCCTGGCCTCGGTGTAGCAGACGAAGATGAACGTTGCGGCGAGGGTGGGAACGAGAAGGCCTTGGCGATGCTGTGGGACGGCTTTCGAATCCCTTCGGTTTGCATGCGTAGATTCATGATAGACACGAAAGCGAGAGGAAAAAACCCAAGAAAAAGCACGAAGACAGAGGCAAGGAGGGTGAGATGTTGAAATTTGGGTATATAGTCCATCGTATCTAGGTGGTCTAGATAACCTTTTGTAGACACAGATAGCAACCTCCATGACCTATTGAAGAGATTTCACGTCTTTCGGACCATATGGATATCAGATTCTATTGAGTCCGACTCGAATAAAGAAAGACGTACCGACAGGATTGTTAAAGTCGAAAGGAAGTAAGTAGCCAGTCCTGTCCGCTGGTCAGGCGATCGATAAAGCAAACAATTTAATGACGTACTGCTCAATAGACTGCTCGCCCCAGTGGAACTCCTCCGCACGGATATCATGGAGGGCGGGCAAGAATGCTTCGACCTCCTTCCACACTTTGTGACGCACCACTTGCGCCGAGTATACTGGATCCTCCTCCTCCTCCTGATCCTCAGGATTGTCCCCAAAATAGTCGTCCTCCAAAGCAGTGACCACTTGAGTCAGATTAATGAACGTGGCAGAGATGAAACGCGCGACATCGAACACTTTCGATATCGACGAGTAGGCGACGTTCAGCTTGAGAAGCTCCGGGTGTATGAGCTGCTCTCTGCAGAGCGCGTCAGGATGAACCGGGGGGATAGACGTAGCGTCGAAGGAGAGTTCTAGCGTGTGGAGGTTGGGGCAATGCCGCGCAAACGCGTGCAAGGCAAGCAGAGTTCCACACTGAGGCATCGGATCGATCTCAGTTACGTGCCAAAGACGGAGCTCTTCGATCCGCGGCCAGGCAGCGGCCAATTCGGCTATGGTTTCATCGTCTACTGTATCGTTTCGACCAAAGGTTCACGGGGTGTCACCCGTCACCGCAATTGTTCACTGAACAAATAGTTCATTCCTCGGCAATCACGTTAAAATTACCTTATATGGTAGTCCGGCGAATGCCGGAACGATTTTTTTAAACATTTATTGCCTTTTTGGGATGGAAAATTGAAAAGTCACCGTCACAGGTACGAAAATTGTTCAGTTCACAGGCCTCTGTCACCCGTCACCTGAACCTTTGGTCGAAACGATACAGTAACTGGATTCCGTGGGGTGATGCGATAGACACCGCAGTCAAATGGGTAAAACAGAAAAGCAGTTTCACTGCTCGCCCGGGGATGATATAGTCGGGTGACTCTCCTCGTCTCGTAAACCAAGACAGTTCTATGTCCAGAATTCCGAGAGTATCATGCGAACAATGCTCGGAAATCGCAGAGAAGAGCTCTTCAGTCGCGTCCGCTGTCATACCCTTTTGATACTTGATCCCAAACAAATGCACCGGCGGATTAGCCCAAGACTGCACCACCGACGCAGCAAATTCGGTTGCTGCATTACGATCGCACCGGAAGTAGACGGAACGAAGATGGTGAAAGAGGGCCCTCTGGGGTAAGGCGATGCGGGATGGTGGTCCAGCTGGAGCTGCGAGATGTAAGATTTCTAGAGTTGGGAGACGGCCAATATGTGCGATCGCCTCGACGTCGAGTGTGGAGACGCGCAAAGAGCGGACATTGTGCAGTCCCCGGATGAAAATAGAGAATGCGACATTAAACTGTGGCCGTTCATTGGGATGGATATAGGACAGCTCGAGGGCCACCTCAGACAATCTGGGGAATCTGCGTGTCAGAATAGGGAGAAGGGAAAGTTGGGTCAATTTTAATTCGGGAAGGTTGATCGACGTAAGTCTGGGGCCAAGGAATAGTTTGATGCTAGAGAAGTGGATGTTATTACTTGGCGACCAGCGGAGCGCCTCGAGATTGGGCAGCAAATAGTCGCCAGGAATATTCGGGCGGAGGACATGAAACACCTCCGATATTTCCTGTACGCCTAAGCTGTCGACCGACAATGCTCTAATACGGTGGGAATATTCAAGAACTCTATTCCAGTCCTCGGGTCGGATTGGACGACGAGGTCGCTGTGGAAGGTCTAAATCAATACCGAATCGCAATGTCTGCCACGGACCATAGTGCGTATTCCGTGGACCACATCGACCATCCATAAATCCTGCGGCATGCAATTAAGGAGGTTCCATATTGTCCCTTGTCCTCTCCACAAAGCGTCGAGCGCGGGCCCGTGGAAAATGCGACACCTCGCCAGAGCAGCTAGCGCCGCCCTCCCCTCGGGGGAGCGCCGGTCTAGCTGTGACACAATCATCCACACAAGTTCCGGGACATGCAGGCATCGGTGCATTTCCGACGGCGGGATCTCCGGATCCGCACTGGTCGACGAGGTAGCATCTTCGAGCACAGCTCTGGCTTTACAGAGGCATTCGACCATTTTTGTGATATACGTCTTAAGCAACTCAAATTCTGCCTCAGGAAACAAGGCTTGATACTGTAGACTCGAGTGAGCACAAGTAGCAAGCATATCAGGGCCCGACTGACCTGCTGCGCGTCGACGCAAAAGTGAGCCACTTCAGCTATCTGACGGGATATACGCTCGGGGTCATCGACATGGAGCTGCAAAGTGCGGGTGACATTGCGAAAGAGAATGTTGTACGCTGTGCGCAAATTGTTCAGAATCAAGGTGTCGGCCATTGTCGAAGCAAAAGAAAAGATGTAAGTACAGCGCGTCACACCTGGGTCACGCTGCAAGTTGTGGTGATCACTGATCACCATCAGTGATTGGAGGAGCGGCATTGCTCGGCGATCAACGCTCTGTTTCTTACCTTTCATTGGATCCCCTACCTCCAGCAGTACGCGTTCCATGAGTCAAGTTCGAACTTGATAAACTGTACAATATTTGTAATTGTGAGATTTTTTCTCTAACTTATCGCCACACTGATTACAGTAACGATTTCGAGTTTGTATCCCTCTGAATCGCCGCTGTACCAACCAATAAGAACAAGTACGCCTTTAACCTTGCTTTTATCTGTACTGAATGTTCATGGTGCACTCTGAAAGAGCTTGTATATTCTTGAAACTAAACCTCGCTCATCCTCAGTCGCCCTCCCTCTACATACCATCCCGCTCCGGCAGACATCCACCCACGCCCTCTTCGTCGTCCGCTATCCACGCTCGGATGAGTTGGGGATCGACGTGCAATGTATCACCTAAGACGAATCGAGGATATTGTCAACGGAGGCAAAGGAGTGGAGGGAGAAAAGGGCATCCGCACCTGTTGGCCGTACGATGTGATTCCCCTTACATCCACGCGGTCTGATGCAAGTGCGCGCCCCCTCCGCTCCACTCTCTCGTCCTCCGGCCTTCTCTTGCTTTCTCCGTTTCCGCGACTCCCCGTTCTCCAATCATGACAGCTAGGTCTGAGGGGCGCAGACACGGGGCTCATGTAGCAGCTTGGTAGCAGCGGACGAGAGAGACACGGTAGGGGCTCGTGCGGAAGACGGGTGAGGTCGTCATCGTGGCGCGCGGCGAGCGAAGGAGGATAGAGATGTGGATGTGCGTCCATGTGGGCTCGATGCTCCTTGTCAGGCGGCCGCGACGCTGACTACGATGGGTGCGGGTCGTACGTCCAGCGCGCGGGAGTTGGCGATACGCACACGAGAGCACGCACGGGCCAAGCCGTTGTCCGAAATGTGGATGAAATGGAGAAATCCGGCACGCTCCGGTTCCCCATCCCCACCTCCACCATTCGACACCCAGCGGGAGGACAAGACGCATACCAAAAGGAACAAGACGCGGAGGGTCCGAGGGCCGTCGTGCCGCATGTGAAGGAGAAAAATACTGAAGAGAGATAGAGATTGGAAGGCGATGGCGGGAGAAGTAAACAAAGCCATATCGAGGATCGAGATTCGAAAGCGGAAAGTCGGGATGGGAGAATGGGAGAGAGAACGGGAGCAACAGGGCGAGAGCGCGCGAGAACACTGAACAGACTCGTTTCAGGCAGAAAGTCGCATGGCTCCGCAACGCGGGTGGGAAGCGGATGTCGAGATTCGACGAGGACGCAGACACTCAGTCTCCGGTCGTCAATCCGGCGTCGTAAGTGGTGAGGACTGTGATGTTGCGTAACGTCGGAAAAGGCTCTACAAGAGGAAAAGATTGAGTATATGTCGACCAGTGCAGAGAAAGAAGGAAAAATGCTCACGGAGATCGACACAGCTGACTCCGAGCTGAGATCGAAGGATTACTCGAGTGCGTGGAAGACAAGAAGAGCGGCACTCATTTCGGTAGCCGCTGCCTCCGCACCATGGGACGATGTCGTTATTGGACGCGTCGCCTTCGCCTGTCCACGTCTGGACCCATCCTCTCCCCCGGCTTCCATCCTTCCATCCATTACATCCTCGTCGTCATCCTCCGCGCCCCCGGAATGCGCAGAGACACGACGAGGAAATGCGGTCCATATGCGGAGGATACCATTGGATGCTGCTGCGGGTTGCCGACTGTACGACGGTTTTTGGGACGAGCCGCAAAGCGCGCGCGCAGAAGGCAGACCGTCAGACGACGGGGGAGATTCGCAGCGCATGCGCGATCGTCAACGAGCGGGGCTGGGGCGCGGAGAATAAAGGCGGGAAGCGGGAAGGGGATGAGGCGATGGAGGACAACTGCAGCGTCTGCTGCTCACGCGGTGGACGGTCGCCATCGTGTTCGCGGAGCGCTGCAGGCTGAGGTTTGGGGTGTGGGCGACAGGGAGCGCTCGTTGCACTTCCTCCGCGCTCCGGTAATGCAGCGCGTCACACTTCGTTACCAGGAGCTGGTTTCGAGCGGATGATGGTGAGGCGGCAGCAGGCGGGGAGGCCATATCCGCGGTGCGCTATGGGGAGCGGCTGCCGCAAGTGCTGGTGATGCGTGCCGTGCCGTGCATGCGGATCGTGGGGAGTCGTACTTGCCGGGTGCGCGAGGATGATATAGAAACGGTGCCGGTGCTGTAGAGCGACCATCGCATGCGCTGAGGAGACGGCTAAGACGATACTTGGGAGTCCGGCAAAGGCAGGCGTCGAGACGGCAGTACATTGCTGAAAAGTCGCGGTGCGGGAAGGACGAGGCGACGTTGGCGGCCACGAATGCCAGCGAGCTGATAGTGCGGGTCGGGCTTGGGAGCGATCAACGTGGTATCGAGCGTGTGGGCATGGCAGGAACGGTAGAGCGTCTCTGGCGGCTTCCAAGGCGCGGGTCTACTTGCGTGCGGCTTCTCATGTGCGTTATATGGGCCCCTGGTGAGTGCCACTCCTGGTCGCAACGCACATCGTATATGCTACACTCCGGCAAAAGAAGGCGTCGGGGCGTCAGAGAAAGCCGTGCCTTGCGGATGGCGATGCTGCTGAAGATCGTCGCGTTGACGCTCTTGATTCTTCACCTAGAGGGCAGAAGACCAAAGAGGGGGTCAAAAATTTGGATGAGAAAGGAGAAAGGAGAAAAGAAATTCAAAGGAGAAACTCACCCAGCCCAGATATAAGGCTCCAATTGGGGTGCACAGACTTGAAATGACTTGAATTGACATCCAGCAGATGGAGGATTGACGGGCACAAAAATGTTCGAGTCGGAGAGCGGAACAAGAGCGGAAGGGACATGGCGGACGACGGCGCCACGCAGTGCCAAACAATAGGCCCTTTCTCCGCTCCACCACCACAACGGCCGTTCCGTTGGCCTCTGCATGACGGAAAGATGCAGGCTCCACACCGGGCCAGCTTTACTACTCGTGTACATTGTTCAAGATACTCTATCCATCGGCATTTCGAAATTCAGACACCAGCAGTGCGCTCGCGTGGTCATCTTTAAATGCAGCTCACACGTCCAATACCTTACACTGGGTTCTCCCAATGGTCACCGCTGAACAGCCGGCACATCCTCAGCTCATCGTGATCACCCCGGGAATTTTCTTGTTTCAGGATTATCCGATTTTTATAACTGCGGGAGAATTTCTCCCCAGCCACACATCTAGGCGAGTCGAGCCTCTTCATCCAAGTCTAGAGAAATTATGCGGTATGCCTTCCGTTTTTGCAGTTCAGCTCGCACCTTCCGTAGACAGTTTGACTAGGACACCCCACCTCGATCACGGCCAAGATCATCGATACTGATGGAAAAAAAACAGCAACATGAAATTTGGATGAAAAAATTCTGACTAAAACAAGAAGGTTCTCTGGCATCTCATCTCACTACAGTACCGCCGCCAACCTACAGTATTTCAGCCGCAGAGCTCGGTGAGTTTTCATCATTCTCGTCTGTAGCGCCCCTCTCACGGAGCAGTGCAGTGATCTCTGTGTGCCTCTCAAAAGACGCAGCTTGCAGCGCGGTGCCGAAATATCCGCTCTGCGCGTTCACATCGGCGCCTCTCTCCAACAGTAAGCGGACAATTTCTATGTTTCCCCAATACGACGCAGCTTGTAGCGCATTCCCGAACTCTCTGCCCTGCGCATTCACATCAGCGCCGCTGTCCAGCAGCAGGCGGACAATTTCAATGTGTTCCCAAAGTGATGCAGCTTGCAGCGCAGTGCCATATTTTCCACCCTGTGCATTCACATTGGCACCGCTCTCCAGCAGCAGGCGGACAATTTCGATGTGACCCCAACGGGATGCGGCTTGCAGTGCATTACCGTATTCTCCACCCTGTGCATTCACATCGGCACCACTGTCCAGCAGCATGCGGACAATTTTGATGCGACCCCAACAGGATGCGACTTGCAGTGCATTGCCGTATTCTCCGTCCTGTGCATTCACATCTGCCCCTCTCTCCAGCAGCAGGCGGACAATTTCGATATTTCCCTGATAGGATGCGGCTTGCAGTGCATTACCGTATTCTCCGCCCTGCGCATTCACGGCGGCGCCTCGCTCGAGCAGCAGGCGGACAATTTCGATGTTATCCACCAAAGATGCAGCTTGCAGCGCATTGCCATATTCTCCGCCCTGTGCGTTCACATCGGCGCCACTCTCCAGCAGCAGGCGGACAATTTTGATGTGATCCCAAAAGGCAGCTTGCAGCGCATTGCCATATTCTCCGCCCTGCGTGTTCACGTCGGCACCGCTCTCCAACAGTAAGCGGACAGTTTCGATGTGTTCCCGAAACGATGCGGCTTGCAGCGCGTTGCCCAATTTTCCACCCTGCGTGTTCACGTCGGCACCGCTCTCCAGCAGCAGGCAGACAATTTTGATGTGTTCCCCACGTGATGCAGCTTGCAGCGCAGTGCCATATTTTCCACCCTGTGCATTCACATTGGCACCACTGTCCAGCAGCAGGCAGACAATTTCGAAGTGACCCCAACGGGATGTGGCTTGCAGCGCATTGCTGTATGCTCCGCCCTGTATGTTCACATTGGCGCCGCTCTCCAGCAGCAGGCGGACAATTTCGATGTGACCCCAACGGGATGCGGCTTGCAAGTGCATTGTCGTATTCTCCGCCCTGTGTGTTCACATTGGTGCCACTCTCGAGCAACCCCCACACCATCAGCCTGACCCCAAGAGATGCAGCTGTGTACAACAGAGGAAGAGCAGATGCTGTTTCCTCCCTGGCCCATTCCCACTCTGTTCTGAAGTATAATTCACCAGCATGAGATAAGGCGAGTAGAATGCTGTATTGAGTGCTTTCTGGCTGGATGAGTTGTATGGCCGCATTGACGAGCTCCCTGGTATGGTTTGGGACCTTGGAGACATCCACATTTTGTGCTGCTCGCGAGGTAGGTGTTATTACTCGCTTTGACCCAATTTGCTCATGCTGACCTTGCTCTGTGTTCCTGCCTTTATCCAAGCTCATGTTGTCACAGAGGTTCAGATGGAACACCCAGTTCTCTGCGGCATAGAGAGTGAGAGGATATTTCTTCAGCTCTGTTTTAGGGTCAAGAACTTGGTCAAAGCTGCAGAGATATGCAATACACGTCTGGGCAAGCAAGTGATGTGCTGCCTTCTCCAAGATCTTGCAATCACCAAATGGCCTTGGTTGAGTGGCATAAAGGAAATACTCCTTTACAGAGGAATGTGCAAGCTTGATTGTTTGCTCTTTATCCCTCGACACAGAAACAAAGCCAGCACATGCAGACAGTAAAACATCCGGGGTCATTCGCTCCTCTGTATCAAAGAGAGTGGCTCGTGCTCGAAATCAAATGCTAGGGCATCAATGATCTCGTTGAGCACCATAGGGCGTTCTGAGAACATGAGCCAATTCATGGCATGGAGAACCCTTGCAAGCATGTCAGGATTCCTGATGTTCTCCAGAATGCGATCGTAAATCGTGTTGAGTGAAGTCGGCATGTTTTTGAGGGCTTTCTCAACTGTGATTTTGTTCCATCACAGTTACGAAGTTCATCTAGCTGAAGAGCAACCAGACGAAACCTTGGAAGTTTAGTGAGCAGTGTGCTAGATATATGGGCTCTAACTCACATTCCGTTGCTGCGCTCAAGAAGCCGCCTTTTAATCTCATCCTTTTTTTATACATCCAGCTCGTTTCTTTAGACAGCTGCTCAGTGAGATATAGTTCGATATCCCCATCCACACACCCCTCAAGCGATACCGAAACAGCAAGTGCAGCAAGTTCAGGATGCCCAGACTGAACCTCAGGGCGACTGGTAACCAGAATGTGAACGTTAGCCAGTTTAGCCTCGAGCATTCTGCTGATCAAGTGCAGCAAGCTAGGCGTTCCGAACACTCGTCGAGCGCATCCAGCACTATGAATAGCGGCTTTTGGTCATATTCCTTGAGAAGAGGGAGTAAGGGTCAGATATTAATTCGGCATCAGTGAGGAGTTTTCGGCCACTGTTATGCGACGTCCACAGTGTATCCAGCGTGCTGTCAGGGAATTGTGATTGAACAGAGAGCTGTGTGACCAGAGAGCAGAGCAGCTGTGTCACAGTCTGCTGCTCAGAGTTGTTGGTATCAAAGTAGAAGAACACATAGTGCTCAGCCCTGTCATGGATTGTGTCGATAATGGTTGAACTAGTGGATAGGGAGAGTGAGTCTGAGAGTGACAGAAACAAGAAAGATTACCTGAGTATGGTCTTTCCGGATCCCGCTGGAGCACACACATCATTTGAATTTGGTGGAAAAATAATGGATACTCACATATTCCATGAAGCCACAAGAACGAGCCGGGCGCATACATCCATTCTCTGAATTCTGGGCGCTCAAGGAACCACAGCCCAGTATTTGTGTGGCGGGCATTTGCAGCACTGCGCAGACTCTCGTTACATGCACTGGTGGCTTAAGCCACTCATTGAGCTTCTTCCGGGTTTGTTCATCAACAAGATTTGTCTATGGGTTGATGAGAAAACATGTGGTGCAGCCTGAACAACATACAGTTTTGCATCCATAGCATCTTGGCCCTGTGAAAGCGCGATCAGACGCGAGGCCTGTGTGTTTTATGCAGCATAAGTTTTGGGAATCCAAATTCAAACACCCACTCACACTGAACGTGTTCCGGAACCCATTTATTCTGAATTCCATACCGGCCGCAAGATCAGAGAAATCCCCATGAGACCAGAGCCGTTTGACAAAGCTCTTGCTTGTCCACTCCTCCAAAATACGACGTGTCTCGTCCAGAACCCTGCTCGGATTTAGCACTCTGCGTCCATACGGAAGCCGGAAGTCTCACATTTGATACCTCTGCAAATCATTTTCAAGAAATTTGCTGCAGTACTCTGGCTCTGCCATCCATAACGAGAAAACCCTGCGCCAGCACGCGGGAAATTTCCCAGATGTTGTTCATGAGGGCCTCTGCACGCTCTTTGTTGTTTTTCATCGACTGTATGGGATGCCTGAGACCAGTGATCGGAGGGATAACAGAAAGGCACACCTTTCGGATGTCTACGAGTTTCTGGATGCAGCCCGTGATGGCGCCGAGGTATGGAACGTTCTTGGTGACATTACTGAGCAGGCCGAGGATCTCGAGGCCAACATCGGCCACATCTGCGAGTTTGTCGGTCTTGGATTGAGTAGCGAGCAGCGGGGAGGGCACAGTCTCGTGGAGTGTCATGGTGGGCAGAAGCAAGATGTGACACCCAGGCTGTCGTGCTTTCTGATCGACACTGCATCGCAGTGCCCAATCAGTGTCCGCACAGCCCAGTGGGACAGATAGCCGCTACTACTTACATACCGCACTGGTGTCCGATTGATCAGAGCCTGAGCCTGAGGGAGCCGCGGTAATAAGCTCCGCTTCGTCCCAAAACTAGATATGTCTGTCAGTGCAAGGCGTGTGAGACTCACAGATCACAGTCCGAGTCCGACTCGGCGAGTCGCACCGAAGCTTTAAAGTAACACAGCACAGTCGCCAAAACGGGGAAATGGTAGGCGAAGCGGTAAGCAAATGGCAGAGAAGGCCAAGCAGATTGGGTCAAATATTAATAACACTAAATGAATTGAGCACAAGATCTCAAATATACGGTTAATATCACACGGTCGTTATAAGCCCTCGGGTTCCACTGGTTCACTGCACTATCAACGTTACGCATTTTTTGCTATTTATAAGTCGATGCAGCATAAATTTAAAGATAAATAAACTATCTAGCAGCATAGATCCAGTGCATCTCACCGGCGCACACAGAGTAACGGTCATTGCAAACCCCTGGAGCGGCGTACCCCCACTACCACCCCATTGCTTTAAATTGGAGAGCAGTGAGACGAACATAATGTATTTTTTTCTTGCAATCCGACTCACTACGTTGACATTATAAATCTCAGGTTCCTGCCCGCCCCGCGGTGACGCGAGCCATAGTCACGACCAATGTCCTGAGGTTAGCAGAGCGGGGTGGAGTGAGAGTGAGAATAAGTTCAAGAATAGGATTTGCAAACGAAGTTAGCCACCAAAAAGTAGCGCTTGGTAAGATAAGATAAGGATATCCGCAAGCGCGGAAGATGAAGGTCAATATAAAGACAGGAAAACGGAGTCCAAGAAAGGGGGAGAGAGGGCACGCACTATGAAGGTTTGTTTGAACCATTGGGAGTAGCAGCCGTCAGGTCAAGCGGCTTCCGTCTTGAGTGCCTTAGCGAGTACCACCTCATCCCCGAATCGCAGCGACGGCTGCTGATCCTCATTGGCTTTCCCTCCCTCCGCGCCCGCACCGTCTCCTCTAGCGCTCGTCGAGGCTATGTAGACACGCCGCCCGTATGCGCTGGCAGTAGGACCCGGCTCCCTCGCTCACCGTCCCTGTCCCCAGCCTCCCCTTCGCAGCCGCGGCGAGCTCCCGTCGTTCTCGGCGCAGCACCTAGCGCCTGCGCTGTACCAAGTCGACATCGACCTCGACAGGGATAACGCTCGACGCATCTGCAACGCGTCGCCGTCCCCAGCCTCCTCTTCACTCCTGCCCCGAGCTCCCGGTCATTCGCGCGCAGCACCGTCACAGCGAGCGCCATCAAGTCGACAGCGCATCAGCATTAACGACGCGTGGCACAGCGACACTGCGCATCTACATGACGACGTCCGCCCACCAATCGTCCCCATCCCACCGCGACCCTCGACAGCACAAGCCCACTCCAGCGCGCGAGCACTACGAAGTCGCATCGACGTCGACGACGTTCCGCACACCTGCTCCGTGCAGCGTTCGTCCCTATCGACGCTCGACCTCCGCTCCAGGCAGGCCAAACGCGAGGCGCGTCCCCGCGTCCAGCTACCCGCGTCATCGATCCTCACCCCGCCCAGCAGGCCTTCACCGCGACGGCACACATCGGCCTCCGCCCCGCGCACCCCAAGCCACAGCACGATGCACATCTACGTCCACCCCGCCCCGCCCTATCGTACCGCGGCCCTCTACAGCGAAAACCACTCGAGCCCGCAAGCACCACGAAGTCGCATTGGAATCGCCGATGCTCGACCTCGACGCACCTGCGCCGCGCAGCGTCCATCCCAATCGCACCGCGACCCTCGACCTATGCCCTTCGTGGCACCTTTACACCGCGACCTTCGACGACACACACCACTCCAGCGCGCGAGCCGCGGCGAGCACCACCAAGTCGACATCGACATCCATGATGCTTGAGCCCCGCGTCTCGCGAAGCGTCCACTCCCGCCCGCGCAGCACCTTCAGAGCGCGAGGCGCCCCGCGCAGCGTGTACCCCATTGACCGACACAGGCGCACGTCGGCCGCACGAGCCCTCGAGTACCACGAAGTCGCCATCGACATCGATCCCCATCGCTCCGCGAACCTCGACCCCCTTCCATACGCAGTATCGACTGCCACATCATCACCCCGATCCCCAATTCAAGACGCACGCGCGCAGCGCCTCTGCACCCCCCTCTGCGGCACCTCTGCCCACGTTCCCCACGTCTGCACCTCGCACTCCCGTCTCGTGCGCCTCACACCCCCGTCTTGTGCGCCTGCGCCTCACCCCCGCGTGCCAGCGCCCCACGCCCCTTCCCCGCGCCTCACACCCGCCACGTCATCGCAACGCCCCACCCCATCCTCCCCCGATCCCCCATCCTCGCCCTTGCTCCCCCTCCCCTCGCCTCCCCCTCACCCTTCCCTGAAAATCTAGGCCGAGGACGCTCGTGGCGTCGTGGAAGCAGTCGCTCGATCCACGCGTCCGGATTTGGGGCGCAGACCTGGGGACGGCGTTAGCGGATGAGGCGGGCGAGGCGGGTGGGTGAGAGGGAGGACAGAATGGGAAGGGTGAGTGGGGATGGGAAGGGGAGGGCGTGGTGGGGGTGAGGAAGAGGGAGGGCGGTAGCGAGCGAGCGAGCGAGTGGAGGGTGAGGAAGGGGGAGGGAAGGTGAGTGGGGCGAAAGCGATTAGAGCGCAGTGGGTGGGACGAAGGGTGAGAGGGACGAAAGTGATAGGGTGGGGGTGGAGGGTGGGTGGGGAGCGAGTGGGGCGAAGATGGTTAGAGCGCGGGACAGGGTGGGGAAGGGTAGGGAAGGGTGAGCGGGGTGGGGAGCTAACGAGCGAGTGGAGGGTGAGGAAGGGAAGGGCGAGAAGGAGAGGGAGTGGCAGTCGAGCGAAGGATGCAGCGCGCTCCTCGCCACACGTCCGCTATCTCCACCTCCATCTCCGTCTCCAGGCGCCGCCGCGGTCGCACCCCTCCTCCGCGCCTCGCCTGCTCTCTGTGGCACGCACCGCTGCACTGCGGCGAGCGGCGGCACTCCGAGTCCCTCGTTCTCGTCGCCACCACGGCGTCGTGCGACCCCGCACCCGAGGGCCAATACGCAGATCATCGCACGAGTGTCGCCGCTGCCCAACTCTCCCCCCCACCAAAGGAAAGAAAGAAAGGAAAAAGACTACGCTCACCATAGAGCCGTGCTCCTGGAGGCTCCGTTATCCCAATCAAGCGCACGCGGCGCCTGCGATGGGGCGGAAACGAAGAGAGGCGCGTACGCGACGTCGGGTCGGGTCGACTCCCTAACCTACCCCGTCTAGTCACTAGGTTGGAGAGAAGTGGTGTAGCTTGAGCGCGAATTAGTTGGCATTATCATTGAGGAGGAGGATTAAAAGACGTACTTTTACGATTCAAAGACGTGCGCACGAGTTCCTCGCTCCAGAGTCAAGAGAGCGGCTGTACACAAGCTCATGAGCGCGCGCTGGTGGACGTAGCAAAAAAGGCGCCGTACCCCGTAATACCGCATCGGACAGCACGTAGGTCTGGCGCGTGCTCAATTACGCCCAAATGTCTGAAAACCCATAAGAATTATGAAGGTACAGCCGCAAGCCAGAAAGACACGCACTAAATGGCCTCGCTCCGAGGCCCTCGTACCCTCCCTCTATCTTGCGCCTCACGCCCCCACCAAACCGCCTCCGGATCCATATCCCCGTACACGCTGAGCTCAACGCGAAGCCCTAATGCGTATGCGCGCGGAGGATGCTCTTCGGCCTGATAGGCTGCGCGTTCGCGACTGTACGACGAGGCTATTCCGCGAGTCGAAGAAGGCAGACGACGGACGAGGGTCGCTGGCCATATGGTACGACAATCTACCTTGTGTCCGTTCCGCACGCGACGAGATAGCCAGGAGGAGGGGAGTCCTGCGACATGGAGGATGTGGGTTGTGGAGCGTAGCGGGGAAGGCGCGAGTCACCCATATTCGAAATGGCGCCGTACAGCCCCACGCCTCCAAATCTGTGTAAAATCCAAAATCCAACAAGAACACGAATACAGAAAAAGGCAGAGACGCACTAAGATGGCCTCGTCCGTACGCCCTCCTCCTCCGTCGCAACCTCAATCTTGCGCCCTATACCCGCACGAACCCCATCTCCGCACGCTCGGCAGCTCGAACTCTATGTCAGGCAGGGATACTTGAGCTCGCGCGTCAAGTTCTCGAAGACGAGCGAAAGAACTCGGTCTTGGCGGCGGAGAAGAGCGCGCCGTGCGTGAGGTGCATTCGGGTAGATTTGTCCGAGGCTGCGTGGCGAGTTTAGGTTAGGATAAGAAGGGAGGACGGACCATTCAGTGAAAACATAATGACGGGCCTCCACATGGTGGCGATGTTTTCAGAATCCTCGGCTGTCCGCGATATACGCCGGGGCAGCGCGAGTGAGCCCCTCTCGATGCTGTTGTCGAACGACGCGCACAGATGCGTGTGGCTGCTCAAAAAGCAGAGCGCTCCGAGTCGGAGTCGGATACGCCATGGTCTGAAGTACTTTGTTGCGAAATCGAACGTTATCGTAGATGACTGCGAATTCGTATAAACGGGGGGGAATGGAAACAATGGGATGTACGCGGATACAACCGAAAGAAACACGACGCACTCACCTCTACTCCTCTCCCCGCGCCTCCTCCCTGTCTCTTCCCCCTTCCCCGACCGAATCCGCATCCGCGTCGAGTCGGGTTGTGTGTGCGCGAGGAGCGCATCGTCTTCGCAGACATGGGCTGCTGTTCTGGCACTGGACTGGAAGGGTATTCGTCAGTGGAAGGGCAGCGCACCTCGCAAAACGCACGACATCTCCAGCTTCATCCTCCAAGGTTGCTCCAAGGGCTCGAGCCCAGAACATGGGAAACCATGGGCCCGACTTGCAGCCGTCGGCGGGAGAGACGTTGGCGCGCCATGGAGGAGACGAGGGAGACGACGATCGTCGATCAAACGAAGATGATCGGATAAAGGCCGTGCCGAGCGTGCCGAATGACTTGGTGAGCCCCTATTAATTTTGCACGTAGAACGCTCTTGGTACGAGCCATTTCGACTCGATATTTGGGTCGTACTTTACACAGCGGCTGGTTTGCGATCCTCGTGGTCTCCTTACAATTACAGAGAATCCCGATTTCGCCGATGCTGCCTCTCTTGCTCAGCGTGCATTGCTTCATAAGCGTCCAGCGCTCCCCATTCTTTGTCTTTCTTCTACACGTCCAACATGAGAGCGGTAAAAAAAGGCAGGAATTGGCTTAAGAAAGGCTTGGGCCCGAATCGAACGGGCGGGTCCACAGATTCGGTGACAGAATTGGATCTGTTTTGATCTGATAGAATGGCACCGTGCGCTCAAGCCACAACATCTCTGTGGTTGGATACGTCCGTGCGTGCTAGAAAGGGCTCTAGCTCCGATTTCGTTCAGCAAAACAAAGAAAAATAGAAGCCGCACCTTGGTATATTTTTCTCAAGCTGGATCTCCGAATACATCCCGGATGTTTGTTTGCCGCCCGTTCGTGTCGGCACAGAGTTTACCTGTCCTAACCACGAAAATTAGCAAAAAGCAAACCAAGAACACAAAAAGATGTTCCATTGTTCTTACGGCTCGGCCCCGAGTCGAACGGGGATGTCCACAGTAAGTTTCAACAATCATCGGCGTTATGTCATACTAGCGTATGGAGCGCACCAAGCGACCGAGCCTTTGTCCTCCAATAAATACGTGGATGCGGAAAACTCACAAATCCACACGACTCGGGTCTAAAAGTCCTGGAATTGTAACACGTCAGTATTGCATTGAAAGTTAATTTCTTTCCTGTTTTCTTGTCATTTTGCCTAGTGCAGATCATATCCATCTGGATGATAGGAAATTGAACACGGAACGTAAGAGCAAAAACAAAAAGGGCGAGGTGTGGTAAGGCTTGGGCCCGAATCGAACGGGCGGGCCCACAGAAATGATACAACATCCTGAGTGTTATATGATATGGATGCGCCCGAGTAGGCTATAACGGATCCATGGACGGGTGCGTGCTAGAAGGGCGAGAAGATCCGAATTTGAGGCCGCACCTGGGTATATTTGTCTCGATCTCCGAACACTGGATGTTCGTCTGTCGGCCGTGCGTGTCGGTGCAGAGTTGAAACGCATTGTAATCGTGCAAAAGCAATACTAAGGCGCGGAAAATTAATTAAGCACCCACCACCCCAACGGCTCGGCCCCGAGTCGAACGGGGGATGTCCACAGTAAGTTTTAACCAACGGTGGCTGTCGTGACATGGAGTATGGAGCGCACCACGCAACCGAGCCATTTCAGTGAGTTGCATTCCCAAATAACGCGCGTTGGTGGGTATGTGGATGCCAGAATACTCACAAGAATTCGTCCTGTTGTTTGCCCCTCCCCGACACGAGCACCGGATATTTGTCCGACGACAACCCGTCTGCAAATAATTAAAACGATGAGCAAAGGAAGGAAGGAAGAAAATGACGAATACTAGTAACCGAAAAAACCATTACTCGAAGCACCAACGGCTCGGCCCCGAGTCGAACGAGGGTGTCCACAGAAGTTTTATCCATCTAGTGAATGGAATATGGATGCGCACCGAGCGACCGAGCCCTTTCAAAAGGTTGCATCCCCAGTCAATACAATGAGCGCGGGTGCGTGCATGTGCTGTGAGAGGTAATGAGAAGTAGAAGGTAAACTCAAGCTTGGTTCACTTACCTGATTGTCCATCCCTCTTGTTAGCCCGGCCCGAGTCTAAGAACAGTGTGAATAAAGAAAAGAGACATGGATGACTCGGCCCCAAATCGAACGGGCGCCGCGGGGTCCACAGAAATACATGCCAACGAACGGATACAGGCCGCGCAACCGAGCCTTTCACGCAGCAATACACGCGTTGTTCATCACAGATTCAAACATCGATTAGCAGAGTGGTGTAGAATGGGTTCGAGGGTACTCATCTCTTGTACATTCGACCCGCGCAGTCGGTGACCGAGGCCTCGAGTTGAGCAGGAGGACTTGGCAAAGGCAAGGCTCCACGAAAGAGAAAACAGAAAAAAGGCGCGCGGCAGCGTAGATGTAACCATCCGCTTTCGTGGCCTTGCAATCCGGTCGCTTGAAATGCGAGGGTGGAGACGCTTGCGAGGGTGAGAGTGAGGACACGAGCAAGCAAACAAGTGAATGGGATGGGATGGGAAGACAGAGGGGAACCAGCTCGGCGGACGGAGATCGAGAACGGGAGGCACAGAGCAGCAGCGACGAGAACGCCGGCCGCATCAGCAGAGAACGAAGCACGGAATCGCAATGCGTGGTCGAAGGGAGCCAGACCACCAGCAAGACGATCGAACGGGGCGTATATTCAGCCGGGAATGCACAAGATACTTGGATAGATGGAATGGGGAGACTGCCTCGGAGGGAAGTTGAAGGGAAGCCGAGGCCGGTGGGCAGAGGGGCTGGGAAGAGCTTTGGCCAAGGATGAGGAAGACGGCATTGAGCAAAATTGTTTAGCCGAGCCCTGGCCGGCGGGCCGCGTAAGTACCCTCCAAATAAGGACGGTCATGCAAACGTGATGGACAGCTGTCAGCAGCTGTCACAGGCTAGCCTCCGTATTGCGGTGTTAACAGTTACGGTGCACAGCACACAGCACCTGCACAGCACCAGTATCTAGCTGCAAATCGGGATGTCTAAACCTCAGCACGGAAAGCCCGCGGACTCGACTGAGAAGGGAGAGTCAACCAAGACAGAAGAGGAGATGCAAGACGAAGTCGAGCAATTCATGGACTCTCTCGCAGCCATGACGATAAGCGCACATCCTTCCGCCGCAAGCAGCGTACCACTGGAGATCCTCGTATGCCAATACGAGTGCGGCAAGATCGTCAAGGAGAAGAGACCGATTTCTGAAAGCTTCATCGCGGTATCTCACGTCTGGGGCAACGCCAACTGGCGCCAGCTGGAGTGCGTCGAGCACGAGATACTGATATCCGAGGAAAAGGCCCATTTCATCACACACGACCTCCCGAATGTCGTCGGGAGCACCTGGTTCTGGATGGACATACTCTGCGTCGACCAGCGGGATGGGGACGCGCGAGTAGCGGTGACGCAGCACATTCCCTCCATATTTCGGGCTGCTATCAAGACAGTGGTCATCCGCGAGAGCACGGGCTTTCGGGACTGCTGTGTCGAAGCAGCCGGGCGACCGTTCGAGTTCATGGGCAAAACTCGCTACGGGAGGCCTCGGAAAGACCAGGACGAAGACATCGACTTCACCGAAGGCATGGATGGCCGGCAGAAGCTGGGATTGCACCTGCAGCGGGAACATGCTGAGGACAACATCGAGGACGGTGTCTTGTCGCGGCTCTGGCCTTTGCAGGAGATCATGATGTCGAACTGCGTGCGCTTCGTTAAGTGCAAGCCCGTCGCGTCCACTGGTCCAGCAACAAGAACTGAGGGGAAGGGATACGACTTGGTCGGCAGTCTTTCGACGCTCGCGCTAGCGTGGGACACCTTCGGTTCCAAGAACGAGACGAACCTGTGGCACAGGACGGGGACTGGCAGATGGGACTTCCTGGATGCCTTTTTCCATTGCAGCGAGACAAGGCGAGGCAATACCGTCACCAAATCCCCGAGCTGCCTCGAGCCCGCGATCTCTGCATTTATCTCAGCAGCATGCGCCGCACGTCGAAGCCGCGAGATTTCATCCTGGCCATTATGCCCCAGTATGGCTTCTATAGAGTGCCACGGAACGCTCGTCAAATGACCTTCACGCAGCTGTATATCGACTGCTGCCATCAACTACGAGGCCATGACATCGATATCGGCCCGTTGTTCATCGAGTCCGAAAATCCCTTTGACGGCCGGATGGGGGAGCGCTGAGGGCCGGCGTTCCCGAGCCCATATACCTCGGCGACCTGGTCAAGCTCTTCAACGGGCCCGTTCAGCGCTCTCCCGAGCGCAGCGTGGTCGAGCTCTTGAAGCTGGAGGAGCAGCCATGCCAGACCGGAGTCGCCAAAGCCCAAGCTCTCCAGACCGTCGAGAGGGCTTTCGGCGCGGGCAATTATGACCCGGACAAGGTCAACCTCGCACTAGCTGTGAACATGGTCCATCTTACCGTGATCTGCATATTCGCGTCCAAGACACTGTGGCTGTCCTCGCAGGCAGAGCTCCTGAACGAGATGGGCCGTGTGATGCCCGGCAGCGACCGGCACCGCGTGCTGCAGGCATTTTCGACGATTCTAGGCGCGATCGAGCCTTTCTTCCCAAAAGTGGACAACGCGCCGTGGAAGACGACAAACTTGCGTACACTCTCATTCCGCCGACGACAATTCTTTTTCCAAGCCTGTACTTTCCTACGCTGAGAAGATCACATACACAGAGGTGATCCTGCAGCTGCGCGGCGTTTCCTGGGAGACGTTCGCGCTGCTGGCCGCCATGGTGGGGTGCGGTGTACCCCTGAGCGCGTTCGAGTGGGCAGAGCGGCACCTCGAGGTGCTCCACCTCAACATCTTGCAGGGCCGTTCCTTCATGGCTCTAGCACCGAAGCACGTTGCGGACAACGACTCGTGGTATTTCCTGCGGGAAGTTGACGACTACGTGATGGGCCGGGACGGACCTATGCCGCGGCTGAGTCTCCTGGCGTCGACGCTTGGCCAAGACAACATCCTGACTCAGTGTATCTTCCTTCCAGATATCGCCCTATCAGATGGATAGCAGAAACTGGTGTCTTCCGTGCATCGAACATGACCCGTCCGAGACGTATCAATGATATCTTTACTTGGTTTCATTCACTGTTTTATTCTCTAACTCTGATTATTTAGGTACTCGTATTTAGCAATGACTCGGTAGTGATTTTGATGTTTTTGGCTTATTTGAGCTCGCGCCCATTTCCTCTTCTCTTTTCTTAAGTCTCTGATTCATTCTTACATCCGTCTAACGCTCCGCCAACGAACGCTTTCGCGCCGATAGGCCGTCGACCTAGCTCTCCGATCTCGATATGAGCTATACGATCCGCGCTCCCCACGTCCACCTCCGCGGCGTGTCCTGCGTGCACCCTTGTGTCGGACGACCGCGCGCTACTTCTCCAAATACACATTCCTTGCCCACCTCGGCGTCCAGTCTACGACTCGCGCACGCACGCCGTCGGCGTCCACGCCCAACTCCTCGGCCCTCCGTCCAGGCGTTCGCCGCCCGAACTCGGCCCTCGCGCGCCAACCGCTCGGGCACCCGCACGCCTCGCTGCCCACCTCCGCCACGTTCGCCGCCGCATGCTGGCACTCATGCCGGACGGCCTCACCGCGCGCTTCGCCAAGACGCACGGCTTGCTCAAAAAAATTCCAGAGCCCAGAGCCCGCACCGAAGCTCGCGCACGACGACAACTGCACTCGAGAAGACGGCTGCCCCGGTGCGAGGGAGATACGCATCGAGGCAGTCGGGTGGATATATACCTGAGTGAGTAGTTGTAAGTTCGTGGAATAAGCGCACTTCGTTTCCGAGTCAAGTAGGCGAATAGATTGGATTTGCGGTTTGAATCCGGAGGACTTGGCTGAATGGAAGAAAAAAGATTGGTTCACCTCAAACCCTATGGAGTGTTGTTTTAACCATTGGGAGTATGTAGCAGATCAAGTCCGAATCGTCGCGTCTGGCGATAGAGAAGGGAGAGGAGAGTCAGTATGGATCGAATACGACGAGAGAGGAGGGAGAGTAAGATGGGATAGAAGAGGGGGAGGATGGAGAGAGACAGCTCCTGTGAGAGCGAGGATCAAGTGAAAGCTCGCCCCCATCGTGCACGACTTATCACACACGCGCCCTCAATCGTAGCGCAAAGCGGCGTGCCGTCGTATGCAGCTTGGGGAGTACCACCGCATCCCCCGAATCGCAGCGACGGCTGTGGATCCTCATCGGCTTCCCTTTCCCCGCCCCCGCATTGTCTCCTTCTCCAGCGCTCTTCGTCGAGGTCGAGGAATATATAGACAGGACGGACAAGGACTCCTAGCGCCAGCCCGCCCGTATTCGCAGTGCCCCGAGTAAGCCACCCCTTCCTCGCTCAGCCTCCCTTTGCATCGCCCGCGTCCCCATCCCGAGCCGCCCCTTCGCTGCTTCCCCGAGCTCCCTCATCCTCGCGCAGTACCTTGACGGCCCACCCCACACCACACAGTATCCCCTCATCGTCCCTCCACCCCCAGCTGCGCAGTACCTTCGCAGCGCGACGTACGTCCACGTATACCCCCGCCCCGCGACCCTCAACAGCACGAGCCCAATCCAGTGCACGAGCTCCACGAAGTCGTATCGACGTCGACGACGCTCCTCACACCTGCTCCGCGCCGCGTATACCCCCATCGGCCCTCGGCCCTCGACCTCTACTTCAGGCAGCACCTTCAAAGCGAGACATTTCTGCCTCTGCCGCGCACAGCATCATCCATCGACTCTCGACGCCTTCACAGCGCGCGAGGCGGAGGCAGCACAGCGCGGGGCACGTCTGCTTCCACCCCGCGCACTACCAAGATCACGCGCGACGCGCGTCCACGTCCAGCCCCGCCCCGCCATATCGCACCATGGGGAAGGCGAGGGTGTGAGGGCGAGGGCGAAAAGGGCGAAAGTGATCAAAGCGGAGTGGGGGTGGGGGAAGGGTGAAGGCGGGTAGGGATCGAGCGAGCGAGTAGAGGATGAGGAAGGGAAGGGCGAAAGTGAGTGCGGTGGGTGGGGTGAACGGTGAGCGAGAAGAGAGGTATGGGAGAGGGAAGGCGAGGAAGCTGGCGCTAGTCGGCGGAACTGAGTCGAGAGAAGGACGCAGCGCTCCTCGCCCCACGCACGTCCGCCATCTCCGTCTCGATTTCCAGGCGGCTGCGCCGTGCTCGCAGCCCTCCTCCGCGTCTCGCTCGCTCTCTGTGCCACGCACTGCGGCGAGCGGCGGCACTCGCGTCAGTGTCCCACCGCCGCGTCGCCCCGTTCTCGCTACCCACTACGACACTACGACGTCGTGCGACCCGCGCTCGAGGCCATGGCACCCGTATCGTCGCTCTCCCGTCCTAGCCCTCGATGAGACGGGTCTCGCCCAAGTGCTAGCATCATACTCGTATCGTCCGTCCACACGCCCGCACCAAGTGAAAAGTTCCCGTTCGATTTCATAAGTGAGATGAACATAAGTGAGATGAACGGAAAGGAGAACCGCGGCTTGAATTCGGCGGGTCCACCGAGCGCATCGCAGAGCGCGGTTAGTTAGCTGCAGCGCGCTCCGAGTGAGCGGCAAGGTGAGCGGAGGAAAACGCGGATCATTGATACATTGATGCGATCAATTGCACAGCCCTCGTCTGCCTGGCTCTTCATTCCCCAGCGCATCCAGCCTGTAATTCAAAGTCTACCCTTTCTGGCGGTCCAAGAACTGTCAAGCACTGTAACTCAAGCCAAACTCAAGCTACTTTCACGCCGTTCACTTCGAATACCGCACTACTGGCGCCTCCGTGCCTTTGAAGCTTACTCACTCATGCACGTTCATTCCGCTCAACAGTGATTCGAAAACTACCTCTCTTCTTGGGATACAAGTACATTCGCGAAGGTAGCCGGGAACAATCGGCGGATTTTCTCTGCTATGCTTCGTCTCCTCCATCTCTCCCCATGTTCGACCGACCAAGTCTTTCCAAGGCACCTGCGTCTCCTTTGGCTCGCTTCATTTGACTTTGCAATCACAATCTTGTCCGGCCGCTCGAATGCCCCATTCACGACTCCATTCCATTACTTCTTCGTCGATGGATCCGAGTCCTCAATCCTGCTTTCAGCGCCCCCGACTTTCCATTCTGCGCTCTCATTGGTCCTGCGTACAAACTTCTCTGCTATACCGCTTTTTGCTCTGATTTTTGCAATTGCGTCTCCAAAGATGCACCGCATTGAATCGAATGCTATGTATATCGTCGTGACCCCTCGCCCGGCGATTCATGGTGTAGTGTACCGCTTCTGTCTTTCAGAGGACGTACACCCTCGCGCAAGGTGTAAATTTGACCCCTTCAACGACTCGAATTTGCTGAGTTCCTAGGTTTTCCGCGGCCTGCGATGGAATCCATGTGGGTTCCAATGTCAATCTTTTCGAGAATACAACATGCACCCATACCTCGCCCGCCTTCACCAGGACTCGTCTCACTGCATCTCAACTCGCACTGCCTAATTTTACAGAAAGACTTGCGTAATAGTCAGTCCTGCTTGTTGCTAATGGTATTCAAACGGTCGTGCCTCGATCTCTTTCAAATCCATCTGAATTGGTAAATAAAACACGACGAAGACGGCGAATTGCCTGCTGGCCTCGGTGGAGCAGACAAATATGGACGTTGTAGCGAGAATGGGGAACGAGAAGGCCATAGCGATGCTGTGGGATCGCTTCCAAATCCTTTCGGTGTGAATGCATAGATTCATGATAAGTAGGCACGAAAGCAAGACAAAGAGAGTAAGGAAAGCACGAATGGAACGAAAAGGAAGGGAAACGGGGAGAGCCTGGTTCGGGATTTTTAGCGTCCGAGATTTCGAAGGAAGTAGGGAAAGAGTTAAGGAGGTGGAGACGTTGCAATTTGGGTATAGTCCATTGTATCCAGATGGCCTTTTCTGGAGACAAATAGCGACCTCCATGACCTACTGAAGAGAGTTCACGTCTTCCGGACCACATGGATATCAGTTTTCATTGAGTCCAACTTGTACAAGGAAAGACATACCGATGGGATCGTTAAAGTCGAAAGGAAGTAAGTAGCCAGTCCTGTCCGCTGGTTGGCAGGCGATCAATAAAGAAAACAATTCGTTGACGTACTGCTCAATAGACTGCTCGCCCCAGTGGAACTCCTCCGAACGTATATCATGGAGGGCGGGCAAGAATGCCTCGACCTCCTTCCACACTTTATGACGCACCACTTGCGCCGAGTATACTAGATCCTCCTCCTCCTCAGGGTTGTCCCCAAAATAGTCGTCCTCCAAAGCAGTGACCACTTCAGTCAGATTGATGAACGTGGCCGAGATGAAACGCGCGACGTCGAACGCTTTCGAAATCAACGAGTATGCGACGTTCAGCTTGAGAAGCTCCGGGTGTATGAGCTGTTGTCTGCGGAGCGCGTCAGGATGAACCGCAGGGATAGACGTAGCATCGAGGGTGAGTTCTAGCGTGTGGAGGTTGGGGCAGTGCCGCGCAAACGCGTGCAGGGCCAGCAGCGTTCCACACTGTGGGATCGGATCGATGTTAGTTAAACCCCCGAGACAGAGCTCCTCGATCTGCGGCCAGGCAGCGGCCAATTCGGCTATGCTTTCATCGTCGAACTGCATTCCGTGGGGCGATTCGATAGACACTGTAGTCAAATGGCTAAAACAGAACAGCAGTTTTACTGCTCGCCCGGGGATGATATAGTCGGGTGATTCTTCTCGTGCAGTAGGCCAAAACAAATTTATGGCCAGTATTTCGAGAGAATCATGCGCACAATGCTCGGAAATCGCACAGAACAACTTTTCGGTCGCGTCCGCTGTCATACCTTTGGTATGCTTCATCACAAACGAATGTAAGGGCGGATTAGCCCAGGACTGCACTACCGAGACAGCAAATTCGATTGTTGCGTCATGAGCGCACTGGAAGTGGACGGAGCGAAGACGGTGAAATAGGGCTCTCTGGGGTAAGCTGATGCGGGATGGTGGTCCAGCTGGAGCTACGAGATGTAGGGTTTCTAGCGTGGGAAGACGACCAATATGTGCGATCGCCTCGATGTTGATAGGCGTAGTGAGGCGTAGAGTGCGGACACTCCGCAGTCCCCGAATGAAAACGGATATTTCACCGTTGAATTGTGGCCGTTCATTAAGACGGATGTGCATCGAATCGAAGGCCACCTCGGACAAGTTGGGGAATCTGCGTGTCAGAGTCGGGAGAAGCGAAAGTTGGGCCAATGTTAATTGGGAGAGGGTGATCGACGTAAGTCTGGGGCCAAGGAATAGATCGATGTTAGAGAATTGGATGTCATGGCTTGGCGACCAGTAGAGGGTCTCGAGGTTGGGCAGCAAATAGTCGCCAGGAACATTCAGGCGTAGGACATTAAACACCTCCGATAACGCTGGCCTGCCGAAGTTGTGGAACCTGAAAGACCTAACCCGGTGGGAATATTGCAGAACTCTGCTCCAGTCCTCGGCTCGGATTGGGCGGCGAAGTCGCTATTGGAAGATCACTAAATCGATACCGAATCAAAAGTGTGGCCACGGACCATAGTGCGTATTCTGTGGACCGGTTCGTCCACCCATAGATCCTCTGGCATGCAATTGAGGAGGTTCCGTATTGTTTCTTGTTCTCGCCACAACGCGTCGAGAGCGGGCCCGTGGAAAATGCGACACCTCGCCAGAGCAGCTAGCGCCGCCCTCCCCTCAAGGCAGTGAGGGTCTAGCTGCGATACAATCATCCACACAAGTTCCGGGACGTGCAGGCATCGGTGCATTTCGGACGGGGGGATCTCCGGATCCGCAGTCGAGGAGGTAGCGTCGTCGGGCACAGGTCTGGCTTTACAGAGGCATTCGACCATTTTTGTGATATACGTCTTAAGCAACTCAAATTCTGCCTCAGGAAACAAGGCTTGATACTGCAGACTCGAGTGAGCACAAGTAGCGAGCATATCAGGGCCCGACTGACCTGCTGCGCGTCTACGAAAAAGTGAGCCACTTCAGCTATCTGACGGGGTATACGCTCGGGTTCATCGACATGGAGCTGCAAAGTTCGGGTGACATTGCGAAAGAGAATGTTGTACGCTGTGCGTAAATTATTCAGAATCAAAGTGTCGGCCATTGTCGACGCAGAAGAAAAGATACGGGTCACGCCTGTGGTCACGCTGAAAATCGCGGCGATCACGATACGATCCAATCATGATCGGACGAGCGGCATTCGTCGGCGATCAAACTGTTCGGTACTTTGTTTCTTAGTTCTTTCGTTGGATCTCTTGACTCCGGTTCTCAGTAGAGATCAAGTTTTGACTTGGTAAAGCTGCAGCCTTTGGAACTTGAGACTTTTCTCTCCAACCTATCCCATTTTCCGGCGCACTGATTAACGATGTTCGAATTTGTATCCCGTTAGAACCCGTTGTATTAGAGCGACTATGCCTTGAATCCGTCTACTGATCTTCATAGGACACTCCGAAAGAGCTGGTATATAAATTCTTCAAACAAAACCTAAAGATTTCCCGAGGTCCGAGATACTGTCACCAAACTGTTTCGCAAAATTCGGAATTGCACAGAGTCCGGGAACTCAACCAATTGCAGCTTCCTAAACCTTCCCACCAAGCTCCTCAGCGATGATCGTCGCGGCCTTCTCTCCAACAGCGATCGCCGTGGCGTACGTGTTCTACGTGAAGCGCGGTCAACGAGGGGGGCAGGAGAAATACGAAACAAGAAAGAAAGAAAGAAAGACACGCACGGAATGGACATTCGACGGCGGGATCGACAAATCCGCAACCTTGAGGTTTTTGATTCCGTAGACGTTCAGCGACGAGTCGACGACGCCGTTTTGGTCGCGGGGCTTCATAGCGCATGTCCCGAGCTACGCAAGGTTCACATCAGTAAACCGATCGCAAAATTTCGGAAAACGAGAAAGAGAGGAATAGATAGTACAAAAATAAAGCAAGAACGAACCGAATGCCAGCTGGTGATAACAACGCCCCGACTGAACTTGTCGATCGCCTCGTCGTCCTCCTTGGTGTAGGTGAACACCGGCGCATCGAACGCGACGGGACCTTTCTCCTCTGGATCCCAAGCGGCGGGGCTACCAGCGGGAAACTGCGGGTGCGCGGCGAGGCGCGGGCCGCGGTAGATCGGGAGACGGCGGAAGATTTCGCGGCCCTTTTTGTAGCCCCAGCGGACAGCGGCGATGTCTGCCGGGCTGCAAAGACAAAGTAAAGTGAGGGAGTGAGTGGGAGGCATTCAATAGAGGATGTGGTGAACTGGTGCTTACTCAGTGAAGAAGCCGCAGTCAAAGTCGGGGTCGGCATACAGGTCGGTCGAGCTGATGTGGAGGTATCCGCGCGAGGCAGCGTAGCTCTACACTCGTTCGACCGGGGTTAATTATGAACGGAACGGAGGTGCACATACGAGGAAGGTGTTGTGGCAGATAAACTTCTTTGTTGGCTCTGCCGCCGCGTCGCCGGGGGAGCTATCACGCAAATCATCAGTCAGCACATGAAGCAAAAATGAGTATGCGCGTGGCGTACCCGCCAGTAGCCATGAGGATGAAAAGCGGCTTGTCCAGGTAGTCCTTGAGCACTTCATCCCAATATTTCTTGAACTCTGGACCGAGCTGCGACACCTCGTCGGGATGTGGGCGCATCTTGCAGATGGCATCAACACCACTGATGAGTTCAGTGCCACGTAAAATATAATGGAGCGAAAGTAAAGAAAGCAACGCACTTGGTCGCAAGACAGCCGGTGCGGTCCTTCTGGTACTGCGGGATGACCTTGGCGACAAAGTCGGCGTCACAACGGAAGATGGCGTCCATGGTGAAGGTTTGGGGTTGGCGTAGTAAGGCGTGAATACGGCGGGGTGGTCTATGATCATGATCGGAGGTGAACTCAATGCGAGATCCAGACGATAGGAGAAGGAAGAAAACGCGCACCTTGGTAGTTTTCGCCAACACCGGGCAGCTCTTGCACGACAGGGATGTTGAACTTGTTCAAAATGTCCTTGCGGCCGATACCGGAACGCTCGAGGATGAGCGGCGAGCCCATGGCGCCGGCGGAGACCACGACGAGTTTGCTTGCAGAGACGATTTTGAGGTCCTGTGATGCGCCTTCGTGGACGCGTTTATCGAAGAGGTACTCGACGCCAGTTGCGGTTCCGTTGCTGGCGAACAGTCAGTCAAGCGCGTTGGAGAGAGGGAAGGTGGAAGAGCGTACGTGGCCAAGACACGGTTGACGCGGACTCCGTCAAAAACAGCGAGGTTTTTGAACTTGACATTGTAGTAGTAGTTGTGCTATCGAGCAATGAGCAGAGTCCGCAAAGTAAAACAGAGACGTACCGCAACATCCGAGCGAATACCGTCCTTGTTAATCCATTTCGGCATTTGCTACGGAGAATAAACGCGCGTTCGCGGAGATGGGACGAAAGAAACACGGACGAAGAACTTGTTGATCGAGTCGGCGGTGAAGTCACTGCCCTCATCGCTCTGCGGCCGGTCCTTCTCAAACTTGGACCCGATGTCGATGTACTGCTTGCCGACATCGAAGACGTCGCCGCCGAAGGTGACATGCAGCGGGCCACTGTCGCCATGGCTGACTTTGGTGGGCTCGATATCATATGTTTCTGCCTTCGCCACTGTTAGGGACACCTGCGATAGGAGAACGCGTGAAAAATACCTTCTGCAACAACGGAATGATATTCTTGGATCCCCACCCTTGGTTGCCGTACTTGGTCTCCCAGTCGTCGTAGTCGCTCGCGGAGGGACGGTTGTAGAGCATGAAGTTGATTGAGCTCCCTCCGCCGACACACATCCCAGACGGCACAACGAGGTCACGATTGCCGATCCCCGGCGACGGTCTGGAAACGTAGAATTGGGCCGTTTTGGATGCTACGATGGGTTTAGATCCAAAACGAATGAATCAATGGGCGTAGTACGAACTTGGAGCCAAGTGGCTAATGTACAGGCCTGGAGTGGTGTGCTCGAATTTGCCTTTGACGCCGGGCCCGCTTTCGAGGACTGCGATTTTGAGATCGGGGAAGGCATTGGCCAACCGGGTCGCGACGATTAGAGCTGCGGTTCCTCCACCAGCAAAGACGATGTCGTAGGAGGGCTCAATTGTGTGTGGGGCGGACATGGTGGTGTTGGAGAGAGAGGCGCTGGAGGCGGTGAACGCCCACTGCGGCGATTTGGCTCTGATATAGGCCTCATTATGATTGTGATCGGCTAAGCCACAGCACGTATCAGAACCAAAATTATCGAAACCGAAGAGTCCTGACCTGCTTTGCTTCCGGGCCGTGCGTTCGCCTTGGGTCATCACCGAAGGCGCGATGACTGCTAGAAGACGGTGGCGGTCTCGGCCGCTGTGTACGAAGACAACAGCAGGGAAGCGTGCACCATGGAAAGTCATATGCACTGTAGCTCGCTGAGGTCGGAGGTACACATCCTCTAGACTGGAGATGGACTCCAAGTGGTCAGCCGAGTTGGTTGTGGCTAGTTCTCACACAGCTGGGGGTCGTCCGAGGAGGAGTTAAACTTTTGAATTTAAGTACAAAGAGAAGAGCTTCAAGATCTTAAGAGGAAAAGAATGGACCGTGTCAAGACGGTGTGCTGGCAAGTGCGAAGCCACATCATGATCCGGATCAATTGGCGCTGATGCCCGAGGCTCGTCTGCGGCCACCTTCATCCTCGATTTCTCGCTCGCTTCCTTGCACATCGCATCCAGTTTTTTATCTACTCCTACCAATTCCTTCAACGTTTGGCGATATATGGGCCGACGTTCGCTTGCGAGCAAGCTACATTGCAACCTAAACCTCGGAGGGGGAGTGACAAGTCGGGCGGCGCCGTGTCAGCTCGTCTCAGTTCTTCATTGATTTGTGCTCACAACTGACCATGAGAACGCCTCTCACACCTCCCGGGTAATTCTCGTTTTTCATTGAACGTGGCAACATAACTGACGGAAGTAGGCCAGTGCGCGGTTTTCGGCCAGGCCGTTTGCTCGTTTTCTTGATCGACTTTGGCGAAATTTCTCGGCCAAGCGGCAGGGACGAGAGTCCAATTTCTAGTCTGGGCGGTTCTCTGGATTGGGCTACATGCATGTATGTATTCGCTGTGTGCTTCGAATCAGCGAAACTATATGCAAAACAATAGTTCATAGAAAAGGCAGACACGAAAAAATGTACTACTCGATCACGAGCAACGAGACCGAGTGGATAGGCAATTCAAACTCAATATCCGCTATCCCATCCTTCAGTCTCAACGTCGATGGCGAATGCAGCATCTGCAGTCTCCCATCCGCCTTCAAGCTCGCGATCTGCTCCTGTGTCGGATCCTGCGGCGACCCCAAGTCCAGCCACGCCGAGAACGCATTGATATGCGTTCCGTCGATGCGATAGTGCGTCAGCCCGACCGCCACCCGCCCGGGAAACACATCCGAGACGCGCAGCGAAATCTCCGCGTCCGGCTTCGGGAGCGCATCGTCGTGGTAGTTCCAGACCATGAGCGCCAGCTTATCTCTTTCGGCGGACATTGACGCCAACACGCCCACGTCGGACAGCTCCCCCTTGACGCTCTGCGCGAGCACGTCCTCCAAGCTCGCTTGCCCCGTGCTGTTCGCCTCGATACGCGTCCCCTGCATCATCCCAAACATACGGAAGATATTCAGGATGGGCTTGTCGATCTGGTTCGTCGACAGCACCCGGAAGCCGTCGAAGTATGGATGGTCGTCGTACTCAAACGCCCAGGTCAGCGCGCCGGTGAGGTTCACGCTGTACTGCACCGCGAGGTCGATCTCGCGCGTGAACGCGGCCGCGGTGTACGACGGGTATATCAGCCCGTTTCGGTAGTTGACGTCGGGCGAGATGCACGCGGCGCACGAGTCGGGGTCGTCTTCTCCGATTAATACGGGGAGGCGGTTGAGCGCGCCGAAGGACTGCACGACGGAGAACGCGTCGTTGACATTTTGCAGCGCCGTGGCCATGTTCATCTGCAGATGTCCCGGCACCGAGTCGGTCGCGTTGATCACAATCGGGGAGCCTTTAGCGTGGAAGGAGATGAAGTCGATCGGTGAGCCTGTTGCGTTGGTGGCGGCGTTCTGTCCATTGAGGGTGTGATTGAGGAACAGACCGAGCCAGTCCCCGGATGCACCGCCTGCGACCTCTGGTCCACCGACTGTGGCGCTGGGCAGGGCGCGAAGAACACCGTGGACGGCGTAATCATACAGCATGAAATATTCCTCCTCTGTGCCGTTCCAATACGCGATATTCGGCTCGTTCCATACCTGGGGGGAGTCAGGATTACGGAACGTTTGAAACGAAGTACGCGTTCCTCCCAATACCAGCTCTCAACCTCCGCCGTTCCATATCGCTCCACGCAATGCTTCGCCCACTCATAGACGAGTTCGCCCCACTTCTCCCATGACGTCGGCGGATTCGACCACCCAGTGAAGATATTATCGGCGCTCGCTCCGCCGTCAAACTCGAACGAATACGGGTCCGGATGGCTGCTCAGCGCCTTGGGCATGAACCCGGTCTGCACGTACGGCTTGACGCCGTTCTCCAGATACGCATCGAAGATGAGATCGGTGGTGGTGAAGTTGTAGATTGGGCGGCCGTCTGCGTCCTCGGTGTACGCGTCCGTGCAGCCCCATTTGAGGCGATGCGGGGCTGTCTCGGACGGGGGATCGCAAGTAGTGAGGAGATTGTGGGTTCGGAAGTATGTTTGGTGAGGACCGAGATTTCCTATGTGAGATAGAACCGCGCGGCCGTCTGGGTAGGTCGCATAGTTGGGTTCGTCGCAGCCGAAGAAACGAGCGATGGGTGGAAGGTCGCCGAGGATCTTGGATGCGCTGACGGTGATGTTGACTTGTCGAGCGACTGACTGATGAATCAGCGAAAGCAGGAGGAGAGCTGTCGGCACGGGTATGTTCATGACGCAGAATGAAGCCGACGGGCTCTTGCAGATGCTTTTATACCTGTGTGAAGGGGCCGGGACGAAAACCACATGATGTTCTTCTGCAGAGGAAGTCACGCCGCTCATTGACCCCATCAAGGCGCCAACTTCTCTCAGGTGACAATGTTCTTTTCTTCGAAATTCAAACCCAGCGATCGTTGCTCTGCTCGCTGGACCCACAGGTTGAACGCACTACTTCGAAGTTCTCACTTTCGCAGCGTCAGCCTACGCCGGCTCTTTCCCTGCTCTCGAAGAACCATTGCACGCAGGTCCGAGTACCTCCAAGTACGCGCTCCGGCACCTCCCCCACGCCCTCTTCCAACTCGCTTGAGCGGTGGGTCGAATTCGCTTCAAGCCTTCAGACTGCCCGACGCATTTGCGTCATTTCGACGCGATCCACGACCGGTTGAACTTTCTCCCAGGTGGGTGCTCACGGGAAGTTGCGGGCGGTCCGCCCTCCACCCTCGGGCCGTACTGGCTTATGGGGATCGGTCGGTCAATTCAATTCCGTCAGCCGCTTCTCACTCATGCTGGATTTTTTCAGTCGTTGCATACGACGCGCATGTTTCTAAGTGACTACGGCGACAATCCTCCTACGGAGTATGGGCACCCTCATGTCAAGGGTCCATCTTCTGCACAGCAGATACATGAGCACTTTGGGTCCTAAATTGTGTAACACGTTCAAAGCCAGGTCCAAATCTGAGATACACTCCGTTAAGTGACGTTACACAAGTACATACTCCCAAAGTTAAGCATTGAAGAAGTCTTCATCGCTCATGTATAGATATCGATCGAATTGAACTGGAAGTACGCATTGTCAAACGCGCCCGGGTTGGAGTCCACGTATTCTGCCATGTCGCAGGCGCATTAGCCATTGCACGCAGTTCAAAAAAAACTGTAAACGCACTTCTACATGTCGAGGGACATCCAGCGGCTTCGTATTTGCCGGGGTTGCCTGCCCAGTCCCCGCCTGCAAAAAGAGGAATACATATCAGCACCGCGCCGCAGACAAATCTCGTACTATCTTACAGAAGGCGAGGTTGATGATTATGTTGTGGGCATCGAAAATTTCAGGCAAGTTGCAGTGGTTGTTCGTGAAGTAAGCGGCCGGGATGCCCTGAGGATGCGAGGAAGAAATGAGAATGGAACGAATAGTGAACTTCAGCTTACCCAGGTATCCGTATCAACGGACTTGCTTCCATCCTTCACGGCATCAGGCATATTCTTAGCATTCCGAGGCCAGAACCAGACGGCGATGAAACTCCTCGTGCGTTCGATAGCGTACCTGTGGAATGTCAGATGATGGGCCAAGTCTCAGGGTTGCGACATACCATCCCCCGCCTGCCGCATTGAATCTGGGTCCAAAGCTGGTAGCCTGTCGGATACGAACGCCGCACCCCAGGTTTCCGTTCTGAGTGGCGTCGCAGTTCAGGCGCAGAGAATGACTGCAGAAATAAAGTTCCTCGGTCAACGATGAAACAACAATATGGTAAGAGACAAACCCAGTTTGTGTCCTCGAAGCAGGCATTCGACATCCTGAAAGCAATGCGCCATCAGAGAATTGAACCGAGCGAACGGATTTCAATCTACAGACCTGGAGAAGTGTGTAGAGCGGCCTGGGCGGTCCCATAATCATTCGCTCCCTCCTGCTCGAGAGAAATCAACTCTGCTAAACATGTTAGTCGGGATGGAACGGTCACGTACAACGATATCCACTTCGCCGCCATCGGGCCATGTCCACTCGTTGGTTTCCCATCTGCATGTGATAATTAATTCTTGAGCTGTACCTAGATTGAACCGTGTTAATAATTACACTGCGGGCCATGTCCTGTAATATCGCGATATCAGTTCAACTAGCGGGCAGGTCGTAAGTAAGAATGTCACTGACCCGCATCCCTGCGGCATGTGTTCTATATCGAACCTATTTTTACCATGTGAGTAATAAGCTTTCTGTTGATAGAGAAGAACGAATCACACTGCGACATGCGTACGGTACGCTTTGTTTGATCGGATGCGAAAAGAGTCTCGTCCAGTGTTACTGGAGTGGCGTATGACAGACGTCGAATCCGCCCGGAGTATGAAGGTGTCATCTGGAGAAGCATGAATACCGTGCGCATGGAATGTTATAGGTCCACGTACCGGAAGCAAATGTCAAATTTTTATCCCTCGCCATGTCTTCACTGACATAATTGCTAGGAGGGGGGTCAAGAAATGGACAAAGAATGCTTCGACCGGGGTTACTGACACACGACCGTGTGTGGGGTCCGGGATGTCTTGGAAGTGGAACGCGTCGTAGAATCCTTTGCCAACGATGTGCTGGGAGCGCGAATAGGTTCCAGCAAAGGCCGATGAGACAGTCGAGGCGAGAGAAATCCAGAATGCGCCTTTCATGATTGACGGGTGAGTCAAGGGGTGAGTTCAGAGATGGGGGAATGTTGTTAGGTAGGTGGTTAGTGATTTAAGTAGTGGGTTAGAAGTAAGACTGTTGGACCGCGCGGACCACCGGACCACCGGAGTTTCGAAATGGAGCAGAACGTTCCGGTGTGAGATCTGCGCTTGGCAACTGACTGACAGGACGATCACACCGGCTTCTTCCGCCCAATGTGCCCAATTGGTGCCCAAACTCTTTGCGCCTTGTCCGCCGGCCCCGTACACCCGGCCTCTGGACACGGATACTGCCCGGATTCACACCAAAAATATTACTGGCGTCGCCCATCTCAGGCTCTTTCTCCAGACCCAGTAAGTACTTTGTATGTGTATTGCTCAGCCCTCGGGTACCTGGCTCGGCTACCTGCATGCGATGCTTGGCAGTGCTCTAAAAACTGCCTCATGACTCTCATCACAAGATTTCTCTTGGCATCCATCAGCGGATCAGAATCATCAGATACATTATATACGACCGTCGCGCGCATCTTTCCAAACATCTTCCTTCCTTCCCTTCGCCTTACCCTTTGAAAGGACCTTCTTATTCTTATCCGCCAATGTCCTCCCTAGATCCAACTTGCTTGGCAACTTTCCCCGGTGTCGGCGCTGGCTTCAACGGTGCGTAACATGTTCTCATTCACAGTGTCGCGGGCACTAACGAAGCCATTTAATTTCCAGGCTGTTCCTCGGGAAACACAACCGTTCTGGAAACGTGTTGCAGCACCGTCGGCGGCACTGTAACATCAGCCAATGGCACATGCGGCTGCTCATTCAACGCGGCCTTCACCCCGAGCGATAACCAAACTTTTGTCGATTGCTCGATGAACAGTCACTTCGTCGCTGCATGCAATATACCCAATCCATCTGTGCCCACGGCACTTCCGACTGGGTGCTCAGCCAGCAGTTTCGCAGGTCCGGAACATATACCCGCAATCAGCGGGAGCTTCCTTGGTGCGCCTCTATTTTAATTCCTCACTTCGATACAGGCAGGCATTGAGCATCGCGGACAGGTTGTACCGCGAGCGTCGCAGGGGCGCTACAACTGTGCTGCCCTCAGGTCGGCGGTACACTAGCGTTCGTGAACGGTACATGTGGCTGCCCGTTCGACTCGGTGTTCACATCGGCGGTGCAGTCCCGGTTGAACTGGTCCACTTGCGTGGTGAAATCGAGCTTCGGCGTTGATGCTTGCAACATTGATTTCAAGCCGAGTTCCAGTCAAGCGATAGCCGCTCTACCCCTGAATGTAGCTGTCGTCGTCCTGGGCCTCTCCTTATTGGGCAGAGCGATTGGGTTGTGATCTCGGATTCCAGTACTTCTACGCTGGGGTTTCATAATCGCTGGTTCATCAATCAACTAGTTTTACTTGCTCAGTCATTTCTTCAATAGATCACACAATACGCATGATGTAAAACGCCAGCATACTTAGAAATCTCTCCCTTGATCGGTTGGCACGATAGCGATTATGTTTTAGCACTCCGTCTGAGAATGGAGTACTCACCCCCCGGAATCCGTCAAGCTCAGATCTAGATTCAGTGCAGAATTTACGAACTAATACGAAGTGCGCGCCAAAATGTTGCGCGCATATATGCATCGCTAGACTAGAGGGAATTCAACTGGTTGGATGGTAGATCTGCAGAGTATCAGCGCTTCCCTTCCAAGAACGGTAACCACGGTCCACGGGACTTTCGTCCATAAGTTTTATTCAGGCCAAGAGTTCGATATGCAAGTAGACGGAAGTTAGCACTGGAACTCATTAATTCTGAGCACGCGCCGAAGGGGTTCAGTCCCCGTAATGTCTCGCCGATGGTAAAGGGGGAATTCGAAACAGGATGAAACCAACTAAGGAACAGGGAGTCAGCCAGAAGTCGCCGGCGCGGCAGCCAGTCTACGAAATAAATGTCGTGAGCGCATAATGGGCTTCCAAGGCTCCGATCCAGAAATACAGGTAAGAAAGATTAATCAATGGCGTTGGTGAGTCGAGGATGGCCGTTCCGGTTCGGGCCGTTCCGGCCCAGACAACGTGATGTTTGTATTTGTCGTACAGCGCGACCAATTCCATGTCTTTCTTTCCTCCCTCGACCTCCCTCTTCACTATTCCCCTTATCTGCCTCCATCCTTTATAATTGCACCGCACGATGGCTTCTCCAATGCTGCATACTCAACACCTCGTCCCAGCCCCTGTGTCCACCAAGATCCGCCTTGCCCTCCTGGCGACCGCGCTCTGCGACGCGCTCGGTGGACCCGCCGAATTCAAGCCGCGGTTCTCCTTCCCCTTTATCTCACGTATGAAGCCAAACGGGAACTTTTCACTCGGCGCGGGCGTGTGGACGGACGACACAAGTATGATGCTGGCGCTTGCGCGGTCGTTGGCAACATACAGTGGGTCGTCTTCACAACAGGCAAAAGGGACAAGAGGAGGCTTCGACGAAGCGGACCAGCTCGAAGCGTACTTGCGCTGGTACCAACACGGCGTCCTCAGCGCCATCGGCCGCTGCTTTGACATCGGCAGCACCACCCGCCGCGCGCTTGGGATCTACAAAGACGCGCTCAAAGCTTCCGGCGCGCTAACCCCGGCTGAGACGCGGCGCTTATCACCAGCGGCGAAGGGAAAAGAGAACCAGAAACGCCGCATAACAGCAAAGAGCGCCCTCGCGCGCATTGCGCGCGAGATGAGCGGGGACGGCTTCGGCGGGAACGGCTCGCTCATGCGCGTGCTGCCCGTGGGGCTGGCGTACTCCCGCGACCCCGCGGCGGCGGCGGCGTATGCGCGCAGGTCGAGTGCGACGACGCACCCGAGTGCGGTGTGCCAGGCAGCTTGTGCCGCGTGGACAGAGTGTATCGCGAGACTGGTGCGCAGCGCAGATGCGCGGGAGGAGCAGATATCGAAGCTCGATGTGCTGCACCACTTCGCGGTGTATCCCTGGCCCGCGGACGCGGAGGCCCTGCGGACGGCCCTCGCACCCGATGTGCCCCTCCCCGCGGGCGTCGTCGACCCGGCGGCGATTGAGGCGCACTATACGGCGCACCACCCCCTCATGCGCCTGCGCGCTGCCGCACACACGGCGGAGGCGCTCGCAGCCGCAGCCACGCCTTCAGCTGGAGACGCAGACACGCTCGCCGCACGCACACGCGCCCTCCTCCCCTCCGCCGCTGCGCTCCCCTCGTCAGGCTACGTCGTGCACACGCTCGCGGCCGCGCTCTACGCGTTCCTCGCGACGCGCACGTTCGAGGCGGGCGCGCTGCTCACTGCGAATATGGGCGGGGATGCGGATACCGTCGCGGCGGTGTATGGGGGCCTGGCGGGGGTGTGGTATGCCACGCAGGAGGAGGAGGGCGCGGAGAGGCTTTTCTGGTCACCGCGCGTGCGGGCGTGGCGCGACGCGCTGGTGCGCCGGGATTTGATTGAGGAGGTCGCGGGGGAGCTGGTTGAATTTGTGGAGCGCCATTCTGCTTCGTCCTAGTCCCTTATCCCTGCACGTCCAAATCAATTCATGTGGTGTACGGCGTTTTCTCTTTATTCTCGCCGCGCGCTGATGAGATTTTGTGCAGCCGCTCTCCCGGCTCTGGAACACCATGATCATATGGCGCCCTGTGGCGCCGCCTTCTCCCCATCTACCATCTGTTATGTGATCGCTGTTCTCACATCGCACGTATTTACGTTCTTTCTCAAGACTGAGCTACGGATCGGGGTACCTGGCTATGATCGTATGCGATGTTCAGTTCTATGCAACACTGCCTAATGACTCCCACCACAGATTCCTCTTCATGTGCTGTACCAGCGAACAGCCGATCAGATATATGAACTCTCTCAATGCTGTGACCATTAGCAGATCCCAGATATATAAACGCGCCCGCCGCGCGCATTTTTTCCAAGCATCTTTCTTCGCCTCTGGATCATTCGCGTATCCTTTAAAAGGATCTCCTTCCCTCTCTTAGTCTTCAATCTCCTCCCTAGATCCATTTCGTCCCCTAACTTCTGCTCAATATGTAGATGGAATTGGCATAGGAACTCTTTCATTCCAAGCATGCGCCGAAGGGGTTCAGTCCCAGTCATGTCTCGCCGATTGGGGTGAAATCAACTTGAACCAGGCAACAAGAATTCCACCCGGAGGTCGCCGCGGTGACGAATAAATCCTGACAGCGCATAGGACTTCGCAGGCTCCGACTATGGAATACAAGTAAGAACGATTAATCGATGGCATTGGTGTGCTCAAGGTGTGACTGTGTGTGCCCGGGCCGTTCAGGACCGGACAACCTGTACAGCGTGACCGTGACCGATTTCACGTCATGAACTTTCGCTCTTTCGTTTTTCGCTGGATCACGGACCCCTACCGAAACATGGCCGAACCTTTACCTCCAACCGTTGCGACTTCCTTTATGCTTGCTTTCGAATGTCACTGTCTGCGTAGTAGGAGCCCTTCTTCCGCTCGCGATTCGACACGCTGGATAATCATGTCTGATCCCCTGCCAGCTTCCGGGCTCTTTCCTGACTCAAACGCTGCCGCGCAGGTCCTCCTTGGCTCTGGCTACTCCACCATCCTCATACAAATACGCCTTCTCCACCGCGCGCCCCTCTTGCCGTGAGATTGAGTCTTTCAAACTTCAGGCAGCTCGTCTTCGAGAACCTCACCCGCGGGCTCAAGTATCTACTGGAGTCTGACATGGAGCTCTAGCTGCCGAGCGTGCATGGCAATCTGGGTCATGACACGGGGTTCGTGAGGACGTGGGAGCAATATGGAGGATGCAATGGAGGACGAAGGCGCAAGCGCCGAGGCCATTTTGGCGCGTCTCTGTTTTTTTTGTGTTTGTATTCTTATTGGATTTTAGACGGATTTGGAGCTGATTGAGCACGCGCAAGACCTACGCGGTGGTGTACGGCGCCACTTCCTCTTTATCATCGGCGCTCGCTGATGGGCTTTGGTTTTTCCCGCCGCTCTCCCGACTCTGAAGCCAGGAAATAGTGCGCACGGCTTGGAATCAGGGAATGAAGCGGGCGTACTGGACAAGTACATCTAGACGATGGCATCGATCCAATCAATACTAATCCACGTTCAGTCTACACAACCCTACGCGAGGGGGTGTACGGCCGCTTCGAATACTGCACCACGGATATCTTCCTTCGCCACGAGCAGGCCCCTTATTCACATGTCCGCGCCGCTCCACTCTTCCAAGCCATCCCATCGCGTGCGGACACCAGGTAAATTGTCCTACCATATGGCCGGCGACCCGCTCATCGTCTGCCATCTACGACTCGTGGAGAACCTCGTCGTACTTCGGGAACCCACAGCTTCTCAGGCCGAAGCTGCGGCGTCCTTCGCGCGCATCCAAGCCTCATTTCCTCTTCGCGTTTCATGCGCTGTGAGTCCGGGTGTTGCGGAGGGTGACGATGAGGATGCATGGCTTGGAAGGGGAGCGGATGGATTGACGAGGAAGGATGGGAAGAGGGTGAGGTGTGGAGAGGAGGACGGGGAGGAGACGGCCGACGTGTCGCCGCCGGCGGGGGACTGGACGTGGAACGGCGAAGCCGAAGCGTCCAATCGCGTTGTCTCATGGCGTATCGGCAGCGTCGACCGATCACCGGCCTGTTTGCCGCTCCTTATCTTCCCCGCGTCCAACCTGCACAGGCTCTTTCGTCTCGGCCGTGAGCATTTTTCCTTTTCCCCTTTTCCTTGGTTAACGTACACTGAACCCGTTCTTCCTGTTTAGCCTTTTCTGCCGCAGCGTCGCAATCTGCATCAGCGGATTCACGACTCGCACGTTCTCGTTGTCGACTAGTTGAATCTCGATATCCTCTTTCCACGTGCGTTACGGAGTGCCATGCGAGCGTTTGTCTGTCTGGAACTCTGTTCAATGTTCAGGTTACCGCGCGCGCTCTTGCCGCATCGCTCCTGTTGTCCCCACTTTCAAATTCGACTTTCGTCTCAAGATGGCTCTGTTTACTCAATATTTACCTCCCGCGCCATCGCCTTTCAAAATCTACATCTCCCCGTCTCACTTCGGTAGCTTCCTCCTCCACATGCGCCACCACGGCCCTCGGACCCTCCGCGTCTTGTTCCTGGTGTAGTTCGGCACCTCCTCCCGCTGTATGTCGTATGGTGGAGGTGGGGATGCGGAGCCGGGCGTGCCGGATTGCCCCTTCTTGGGCTATACTCTCTGCGCTCTCCGTGCAGGTCAAGATCCCGGCGCATATTCGACTTGAACCTTGGACAACGACTTGGCTCGTGCGTGCTCTCATGCGCGCACGCTGCAAATGGGGCCCCCGAGTCTCGGAGTGCAGCGTCCAGATTGCGCAATGCAAAATGCCTTGGAATTTTTTTGGAAATGCCCATACTTAGATTGAGTGTCTTAGAAGTTGGGGAATGTACTGAAGTTACTCTGACGTGCAACCTGCACCTTTACATCCTGCGAACTTCGAAGGACAACGGAACGGTCGTTGTCAGCAGTCCTGGTGGAGCGGAGAAAGTATTATTTGCAGTTGTTTGGCACTGCACGGCGCCGTCGTTGGTCACGTTGTCCGAGGCTTGTCTGCAGCGACCGCGTTTCCATTGCATGCAGCGTATATCTACTCCTAGCAATTTCTTCTGATCGACATTTATGCTGAACGAGCGAAGTTTGCTTGCAAGACAGCTAGGTTACAAGCCACACCTCGGAAGGCAGGCCTTCATGGCGCTCACTGCTGTGACGACAAGAAGAGCCTCTCGAAAACTCGCGGGTAATCTCGTGCTTCATACAACCCGGCAAATCTGACGGAAATGCAGACAGGTACGCGGTTTTCGGCCAGGTCGTTCCCCAAATGCGCCTGCGCTTCTCCGCCGCCGAGTCTCTCCACCAGCTCGTCTTCGAGGCCCTGACGCGCATGTCTGACATGGAGCTCGAGCTCCCGAGCGTCGCTGGATCCGCAGACGGGGCTCGTGAGCGCGTGAGGCGCAAGATGGAGGTTGCGACACGCCACCTTAGTGCGTGTCTTTTTTCTTCACCGCTGTATTCTTATAATTCTCATTGGATTTCACACAGATTTGGAGCTGAGATTGAGATCTACGCGATAGTGTACGGCGCCCCTTCTTTTGGCTACTTATCATTTGGGCGCGCCGATGAGCTTGTGTGTAGCCGCTCTCTGGGCCCTGGAGCGAGGAACTCCATGCGTCTGGTGCCTACGGCTGGGAATCGGAACGACGCGGGTGTACTTACCGTAAAAGTACGTCTTTTTTCTCATCCTCCTCAATACGTACTGACTAACGCGCGTTCAGTATAATGCATTTTTCCTTCGCGGACCTACGCCGCCTATGTACTCACACAACGCGTGAGTTCTCGCCTCCCGTCCTGCGATTCCGAGCTGACTGACATCGCACCACCGCAAGCGCCCGCGTGCGCACGATTGGCATCGTGGACACGACGCTGGACCTCCAGGAGCGGGAGATAAATAGTCGATGTGAGTGTCGCGTTTCTTTCCTTTTTTGATTTTCGTGGGGGCGGAGAGTTGGACGAGGAGTTTGGAGGAGGGACGACACGGGCTCGAGCGCAGACGTCGTGGTGTCGAGCGCGGACGTCGTGGTGGGTAGCGAGAATGACGATCGCAGACGTTGTGCGGAGAGATGCGCCCGGCGCGAGACTGAGCGTGCCATCGCAATGAGGCGCGCGGCGGTGCGTGCTACAGAGAGCGCGCGAGGAGAGTTGCGTCGCCCAGATGGAGACGGAGATAGAGATGGGGGGCGTGTGACGAGGAGCGCGCTGCGTCCTCCGCACGACTCCGTTCCGCCGACCTTCCTCGTCTTCTTTCCTATTCCTACTCCCTCTCCTCGCTCACCCTTCACCCCATCCACCGCACTCACCTTCGCCCTTCCCTTCCCTTCATCACCCTCCACTCGCATGCTCGCTCCATACCCGCCCACACCCTTCCCCATCCCTTCCCTCACCTTCCACTCGCTCGCTCGCTCGCTACCGGCCTTCACCTTTCCCCTCACGCCTCGCTCTTTCCTTCCCTTCCTCACAGTCCACTCGCTTGCTCGCTCCCCACTCACCCTCGTCCCTCTCGCCCTTCCTCCCACCTACCCACAAATCCGCTAACGCCCGCCCCAGGTCTGCGCCCCAAACTCCGGACGCCGCAGTGGATCGATCCACTGCTTCCACGACGCCACGGCGTACTCGTCCTCGTGAGCCTGATCGGGTGTTTGGTGGAGGATCGAGATCATGACGCGGTGCATCTTTTTGTGCATCTTGTGGGAGTGTGGGGCGGGGCGGGGCGTGAGGTGCTGGGACGGGGTGCGAGGCGCTGGGACGGGGGTGCGAGCGCTCGAGACGGGGGTGCGAGGTGCAGAGGTGGGGGACGGGGGAGAGGCACCGCGCAAGTGACGGAGGTGCCGCGGAGGGGGGATGGTGGGGCAGGGGTGCGGAGGCGCAGAGCCGGGGATGTGAGACGCAAGAGACGGGGATGTGAGGCACAGGCGCACGAGGCGGAGGTGTGAAGTGCAGGACAGGAAAGCGAGGCGGGGTTATCGACATTGACGCTCCAGCGCTGTGGAGGTCCTGCGTAGGGTCGAGGGCTCGAGGGTCGCGGTGCGGTGGGGATCCAGCACGCGTCGATGGCGACTTCGTGGTGGTCTCGGCCTGGTGCGGCCGATGTGCGCCTGTGTCGGTCGATGGGGGTGGACGCTGCGCGGGGCGCCTCGCGCTGTGAAGGTGCTGCGCAGGCTGGATGCTCCACGAGACGGGGGGCTCGAGCGTCATTGATGTCGATGTCGGCTTCCTGGTGCTCGTGGGCTTCTGTGCCGCCGTGGACCGCGGTGCGATAGGGCGGGGCGGGGGTGGACGTGGATGTGCCTCGTGCTGTGACGATGGTGCCCCGCCGGGCGGATGCTGGGCGGGCGCAGGCAGATGTGCCTCGCGCTGTGACGGTGCTGCCTGGAGCGGAGGTAGCGTCGAGCGTCGATGGGAGTGGACGCTGCGCGGGGCAGGTGTGTGGAGCTTCGTCCACGTCGATGCGACTTCGTGCTCGCGGGCTGGAGTGGGCTTGTGCTGTCGAGGGTCGCGGTGCGCGAGGCGGGGGTGGACGTGGACGTGCCTCGCGCTGATGCTGCGCAGGACGGGGGTCGATGGTCGATGGTCGATGAGGGGTACTGTGTGGGGCGGGGGTGGGCCGTCAAGGTGCCCCGCGAGAATGACGGGAGCTCCGGAAAGCAGCGAAAGGGCGGCGCGAGATGGGGACGGGGACGATCCAAAAGGGAGGCTGAGCGACGTGGTGGCTTGCTCGGGTGTTGCGAATACGGGCGGGCGGGCGCGGAGTCCTTGTCCGTCCTGTCTACAGATTCCTCGACCTCGACGACGAGCGCTAGAGAAGGAGACGATGCGGGGGCGGGGAGAGGGAAGCCGATGAGGATCCGCAGCCGTCGCTGCGGTTCGGGAATGTGGTGGTACTCGCCAAGTCACACGAGACGGCACGCCGCTTGACCTGGCGTCTTGTGTCGGCGTCGTGTCGTCGACCGACGCCCCGCGTAAAGCGTGACACCCTCATACTCCCTTCCCTCTCACTGTGCACTGAGCACGCTCGTGTCCCCCAGCCGTACCTTCGCCTGCGAGAGTCCCTGCTCCGGATGGTGGGATAGAGGTGATGATCGCTCGCCGGGCTGGAGATCAGTCATGATATCGACCTACATGTACAGCGCGAGTGGCTGTTCGGCGGACGATGTGACGGCGGGGATGCATGCTGACGAAGCGGAGCTCGTCCTGAGTCTCTTGTGTACTACGGTCGAGGCCGCGTGTGACGAGTCATGCACGATACGGACGAGCTTTCCCATGCTCCTCTTGCTTCTCGCTGTCTCTCTCCATCCGCTCCCTCCTCTGTCGCATCTTACCCTCCCTCCTCTCTCGCCGACCATACTGCTGTCCCTTCTCGTACTATAGAATCAAACGCAAGGCGCGATGGTGATCTCGGACTCAATGGGCTACTCCCAATGATTCAAGCCAACCTCGATCGTGCGTTCCTGCACTCCGCTGTCCCCTCTTTACATTTTTATTCATATCCGTCTTGCGGATATCCTTATCTCTTCTTATCTTGCCGGCGCATGCTTTTCTTCGGATTTCCTTTGACGCTGTGGCTACCGTCGTTTGCAGATCCTGTTCCTGAACAAGGACGTTTTAATTCTCACTCTCATTCTCGCCGCTCCACGGCCCTCCTCAACCAGGACGTCACGGCGAGCTCTGTAGAGCGAACGTGTGACTACGGCTGGCGGTCACAGCGGGGCGGGCAGGAACCGGAGATTTCAACGTAGTGAGTTGGATTGCAAGGGAAAAATCAATTCAGGCAGGAATAAACATGTTTCGTCTCATTGGTTTACAACGTAGAGCAATGGTAATGGGGGTGAGATATACTGGATCCATGTGGCGTGCTGGGTAGTGTAGTGAACCAGTGGAACCCCTGAGGGCTTATAACGGCCGTTACTCAGTCCGAGCCGTATACATAGGATTCTGCCCAATTCATTGGGGGTTGGTTGGCCCTGTGTCCTTCCCGCCTTCTCTGCCATTCGCCTATAACCTTCACAGCTTCGCCTACCATTTACCCGTTTCGGAGATTTTGCTGTGTTAAGTACTTCAAATCACCTCGGTGCGACAGATTATTATTTTCGTCATTCCTCGATCGCGGGTCCAACACCGTACACGGCTTACACTGACGTATCCAGTTCGGGGACGATCTTGTACAATGGAGTATTTGCAGCGATTCCTTCAGGCTCTGATCAATTGGACACCAGTGCGGGCTGTGCAAGCGCTGATTGGGCACTGCTATCCAGTGCAGATCAGAAATCACGACAGCCTGTCACATCTTGCCTTCGCCCACCATGACACTCCACGAGACTGTGCCCTCCCCGCTGCTCGCTACTCAATCCAAGACCGACAAACTCGCAGATGTGGCCGATGTTGGCCTCGAGATCCTCGGCCTGCTCAGTAATGTCACCAAGAACGTTCCATACCTCGGCGCCATCACAGGCTGCATCCAGAAACTCGTAGACATCCGAAAGGTGTGCCTTTCTGTTATCCCTCCGATCACTGGTCTCAGGCATCCCATACAGTCGATGAAAAACAACAAAGAGCGTGCAGAGGCCCTCATGAACAACATCTGGGAAATTTCCCGCGTGCTCGCGCAGGGTTTTCTCGTTATGGATGCGCAGAGCCAGAGTACTGCAGCAAATTTCTTGAAAGATGATTTGCAGAGGTATCAAATGTGAGACTTCCGGCTTCCACATGAACGGCAGAGTGCTAAATCTGAGTAGGGTTCTGGACGAGACACGTCGTATTTTGGAGGAGTGGACAAGCAAGAGCTTTGTCAAACGGCTCTGGTCTCATGGGGATTTCTCTGAGCTTGCGGCCGGCATGGAATTCAGAATAAATGGGTTCCGGAACACGTTCAGTGTGAGTGGCGTGTTTAAATTCGGATTCCCAAAACTTATGCTGCATAAAACACACAGGCCTCGCGTCTGATTGCGCTCTCGCAAGGCCAGGATGCCATGCATGCAAAGCTGTGCGTTGTTGCAGGCTGCACCACACGTTTTCTCATCAACCCACAGGCAAATACTTGTTGATGAACAAACCCGGAACAAACTTGATAAGTGGCTTAAGCCACCGATGCGCGTCGACGAGAGTCTGCGCAGCGCTGCGAATGCTCGCCACGCGAATACTGGGCTGTGGTTCCTTGAACGCCCAGAATTCAGAGAATGGATATATGCGCCCGGCTCGTTCTTGTGGCTTCATGGAATATGTGAGTATCCATTATTTTTCCACCAAATTCAAGTAATGTGTGTGCTCCAGCGGGATCCGGAAAGACCATACTCAGGTAATCTTTCTTGTTTCTCTCACTCTGCTCAGACTCACTCTCCTATCCACTAGTTCAACTATTATTGACACAATCCACGACAGAGCAGAGAACTACGTGTTCTTCTACTTTGATACCAACAACTCCGAGCAGCAGACTGTGACACAGCTGCTCTGCTCTCTGGTCACACAGCTCTCTGTTCAATCACAATTCCCTGACAGCAACCTGGATACACTGTGGACATCGCATAACAGTGGCCGAAAACTCCTCACTGATGCCGAATTAATATCTGAAGCCTTGCTCCCTCTTCTCAAGGAATATGACCAGAAGCCGCTATTCATAGTGCTAGATGCCCTCGACGAGTGTTCAGAACACCCAAGCTTGCTGCGCTTGATCAGCAGGATGCTCAATGCAAAACTAGCTAATGTTCACATTCTAGTCACCAGTCGCCCCGAGGTTCAATCTGGGTGCCCTGAACTTGCTGCACTTGCTGTGTCGGTATCCCTTGAGGGGTGTGTAGACGGAGATATTGAGTTATATCTCACCGAGTTGCTGTCTAATGAAGGAGGCTGGATGTCTAACAAGAGGGATGAGATTAAAAGACGGCTTCTTGAGCACAGCAACGGAATGTGAGTTAGAGGTTATATATTTAGCACACTGCTCACTAAACTTCCAAGGTTTCGTCTCGTTGCTCTTCAGCTAGATGAACTCCGTAACTGTGATGGAACAAAATCACAGGTCGAGAAAGCCCTCAAGAACATGCCGGCTTCACTCAACACTATTTATGATCGCATTCTGGAGAACATCAGAAATCCTGGCATGCTTGCAAGGGTTCTCCGTGCCATGAATTGGCTTATATTCTCAAAACGCCCTATGGCACTCAGTGAGATCATTGATGCCCTGGCATTTGATTTTGAGCATGAGCCACTCCTCTTCGATATGGAGGAGCGAATGGGCACCAATGTCTTACGACTTGCATGTGCTGGCTTTATTTCTGTGTCACAGGATGAAGAGCAAACAATCAAGCTTGCACATTCCTCTGTAAAAGAGTATTTCCTTAGTGCCACTCAACCAAGGCTATCTGGTGATTGCAAGATCTCAGAACAGGCAGCACATCACTTGCTTGCCCGGACATGCATTGCATATCTCTGCAGCTTTGACCATGTTCTTGACCCTGATTCAGAGCTTCAGCAATATCCTCTTGCCCTCTATGCTGCTGAGAACTGGGCATTCCATCTGAAACTCTGTGATAACATTGGCTTGGGTACATTCAGTATCACAGAGAAAGATCAGCACAAACACATTGGTTCAAACTGGAGAATAATCTCTGCCTCCCGACCAGCACAAAATGCAGATGTCTCCAAATTGCTGAACCATACCAGGGAGCTTGTCAATGCAGCTATGCAACTTATCCAGCCAGAAACCACTCAATCCAGCAATTTACTCCTCTTATATGATGTTGATGATCTGTGCTTAAGGTATAGGGTGGACTGGAAGTGGGCACAAACACCATCTCCTCTTCCTTCATTGTACATAGCTGCATGTCTTGGGATCAGCCAGATAGTGTGGGAGTTTCTCAACAGTGGTGTCAACACGAACACTCAGGGCGGAAAGTACGGCAATGCACTGCAAGCCGCATCCTATTGGGGTCATATCAAAATTGTCTGCCTGCTGCTGGAGAACGGTGCTGATGTGAATGCACAGGGCGGAAGATATGGCAATGCACTGCAAGCTGCATCGTTCAGGGGAAACATCGAAACTGTCTGCCTGCTGCTGGAGAGCGGCGCCGATGTGAATGTGCAGGGTGGAGAATATGGCAATGCACTGCAAGCTGCATCTCGTCAGGGATCCATCGAAATTGCTCGCCTGCTGTTGGAGAGCGGCGCCGATGTGAATGTGCAGGGTGGAGAATATGGCAATGCACTGCAAGCTGCATCTCGTCAGGGATCCATCGAAATTGCTCGCCTGCTGTTGGAGAGTGGCGCCGATGTGAATGCGCAGGGCGGATATCTCGGCAATGCGCTACAAGCCGCATCCTTAGAGGGATCCATTGAAATTGTCTGCCTGCTGCTGGAGAGCGGCGCTGATGTGAACATGCAGGGCAGAGAATATGGCAATGCACTGCAAGCCGCATCCTATTGGGGTCATATCAAAATTGTCTGCCTGCTGCTGGAGAACGGTGCTGATGTGAATGCGCAGGGCGGAAGATATGGCAATGCACTGCAAGATGCATCGTTCAGGGGAAACATCGAAACTGTCTGCCTGCTGCTGGAGAGCGGCGCCGATGTGAATGTGCAGGGCGGAGAATATGGCAGTGCACTGCAAGCCGCATCCTATCGGAAGCACATCGAAATTGTCCGCCTGCTGCTGGAGAGCGGTGCTGATGTGAACATGCAGGGCGGATATTTCAGTAATGCACTGCAAGCCGCATCCTATTGGGGGCACACCAAAATTGTCCGCCTGCTGCTGGAGAGCGGTGCTGATGTGAATGCGCAGGGCGGAAAATATGGCAATGCACTGCAAGCTGCATCGTTCAGGGGAAACATCGAAACTGTCCTCCTGCTGCTGGAGAGCGGCGCCGATGTGAATGCACAGGGCGGAGAATATGGCAATGCACTCCGCCCTGCATCTCTTCAGTGGGGGCACACGAAGATTGCTGCACTTCTCCGTGAGAGGGGTGCTATAGACGAGTATGACGAGGACTCACCGAGCGCTGTTGCTGAAATACTGTAGGTCGGGAAGTGGTGAGATGCCCGAGGACTTTCTTGTTTTAGTAGTAGTTTTCATTCAAATTTCATGTTGCTGTTTTGTTTCACATCGGGATTCGCCATGAGTTCTCAAGTGCATGAGTTCCAGCCTGCTCGGAAGCAGGATGAATAGTACAGATACAGATATAGAGAAGCATATCG